>CM031238.1:73838260-74016958 GCA_018340775.1 Taxus wallichiana var. yunnanensis | reverse complement strand
CGACAAACTTGTTCGTATGTCAAGGCGCTACGACTTCCCGAAACTTAAGAAGCCTCCAGATTTTGCATTTTGTCCATCATTTGTTTGATGAAATTAGTGGTTGGATGAGATGATGGTGCACCGAATAGGGATGTCCCATATAAGGTGTTGAGTTCTTTGGATACGTGTATGGGAATGAAAAGGTAGAGTGGAGCTTGAGAAGGAAAGCTCGTGTGGATAGGTGGCGAAGAGCAAGTCATGAATGGAGCGATCTGCAAAAAAAAGAGATGAGGTAAGGGGCGGTTGGTGGTAGCGATCGTGGGGTCAAAGATTAACAAAAAGCTAATCGGGGTGGTATGAACCTCTGCTCCAGGTGTCCAGATTGGGAGACGGGGCTAGAGATGCGAGGAAGCACGGCGGTATTACGGGGAGGAGTGGGAGCTAAATGAGCGGCTATCTTGATAGGCATACCTACAAGGGGTGACCATCGGGTGTGCGGTCGAGGGGTATGAGACAAATAGTATTATGTACAGTAGCTGGAATTAGCATCCAGAAACTTGGCAAAGTCCTTATCTCCCACAGAATTTTTGGAACCTCCTTGGTATCATTAGGATTCCCCATAGAAGGTGAAGGGTGATTCGGGCAAAGAAAGCAGAGCAAGCGCGTGAAACCATGGCGGCTTGGCTTGTTTCGAGTGATAACAACCATGGATAGCGAGTTCACGGTAAAGTTTCAATCTATCGAGAACAAAAACAAACCCCGAGAATGATGAATTTGGCAAGTTCTTTGGTTTGTCGAGTCGATAGATGGAAGACGATGGCGATATCGGTTTACTAACGGCTGTCAGGTCACGGGGGAAAGCGAGCGTGGTCCCTTAACCGATGCGGTGTCAAAAATCTAGGATAAGAAGATACAAAGGGCTGCTAATTTTATTTTTAGCAATGTTGAGTATATTTATCAACTTATTGATCACAAAAGAGCAGTATGACGGAAACGAACGTGACAAGCAAGCAAGATGCACACGCAAATCCAGAGATTAACCTTAGGGTTAATTTTAATTATTGTGGGCTTATGCCTTTAGACGTAGAATGATGTCAGAATCCTAAACAAGAGACTTAGGGGAAATGTCAAGTTGTTTTGGCTTATAAGGTTACCTCAATCGGGCGGAGGAATACCGCGGAAAAAGGGGGATGTTTGGTACATTGTGTTAATTGTGAAGTGATTCGGTATGTGTTGTGCAGTGAATGTAAGATTAATTTCCTGTCAATACCGTGGATATCACCCCCACGTGTACGACCTGTTACTTAATCTATGTTCACTAGAATTGAAAAACAACAAGCAGGAATGCAATGCATGTGTTTTAAAACCCAAATCGAAAGTGATATTCGATGAAGCAAAAGAGATGACTTTTACTAATGCCCAAGATGCAAAAACAAAGCAAGTTCTTTTACCGAATAATAAAATACCTCGTGAATATCTTTAGAAGAAGAAAACAGCAAGTATGCTCCCTATATGAAAGCAAGCAAGAAATAAAGATAAACCCAAAATGGGTCCCACAAGTGTCGTGCAAAATGTTTCACTCGGAAATGCTTCGTTCCTTTTAGAAGCTTGAGATAAGGTTAGGGTTAGGAGGAATACATTGCAGAATGTCAAGATGATGTGCGCGTGCTGCAGAGAAAGATCGGAGTTGTGCGGAGAACTCCTTTGTTATGGGAAGGACTACCTGCAAATAAGAACACAAGACCACAAGATTTGATTAAACAATAAATGAGGAAAGCTGCCTTGGGCGGAAATGTAAAACTTCCTTTGAGAAGGTGAGTACGGAGTTCCCTGCAACGTGAATTAACACAAAAAAGCGCTGTAAAATATCAATTAAATTGCTTATTTGAAGCTGGGTAGGGGAAAGGCTGTTTTCTGGTTTTGATCAAAGGAACGATGCTGGTTACCTATAACCGATGGCGGTTATTGATAGCAAATACCGTGGGTGGGTTAGGATCTCTGGGCTGGTTGTGGTGTTTGTAATGGCTGGTTTTGGATAGTATTAGGAAATAGGATGGTTAGAAGCAAAATAATGTGATTAGAAGGCAATGATACGTTGGATAATGGATTGAAACGGATTTGGGAGGATTTGTAATTCCAAAAGCATAAGAAATGTTATAAGGAGGACATACAAGATGTAACTTCTTTGGTTTTGATGAAGGTGCAAGTTGATCTCCTTTGCTGTAAACACGTCTAGTATTTTCACTCGTCTCTGCTTGGTCAAGTGAAGATCTGGACTCTGTTCCTCACTCGCAATGCTCTCTGTTGATCCAGAAATCCTTCGACTGATCTCCAAAATGAAATTCCGATCCATTGTTTTGGTTTGGGGAGCCCATTTACAGGGAACCGATGGCGGTTGCGTAACCGACGGCGGTCGAGTAGGAACCGGCATCGGTTAGGAAAAAGTAGGCTATTTTTAGTAAAATAGCCCACCTTCCCTGTTTTTCTCCCGAGGGATCAGTTGCGGGCTTGGTCAAGTGGCTAGAAGGTCGGCTTTGGGTGCGAGTAAGGAGGCATTAGTTATGGATGTGAGTCTAGACCAAGTCATGGGTCCTAATTAGGTTAGTTTAGGGTTAGGGCTAGGTCATGGTGAGGTGGCCAAGTGAGGTGGCGGGTAGAGCGATGTGGATTTATCAATTATGAGGTAATTTAATAAATAATTGTGTAAGGTTTAGGTAATGAGGTTAGGTTGTGAAATGGGATGCGGGTCACGAGGGTCGTAAGACACGAATTTGAGTGTCTACATTATTATTATTATTTAAATATTTTTATTTAAATATTCTTTTAATTAATTGAGAAGACTAGGTCATCGGGCAATTAATGACCCATGATGGAACCTTCTCAGGTGGTTCAACTAAGCGTAATAAATACATCATGGGCCTTCATTTTAGGGAATGTAATTATGACATTTCCTCTTCTTTCTCACATATTCTTCTATAAATGTAAGTTGGAAGCTCATTTCAAAGGAGTTCCAGATTGAACAAATTGGACAGTTAGATATCTCAAAGTAGAGTGTATACTTTTCAAGAATCTCTCTCTCTCGCTAAGTTGTTCTGTGTGTTGAGAGAACTTTCAAGCCTCCTCTTCAAGGCCGTAATGGCAACTATTGCCTCTTACGAATGTATGATGCATTGTGCATGTTATTGAAGCAATAAAAGTGTGTGTTTGTGACTAATCTCGGTCCTTTCATCCTACGTGCTTCTTTGTGCCTTTCTCATACTTGCAGTACACATGCAAGTTGAAGTTCTATTGTAGGTTCTTGGAGTTCTGTGCTTATTGAGTGGTGGAGTATTGCATGCAGTTGAGTTGTGGTGTCTGTTCACCCTTCTTGAGTTCATCCTTCTTCACTGGGAAACTGGTATATTTCTTGGTCGATAAATTTTAACAAAGGAAGCGCGTGTCTCTTAGTCTCACGTGGTATCATGTACCCTCTAAGTTACGGTAGGTGAAGTTGACTGTGGTGCACACACCCTCTTCAAATTAACCCTTCTGAGTCTAAAGACACCCTTTATTTGGTGCATCATCATCCCTATTATAGTTTCATTTCTATAATCTCTTTCCTAAAACCCCATGAAAATGTTAGCATAGGACTAGATAATCATTTTTGTTACACTAGGAGTAGTACAACACTTAGTTTAGGAAGAGGAAGCCGGCCTTCTCCGGAGGTTCACCTCGAGCCCAAGTCCCACGGCTTGAGAGGTGATCCCATGTGTCCCAATCACATCGAACATCCTATTCACATCCACGGCCATTCGGACGGTGCGGTGATTGGCGACAACAATACCTTCCCCAAAAATAATGTTACCTACGCATTTGAATCTTTGACTAGAAAAAGGCACACTTCTCCGAGGTTCTCGTATAGTTGTTGCTCACGAAGACATTGTAGAACCCATCAAAGGTGCTCATTTTTCTCCTCACGAGTACATGAGTATATCAAAATGTCATCAAGAAACATAATCACGAAGCAATCTAATAACGTCATGAATACCCTTTTCATCAAACTCATGAATACTATAGGGGGCATTTTCGGACAAAAGGTACACACTGTGAACTCACGGTGGACATATCTCATGAAGAAAGTTGTCTTATGGATATATACCTCGTAATCCTTAGGTGATGGTATCTTGACTTAAGATCTATCTTATAAAATGTAGTGGCCCCCTTAATCGATCAAATAAATCATCTATCCGTGGAAGGGGTAATGATTATTGATCGTTACGTTTTTAGGTCATGTCTGTAGTCCACACACAAATGTAGAGATTCATCCTTTTTCTTCATAAATATCAACTTTGGTGTACCCCAAGGAGATACACTAGGACATATTAGGTCTTTCTTAAAAAGGCCCTCCAACTACAACTTGAGCTCACATAGCTTAGGTGTGGTCATCCTGTATGGTGCGCGTGAGATAGGATCCGCCCCCAAAATCAAATCAATACAAAATTCTATCTCATGTGGTGGAGGTAACCCTGAAAAATCACTAGGAAAAACATCAAAAAACTCTTGCAAAATGGGGTGGTCATCAAGTGACAGTCCATGAGTCTCATCCTACGATCTATCACTAACAATGATGGCATATAGCTGAAAACCTTGTCTCCCACACCGCTTCAGCTACATAGTGGATATGGTGCGAATAGAGATGGGTCTCCTAAATATAACAATCATTGACTCCACTCCCAAATCATCTACATAAGATATAACCTTGTTGTAATAATCAACTCTAACTTTGTGTGTAGACAATGACAATCCATACCCAAGATAATTTTGTATGAACCCAAAGGAAGGATATGATGATAAAAAGTCATGGTGAATGGTCCTAGATCCACTATACACTCCTTAACCAAGGATTCCACGATATTTTGGGTCAAGAAATCCATCTCAACATCCCAACTAAGGCCCCTGCCTAAGTCTGCCACCATCTTGCATTTCTCTACTAATGATGGAGAAATAAAATAATCTAAACTCAAATGAAATTGATACGATGGACAAGATCCGAAGATGCGAGATGGATAAGGAAGCCGATGTAGATGAAAGCAGGCGCACACGAGCAATTCCGCACAGTAGATCCGAGTAACTGCGAGACAACGATGCTTGAGAAAAAGACCACGTTAAAAGGTATTTAGGTGGGACTGCGAGAAGCGGGTCGGGAAGCGATAAGCTCCCTCGGCGGATGTCGAGTCCACGTTTTCAATTAAGCGAAAAGAAGCATACATGATAAAAGATGTACGTATAGGACTAAATTTTCGATCAAAGTAATAAAAGCGAGAATCTAAACAGAATGAAAGCAACGAGAAAATAGGAAAGCTATGCAAACAAAAGCTGGATCTGTGTTACTGTGTCCTTTTACTACACCTGCCCGAGGATGATCGGCGTCGATTACGTGAATCGGCGTCGATGTGATTAAGATCGGCGCGAGTATAATCGGATCGGATGTAGATCGGCGATCGGCGTAGATCGGCGATGTAGATCGGCGTCGATCGAGATCGGCAGCGTGCGAAAGGTTTGGGAATCGAAAACAGAGCAAGATCGTCAGCAATGTCTGCTTTGGATCTGCGAAGCCGGAGAGACTTGGCGAGGCTCCCTGTCTTGGATGCGAGAACAGAGTCACCAGAAAATCAATGGAGACGTGCGATGCTTGATGTGATAAGAGCAGAGTAATGGTGCTCCTCTCAGGGATTGATTTGGACAAGATTCACTTTCACTCGATAGATTAAACTCAAAATTGATGTTCGGAACTCTCTCGTTCTCTCTCTTACAATCTGTGTCTAACTGTGTCTAAGGGCGAGTTACAGGCTTCTATTATAATCGGTGCCGAGCGAGATTAAATCGGCGCCGTTAGAAAAATCGGCGTCGGCCAAGTACGGTCGGCGCCGATCGATCGAAAGAACTCCCGAAATGGCCAAAGCGGGGTGATTTGCGGGAAGATTGAGAGTGATCTATCATCCCAAGTATGGGAGATATCCGCGACTCGGTTTGGGAGGAGGAGAAATAGGGGGGATATATGGATAAAATAGATATGGGGTAGATAAGTGGTTAGGATACATGTAAAAAGGTGTAATTAAATAGTTAATATTTAATTACTCATGGGTAAAACACAATGGGGTGAATTAAACTTAGGATAGGTGTTTAAATCACAAATTGATTAATACTCCAAGGGGGTAGTGGTGATATAAACGTGCCCCAGGTTACCCGAGAAGGTAAACGAATGTGAGGGACACTAAATTGAGTAACCAATTTTAAGTGTCTACATTTTGCCCCTTTTTGTCAAGTAACTTGCGATAAGCAAGGTTGTGAGACAAAAACAAGGAGGTGGAAGAAAGGAAGAAAAAGTGATGATGTGATCCCCCTCAAACTAGGGATGGGATGGGTGATAGAACAAACGATCCCAAGTTTGAAAGAGGTAGATGAAAACGAGGATGCCCCGGTGGATATGCAGAGTAGATCGATCATTAATGATGCACAAAAATAAATAAAAAAGGTAGCAACCTAAAGAACTCACATTGGTAGGGAAATCTAGGCGGTCTCCTCATGAGGCGAGCGTTAGTACCTACGAGACCCATGAGTGTAAGGAGGCTGCTGAAAAAATAGTCAGCCTCTAAAAGAGACACATTGGTAGGGACAACTAGGCGGTGCAAGCGAAGATGGCGTTAGTGCCTACGGACCGTGAACCCTAAGCGGCGGCCAAAAAAGTGAGTGCTCCACGCAAAGGGAACAAACTCGAAATGGATGGTAATATCGAAAATATGTGCCAAAAGGCAACATTCAGCACACAATAATGACCAGATAAATAAGCCAAGCATCAACACTATGGCAGAAGATATGGAAAATCGGCGGCGATCACACTAATCGGCGCCGACCTAAGTAAATGGCGCCGACCAAAAAAATCGGCGCCGACCGTTTATAGCACATATAAATATGTGAACGGAAAACGTAAACGATTTATTTACACCGTGACGATTGATTCAGAGAGAGTCAAAAATTGGATTTGAGCATCATGGAAGCCTCTGGAAGCGGTCAGAAGTGGAGGAGGACACGACCTGGGGTAAGTGGTTTCTCCTGACTCGTGATTATCGTTATTATTATTTTTTTTTTTTTTTTTTTTTTTTTTGGTGGGAGGCCAGAGTCGATTTAACTCCGGCCCGTCAATCGGCGTCGATTGGTATAATCGGCGTCGATTGGTCTAAGAGCGGCGCCGATTGAATTCAATCGGCGTCGACTTTATAAGATCGACGTCGATTGTATATAATCGACGCCGATTGGACAGAACTTGTAGATGAAGATGATAGAATTTGTTTTGGATGTTCGGATTTAGGTAAATATGAAGCTAACATTGCTCTTGATGTCGTGGATGCAGGCACGAGAGGTACTACACATGAGGGATGTGATTCCCGAGCTACTGGAGACCATTCTCCCTGACGTCACTAATGCAGATTGGCGCCACTTAGAGTTAGCCGGGCTCGGGGCTTTCGGTATTACTGAGGCGAGTGCCGCGAGATGTAGAGTTGATGCGGGCATTAGTGCGACGATGGGATAGCAGACTTGCACTTTTTGGTTCGGGACGGGTGAGATGACCATCACCCACGAGGACATATATAGGATTTTGAGGCTGCCGATCACTGGGGATCCGATAGAGATCACGCCACGAGAAAGCAGCAGCAGAGGGCCCTAGTTCGATTGTATGGAGAGCAGGCGAGATGATTCGAGAGATAGTGTCGGTGGAGTGAGGATAGCCTCGATATGAGGCGAGATGTGCCCAAGAGGGAGCGAGACGGATAGCATTGATTCAGATGGCGATCTCTTATTTTGCTTTACCAGATTCGGGAGGTGGGAGATTCCCATTGTTATTATTAGATTGCGTGTGTGACATCTTGCAGTTCAGACAGGTATTCGCATTTGCTGATGCCTTGATAGCTCAGATATATCATGAGCTATGGATGTATACCACTGGCCGGAGGACAGGTATCGATGTCAGTTTTGTGCTCCATTGCTGGGCATATGAGCATATAGCGGTGATCGAGCCATCGGGCTTCCTTGGATGCAGCGGCGGTGGGGTCTATTGATTATGGATTCGGCGATGGCGGGCGATATGGCCCCGGGAGATACGAGGAGATCCGAGATTGGTATACGAGCGTTTGAGACGCGACACGAGAGCAGAGTCATCTGGAGACCATATCGGGGATTTCGGACATGGGCAGGCGAGGATGCTCACTGGTGGAGTGAGAGACGGAGAGGGGTGGTCGGGGGCGCGAGCTTTGATATGTGGGAGCGTGTCCCATTTATACGGGTATTGAGAGGAGTTCGGCACAAGTGCAGAGGCAGTGCCGACTACCTACGAGCCTTACAGGCGAGGCATGAAGAGCCCGATCTGCCGATTTTGATCCGGCGAGATCCTTTGAGAGAGGCCCCACCCTCCATGACGGTGATGACATGCGGGAGTGGATGATGGTTATGCGGCATGGTATGTTCAGAGCTACCCACGACATCTTCCGGCATCTATAGATGTCGATGAGGAGGATATGGCTACTGATCTTTGGAGAGGCTGGAGGAGAGCATGCCACCACGACACGAGACACACCAGGTGGCTCTCGAGGAGATTAGAGCTCAGCGAGAGAGAGGATGCCCACGATTTTGGAGAGAGACACCACTCACCGGGAGCGAGATACGGCGATCAGCGAGAGGATCGCTACCATCGACATAGGGAGGCCCTCAGGGCCAAATATGGTGAGGCAGTACCATGTCGAGTGCAGGACACGAGGGCACGACCTAGGAGGGGCACCACCGGCAGCACAGCGGCAGCGGTGACACTATGTGAGCACTACGAGCACCGGGTACCGTGAGCTTGAGTACCTATCAGTCTCTCCTCGCTGAGGTGAGATATTACGAGGATGCCCTAGCACAGCATGCCCCAGATGTGCCCGTTACGGGGCAAGGAGGAGATCAGCGACAGCCACCGCGAGCGGGGCATCAGAGGGAGGGAGCACCGGGAGAGACCGAGGTGTGCAGAGGCCTCCAGCAGCAGGTGCGTCTAGCTCGATAGGCGGCGGCCAGGAGAGACAGCCTGGTCCAGAGGAGGGTGGAGGAGATAGTGTCCTCCACGCATCAGATTTCACGATATAGAGATTGATGTATTTTGTATTAGTGTAGTGATGTAGCCTCGATTGGAAGGCATTTTATAGATGGCTTGATTGAAAGCCACCCATTTTTGTTGTACAGACACACATGTATATATAGATTCATCATTTCATTTGTCATATAATTGTTCTCATGCTTTTGATTTTGATATACATGGATAGATGTAGCGTAATTGTGATGGATATAGATATAGACTGATAGATGATGAATAGATGTGATTGGATAGAGGCGATAGAGGATATAGATAGATGTGATTTGATGTGATTGGATAGATATAGAGTGATAGAGGATATAAATAGATGTGATTTGATGTGATTGATATGTGGATTTAATTTGGATGAGAAAATAGATATAGATAGATGTAATGTGACATGGATAGACAAGTGATTAGATGATGTGATAGATAGGTAGGAGTTAATAGCTGGAATGGATTTGATATTTTTGAGATGTTAATTAAATTTTGATGAAAATAGATAGATAGACCCACATGTGTTTATAATAGAGGCGATGAGATGTGTTTTGGACAAAGTAGATCAGATGAATTTAGATAAATGATGGAGTTTGATTAAATTAACATGTTAAATGTTAATTTAACTGGATGAAATAATTGGAAAGACTCTCGGTGAGAGTCAAGGACGTAGTGAGAACGACCTTGATTAGAAATAAAGGAAATACACCCAAATATGAAGAAAAATGATAAGTTGGACTCCCTCCCAATGACCATAAATAGAATCTGGATAGAAAACCCAAAAGATCATGCATACAAGGCCCTATATGAGGTTAAAATAAACCTGACACCAACTAGTCGCAAACCAGATTTAGGATGGAAATGGAAGAAGCAGTAAGTAAGTATCTTGTCGAAATTTACAAGGGACAAAATACATGTTCATACTGGGAAAATAGGATTCTCCATATGATCGACAAAAGGTCTTATATCTCAGCTTCACGATTTTGGCTAGAAAAGCAAACTGATCAATGCGGGAAGTTTGCTAGATATGGAAAGACTGATCAATACGGGAAGTCTTTCAGCGATGCTAAAAAGTGTACAAACTGACTGAAAGGCTGATCAATGCAAGAAGCCTTGAGTATTCATTTGAGAAACAGCCGTCCTTCAAGGGAGCGGTCTGTATTTTGAATTTTAATGATAGCCATCCTTCGAGGGCATGGTCTATATCTTTTGATTCATTTGATTGTATGGATAGCTGTCCTTCAAGGGATCAGTCTATCTTTTTTGGATAGCATCTTTTTTTTTTTTTTTTTTTTGAAAATCCTTTTGGAAGAAGCTGAGTTTAGACCTAGATAGATCAGATAGAGGGGAAGAAAACATAAAAGAGCATGCACTCATGCCCGAGTAGATCCGATTAAGATAAGCACTTGGGATAGATGAAGCGGTGATTAAGGTATTCCTACCATGAGGAGGAACATATCCAAAAGAAAAATGCAATGAGTAGAGCCGCGATACTCATATTTAAGGTAAAAGAGGCAATAGGCGGAGAACCACATAGTTCGAATCACCATGAAAGTATATGACTAGTTGTTAGATGGATGAAAGATCTATCTTGCGACTAAATTTGTGTAAGATAGATTTTAACAGTAGAAGGGCCGTAGATGCAAAGCATTAAGAGGTTCCACTTCAGGTATACCATCCATGGAAGATAAACGATAAGCCCCAGACCCATATTTATGAGTGATAATGTACGGGCCCATCAGTTGGGAGCAAACTTACCACGCTGACTCCTTTCGAGTGTAGTGACATTTTGGTTTTCTTTAAGAACAAGATCACCAATTTTGAAGTCACGGTGCTGTAAGTGCTTGTTATAAGCACGTTTGACATGCTCAAGATAGACTTGATGATGTTCAAGAGCATTGAGACGCCGCTCATCTAATAATTCAAGTTGTCTTTAGGCGATTTTGATGATAGTCCTCATCGAGAGACAAATTCTCGAGAGAAACACGGAGAGATGGGATTTGGACTTCCAAAGGAAGAACGACCTCGAGACCCATAGGCGAGAGAGAAGGGAGTAGCACCAGTAGGAGTACGAATGCTAGTCCGATAAGCCCAGAGAGCAAAAGGGATATGTAAATGCCAATCCCTACCAGCTCGACTAGTTACCTTTGCGAGGATATTACGCAAAGTTTTATTGGAAGCTTCGGCCTGGCCATTAGCTTGAGGATAGTATGGAGAAGAAAAGCTGAGCTTGATATTGAAAGCGTCGCAGAGATTCTACGCAAATCAACGTTCTTGAAAGATTTACCGTTATCTGTGATGAGTTTGTGTGGAACACCAAAGCGACAAATGATGTGTTGATAGACAAAATCAACTATGGGTTTAGCTTTGTTGAAGAAAGAGGGATAGCCTCCACCCACTTAGTAAAGTATTCCGTGGCAGTAATGATAGAATGATGGCCTTTGTGAAGAAGGGGATTGATGAGACCAATGAGATCAAGACCCCATTGCGAAAAAGGCCACAAATCCGTTGCAGGTTGTAAAGCTTGACTAGGGATATGTGTGAGATTGGAATGTTGTTGACACTTGACACATTTCTTAGTGTATTCACAACAATCTCGATTAAGAGAAGGCCAATAATATCCCAAACGTAAGATGCGTTTAGCTACAGCCAAGCCACTAAAATGTCCACCACAGATACCGTCATGGACCTCCTGGATAGCTTTAGATGATTCATGGGTTTTGAGGCATCGAAGCAAAATACCATCAAAGCTGCGTTTGTAGAGGATCCCTCCTAAAATAGTATAGCGATTAGCGCGTTGGATAAAAGATCTTCTACCATTGGAAGTCAGATCTGGAGGAAGCACCGAATGAGATAGATAATCAACGATCTGTTGATACCACTCATCCTGAGTATCGGTTGTGACAGCATGGATTAAAGTTAGTTGCCGGAGATGAGATGGTTGATCTAATCATTGCACAGCCACATAAAGTCGCGAGTCTTCGGTAAAAGGTGGGATAAGTGAAGCTAACGAAGCCATTGTATCGCGAATCGATTCGCAGTGCGAGGAATAGCTTGGATAGTGAATTTATCGAAAGATTGGAGTTGAACAAGAACGATATCACGATATTTTTGAAGGACATCATTCTTGCATTGATAGACGCCTGTGACTTGATTAACGATGAGTTCAGAATCACCAAAGATGTCAATATGATGAGCGCCGAGATTAATGGCATTTTGAAGACCCAAGACAAGAGCTTCATATTCAGCCATATTATTGGTGCACTCAAAGTTTAATTTGTGTGCGACAGGGATAGGCGTACCCCAAGGAGGAATCATCACGAAACCTGCACCTCCCCCTTGCTGACATTTGGATCCATCAAAGAAGAGTTTTACTTTAAATGGAGATAGACCAAAATCAATTTGTTGGATATATTCATCGGGGAATTGAGCAAGGGGGTTTTGAGTATCGGAAGAGGAGCATCAGCTAATTGATCTGCAATAACCTGACCCTTGATAGACTTTTGCGGGATAAACTCGAGGTCAAATTCTGTCATAAGCATGAGCCAACGAGTGATACGATCATTGTGATAAGGCTTCGCATGAATTGTCTTGAGTGGATTGACACTTGTGACAATGTAAGTTTTGTGATTAAGGAGGTAATGTGAAGCTTAGAAGTTGCGAAGAAGAGAGCACAACACGAGCTTTTCAGCTTGGAATAACGTGTTTCATACTCATGGAGTGTGCAGTGATGTAATAGATAGCTTGTTCTTTACCACAAGTGTCCCGATGCGAGATCATGGCTCCCAGAGCATGGTCAGTCATAGAGATATAAAGATAGAAAGGCTCCCCCTCGCGTGGAGGTGTAAGCACAGGTGGAGAAAGAAGATAAGCTTTGAGATCATCAAAGGCCTTTTGGCAATGCTCATCCCATTCAAAATGAACATTCTTACGGAGGAGATGATGAAAAGGTTGACAACGGTCTGAAAATTGTGAGATAAAATGCAGCCTTAGCGATTGAAGGCGTCCTTGGAGCTGCGGAGTTGCTTTAAGTTAGAAGGGGGAGGCATCTCAAGGATAGCTTTTATTTTTGCGGGGTCCACTTCAATACCCCTAATGGAAATGATAAAGCCTAAAATTTTACCAGTGAGAATGCCAAACACGCACTTAGATGGATTTAGGCGAAGACAAAAGCGAATAAGCCTCTCAAAGAGAGGTGCAAGAATGAAAAGATGATCTGACGACGTTTTGATTTACCGAGGAGATCATCGACATAATCTTCCATGAGTTTTGTGTAAGAGATCATGGAAGATGTAGGTCATTGCTCATTTGATAGGTTGCTCTGCGTTCTTAAGACCGAAGGGCATAAACACGATAACAAAAGGTCCCCGAGGAGTTATGAAAGAAGTCTTATGTTGGTCTACAGTGCGATAAGAATTTGATTATACCCAGAGAAACCATCCATAAAGAAAGCATCTCATGACCCATGATTAAATCCACGAGTTGGTCGATATTAGGTAGAGGAAAATCATCTTTTGGACAAGCAAGATTAAGATCCCGGAAGTCGGTACAAATTCAAATTTTCCCAGTGGCTTTAGTTATTGGTACTACATTGGAAACCCATTGTGGATAATCGATGGGTTGGATGAAATTAGCCGAGAGCAAGCGCTGCAACTCTTCTTTAACAAGCAGGGCTACTCTAGGGTGCATTTTACGCAATTTTTGTTTAACCGGTTTAATGTCGGGAAGAGTAACGATATTGTGAACCACGATATCGGGATCGAGTCCTGGCATATCCTCATATGACCAAGCAAAAGCTTGATGATGGTTGGAAAGAAAAGTGGTAAAATCTCCTAACTCCTGTGGATTAAGGGATTGGCCGACCTTAATGATGCGAGGGTCTTTAGAAGTCCCTATATTAAGGTCGGCGAAGTGGCTTCGTTGAGAAGCGTAGCGTGTCGAAGGAATGGTTTTAGGAAGATAGGAATCTCTACCCCCCGAGATAGGTGAGGACAGAATCATCATCCGCACAGTGGATAGTGTTGATAGTAGGAGAGTCGTCTCCAACTATTTCAGGGAAAACTAACGGTATGGAAGTGGACCTGTCATTAGTCTTATAGGCTAGTGGCCCTAAGGAAATGGTATTGACTAAAAAAAAGTTAGATGGGATGGAAATGGCGTCGTCCACATCGAGTGATGCTTCTGACCTAGCGGGAGAAGATGGTTCTTCAATAGGAAGAGGCTCATCGAGAATAGTGACGGTGGCTTTTGAAAGAGGTTTAAATCCTAAACCAAATTTTTGATGTGGCATGAGAGTTGGAATGGATGCGAGGTCATGCACACCTTGTTCATATTTTCCCAGGCCAAAGCCCTTCCACGCGCATCGATATAAATAAGTTTTTGCAAACGTGGGATTCTGTAGACAATCGAACCCTGTTAAATAAGGTTTGGTCCTAGGAGGAGAATCCGGGTGATAGTGAGGCGTATCAAGACCACCGTAAATGAAATTAGTCTATTGATTGGGTAGACCAATGGTGACGATGCGACCAAGACCAGGCTGATATTCAGGTTGTTTGTCTGGTCTACCATACTCATTAGGTTTGAGATGGGCGTCCGAAAAAAAGAGAGGAAGCTCTCCCGGTGAGAAAGCGCTGCAATGTCTCTTCTAGATTTTGTAAATCCGGTAGTTTGGTTGCGAGGTATGGAAGAAGATGAGGCCCGTCGGGAGAACAAGCATTTTCCTTTAGAGGCGGACCACTGTGGTCATGTCGCATTGTGCGGAAGGAAAAGGATCTCTGGATGAGTATAGATTTTTCCCTCATATTGATATTTTAAGCATCGATGGAGGGTGGGCGGGACACTGATGCATTGCGAATCGAGGAGCGTCGAGGATCATATTATAGTGGAATTTCCCTTCAACAATGTAAAAGAGTTCGTGAAGTAGACTTCTTACCTACTCGAATGGGTAGGACCACGGTTCTAAAGTAAGCTGCTAGCTGATCGTTAAATGATCGAAGAAAGCGAAAGGCGGGGTGACACTACGTTCTTTGGTAACTTAAGCTGCTCGAATGTGTGCGAGGAAATGACGTTAAGTGCAGCACCACTATCGATCATAATGCGTTTTAATGTAGTGTTGTCGATTTGGTGTGATAAAGAGGAGCCTCAAATCCTCGGAAGAAAGGAAGGAATTTCGAATCTTCAAAAGAAATGGTGGTTGATGGTCTATTCAATCAACAACCATCTCGAAAAAGGTCAGGGCTCATCTCGAATTCACTGCGATGCGGCGTGATTATCAATCGAGCACAGCGATGTTTGGAGAGGATTGAATGAGGTCAAAAAGAGACATTTTGACCGGAGCCTGGGTGAGTTGTTTCATGACACTCTCCTCAACTGATACGGGAACTTGAGCCCGAGGTGCAGCACGAATAGAGACTCGGGGTCTCGAGGCTAATGAGGAAGGAGAAATTCCTTCGGGGGCTGCAGAAATGACAACCCGTGGTCGAGATGCTGTAGATGAGGATGGATCATCATACTGTTGGGTTCTAGTGGCGATATGAATTGTGTCGATTTGAGAAGGTGGAAGATCGTTTGGAGTGGAATCACTAGAAGTAGAGGTCTGAGTAGATCGTTGGGGCTCAGATGGAGCTAAGATGACAGGAGATACTTGTTCCTCCTCCTCCAGCAAAAGATCACTTTCTTCCAAAAGGCTGTTGACAATAGATTGAAGAGCTTTACATCTCTCAGTATCATGACCCGGGGTACGGTGGTAGGCGCAAATCAAATCAGAGTTAAACCAGGCAGGTTTAACTCCTTTAGGGTTATAGGGTTTAATCGGAGGAAGAGATATGGATGAAGATTGGATAAGTTGGCGAAGGATTTCAGTATAGAATCCGTTAGACAAAGATGAGGACAGGGATGATGAAGGCGCCTCTTCTACTTTAGCAGACTGCCGAGGTAAAAGAACCTGCATGTTAGGTTTGACAGTCTTTTTAGGGATCATCTTATTTCTTTGGACATCTGGAGGAGCAGCCTTGGGCACTTGAGGTGGAAGTAAGTGAGACATGATTGATTTCGATGGAGGAGGAGCCCCTAAAATAGATTTTGAAGATGATGGAGATGTGACAGGTGTCGCGGTCTTCAGAGGTAAAGGAGGCTGCTTGGTCGAAACTACTGATGATTTAGATAATGTCGATTTAGATGAGGAAGAAGCTCCCAAAGTAGGTCTAATCGGAGGAACAAAGGGTGCCCTGGTTTTTGGTAATGAAGATGATGATTTTGATAAAGGAGGTGACATCTTTTTAATAGGTAAGTCCACTTTTCGAGGTGCTGGTGAAGAATGTGTTGTAGAAGAAGATGATGGTTCTGATAAGTTTGCAGGAGAAGATGCCTTTGTAGTGGATAAATCCAATCTTTTATGAGGCGTAGATAGAGATTTTTGTGGGAAAGCACCCAGATTCTTGAACACGTGAACTATAGGCTTTCCCTTTTCAGGGATGGTGACAATTTCAACCGCATAAGGTGATTGTAACCTATTCGGGGGAAACAAAGGAGGAGATGCTGATGATGCAACGTTAGATTTTGGTTGTCTCGGTCTAAGTTCGGGAACCGAGTGTATAGGTGTCGGTGCTACTTCTTTAGATTTTCCTTTAATGGGCGAAGCAGCATTGGTGATGGAAGAAGTGAGTGATGAAGAAGCAGCTCCTTGCAAAGGAACTACTTCTGGTATAGTAATTGTGGGTGAAACTACTGTAGGAAAGGAAACAGGAAGAGTCAAAATCGAAGATGCTTCCGTTGAAGTTGGTACAACTATAGGTACGTTCACCAATGGCATAGTCGCAGCAAAAATGGGAGAAATAGAAGTAGATGTATCGCGGTGGAAACTCGAAGGGATGTAATTGCCTCGAGCATTGAAAGAATGTCTGACGATGAGACAGATGAGGATGACACTGTCTCGGGTATGGATGGAAGGTCTAGACAAAGAAGCGGAGAGGGATGAATCCGTATCTAGCAATGTAGGAATATTTGAAGACGAGCTATTTGAAGATGGTGGAATCCCAGCGATTAGCGAAGTGGAAGGAGGTTTTGATTCGGTTGATGTGTTCACAGATGGCTTAGTTTCAGAAGAAGATTCTTCAGTAGAGATGAAGTTGATAGTATGAGTGTTTGGTTTTTGAGACTCTGAAGCATTATGGTTTGGGGAATGATTAGGAAAAGGTTGTTTAAAAACATCCAGTGCTTGATTTGGGGGAGCATTTGGGTTATCCAGAATGAGCTCACCTCTATCGATAATTTCTGGACAAGATTTTGAAGGTCGACATCGTTGATGTCATGACCTTTGGTTCTATGATAATGACAGAAATCATTTTCCCTATACCAGAATGGACGTTCTTGGTTTTCATCAATATTCCTAATGGGGGGAAGTTCGATCATGCGAACTTCCAACATTTTCTCTAAGATAGAAGCATATGATTCTCCCAACGAAGTGAAAGATCGAGATAGCGAGGACCCTTTTCGAGAAGATGAGGAGTCTCTCCGTGGTGTTTGGTTAGAAGTGTTATCGGCTCGTGATGTTTTTAATACGATAGCATTGGTGGATCCCTGGTTCTTGTCTTTAGAAGTGGAAGGATTTGATTTGGTAAACCGAGAAAAATCTGGTTTAGACTTAGAGCGAAGTTTTAACTTCCCTTGTTGATGGCGCGAGACTCAAGTTTGCGTGCCATCGTAAAGGCTTCTTCAAATGTATGAAAGGTCTGGATCCTTAAAGTGGAAGAAATATGATTAGCACAAGATCGAGTAAACAACTCGATCTGTTGGGGTTGAGGAAGGGAGAAAGACAATTGGTTTACTATCCCTCTCCAGCGAGCGACAAAAGTCTGATAGACTCATCATTGAATTGATGAATGTTATAAAGATCTGTGATCGAGATCTTATGCGATATTTATTGAAAAGTTTTCAACAAACATCGAGCCAATTGAGAGAAAGAAAACAAGGAATGTTGAGGAATGTTATTGTACCAGTCTAAAGCGGGACTGCTTTAGAGACATAGGAAAATACGGAGCATAAGCTCCACGATCTTGGACTATGAGATAGCAAGCATGTTTGAATGCTCGCAAATGTTGTTGAGGTCCTCCCACTATGGAATTTTGAGAATTTAGGAAGTTCCCATTGGGGAGGATAAGGCTTAAAAGCCCGAGGGTGAATGGGTTCATTACACACTTCTTGAAAAGAGTATGAAGGCGAGCCCCTTTGGTGGAGGCTTCCAAGTCTGTGATTTTCTTGAAAAGAATTTGAACCACGTCAGATTGAGGAGGAGGCACGGTGGCATGTCCTACATAGGAAGCAAATGGTGGATGTTGTTGAGGTGTCAGCGGGGATTCATTGTTGATTGATAGGATGATAAGAGGAATAACCAGGCGTTCAGGTGCGCTTTGGTGAGGTATTTGTTGTGAAGGAGCTTTGTGTATAGGTAAAGGTGTGAGAAAATAAGTGGTTGAGAAAATGGAGGTTGGATGACGGACGGAGCACTGTGATTGATGGACTCCTATGCTTGTTGTTGAATCGGAATAGATTGAGGAACATGGGTGTCGATTTGATTGGACATGGTGGGAACAAGACACTGAAAAGAGGCTTTTCTTTGCCGGATTAGTTATTAAGGGCGCCGAAGCTAGAGGATGGGCGAAGGTCACTTTATTGTTGGAACATTGGAAGAAAAACCCCTTTGGGGGAGAAGCGAGGAACCAAGCCCGACTAGTCGAAGGGGTTGACTCATAAAGAAAGTACTGCGACCACAGGACACTGATGGATGGCATAGATGAGTTAACAGCAATATGTGGGTGCGCGAGACATACCCATGATAGCTTGAGAGAAGAGGACTTCTCGAAGTAGGTTGTGGAATAGTCGAGGTAAGCTGCGGCGTTGGGAATAGGTAAGACTATTTGAGAACTAGTCGATACTGATCGGTGGAAGAGAAAAAGGAGGCACGGGTGCGCCACCCTCTTTAGTGGCTCGAGTGAGAAAAATGATGCTAAGCTTGTTCTACAAAAGCACAGGATGGTTCACGAGGATAATCGTACACTTGTTGGATTGGTGGTCCCTGATCGAGATATTTGAATAGATTTGTGTACTAGGTAGTCCATGAGGGCTGCGGGTTGCGATCAAGGAGCGCTGAAATTCGAGGATCCCCACGAGGAACATACTCTAAGTCGAAGCAGATGATATTTACGAAGGACTAGGGGAAGGCTGGACGTGATGGGGTTGCTTTGGCTTGATAGAAAGGATTGTATGACAGGATGGGGAACCAACTAACGGTGGTCGAGGAAGATGGGGGGTGCGAAACATCCACACTAGTGGTGATCTCGGAAGAAGAAGGGGCGAGTTGAGCCATTCTTCTAGATTGTAACGCAAGTGATGACCGTCATAAACACGCAGAAAAGAAGATTGACCTAACTAATGCATAGACAATTCAAGCAGCGTAGGTGATTATCTCCTTTAAATTTTGATGCTTTTAAGAAAGAAAATATTAGGGAAGGCTTTTTAGAACAGGAACTACTCAGATAGCCAAACTAAGGATGGTTTGGGGAATGTTTGGTGAGGAGTCGAAGGCACTTTAGTAAAAGACCAGTACGTGGCTTGATATAGGGGCCTACCCCCGCACTTCACACACCGCTGCGATAAGGGAGTCGGGTGCTTTGCCAATATATACCAGAACTTCCGTGAATTTATAGCGTGGCCGAGTACCGCGTAGGCTCTTCCTCTTGGATGTCACTTCCAAGTAGGCGAGGCCAGGGAAGGAATTTTTGTTTAAATGCTTTATACCTAGTGATTTTGGCTTTGTGTGCAAGGGTGAAAAATAAAAATCAAATAGTGTCACTACCGATTTTGATCAATTTTCCAGCCTAATTAAAACTAGATGAGAAACATACAACAACCATGACAAAGAAAGAGTTCTTTTTAAGCACTTAAAAATGAAGTGTTTGATTTCGATGAAGACAAGTCAAACAGATTCTTTCCCAAATGCGATTAAATTCCTTTTAAGCACCAAAAATTGAAATGTTTGGATGTGATAGAAAACAAACAATTTTTTTTTTTTTTTTTATTTTTAGTTCTAAAAAGGAGAAAACACCGTAAAAGAGAAATACCTATAGATTTAGCTCTCGAGGTGTGTGGACTTAAAAAAGCGCGTTGTTGAGCTCTTCCCCTCGAACAATCCCACGAACAAGCAAAGTGCTCATGAGAAAAGGTTAAGCAAACACCAAACAAGATCCGAGAAAGATATATCCGAGATAATGGTAAAAGCGAAAAATTTCTATTTTAAGGAACTAGAAAAATTTCAAGATAATGATTTGCATAAAAGCAAGATTGAAATGATGAAAAGAAATGCTCAAACAGAACTGATAAAAATCAGCGAGGAAAAAGAACAAAGCTCAAAACTAGAAAAGAGATGAACTTACCAATAAGGGACTTTGGTTGGGTCCCACCGGGCGTGCCAGAATGTAGATCAAGAATTTAGCGCTTGTTACCTGTCCAAGTTAATGTACCAAACTAAACACAAAAACCTTGAAAAACTCAAATGAAATTGATACCTGATGGACAAGATCCGAAGATGCGAGATGGATAAGGAAGCGATGTAGATGAGCGGGCGCACACGAGCAATTCCCACAGTAGATCGAGTAAACTGCGAGACACCGTGCTTGAGAAAAAGACCACGTTAAAAGGTATTTAGGTGGACTGCGAGAAGCGGGTCCGGAAGCGATAAGCTCCCTCGGCGGATGTCAGTCCACGTTTTCAATTAAGCAAAGAAGCATACATGATAAAAGATGTACGTATAGGACTAAATTTTCTGATCAAAGTAATAAGCAGAATCTAAAAGTGAGATGAAAGCAACGAGAAAGCAGAAAGCTGTGCAAACAAAAGCTGGATCTGTGTTACTGTGTCCTTTTACTACCTGATGATCGGCGATCGATGTGAATCGGCGTCGATCCGATGTGAATCGGCGTCGGCCCTAATGTAGATCGGCGTCGGCGTGTGTGATGATAGATCGGCGTCGGCCCGATGTAGATCGGCGTCGATCGAGGAGGCAGTGCGAAGGTTTGGGAATCAGAAAATGGAGGCAAGATCGTCAACGTCTGCTGGATCTGCAGAAGCCGGAGAGACACTGGCCAGGCTCCACCTGTGCTGGATGCAGGAACAGAGTCACCAGAAAATCAATGGAGACGTGCGATGCTGATGTGATAAGAGCAGAGTAACGGTGCTCCTCTCAGGGATTGATTTGGACAAGATTCACTTTCACTCGATAGATAAAACTCAAACTTGATGTTCGGAACTCTCTCGTTCTCTCTCTTACAATCTGTGTCTCTTTGATAATGTGTCTAACAGGCCGAGTTACAGGCTTCTATTTATAATCGGCGCGGCCAAGAGATTAAATCGGCGCCGTTAGAAAAATCGGCGTCGGCCAAGTGCCGTCGGCGCCGATCGGGAACAGAACTCCCGAAATGGCCAAGCGGGGTGATTTACGGGAAGATGAGAGTGATCCTATCATCCCAAGTACGGGAGATATCCGCGACTCGGTTTGGGAGGAGGAGAAATAGGGGGATATATGGATAAAATAGATATGGGGTAGATAAGTGGTTAGGATATATGTAAAAGGTGTAATTAAATAGTTAATATTTAATTACTCATGGGTAAACAAAATGGGGTGAATTAAACTTAGGATAGGTGTTTAAATCACAAATTGATTAATACTCAAGGGGTAGTGGTGATATAAACGTGCCCCGAGGTTACGAGAAGGTAAACGAATGTGAGGGACACTAAAAATAGGTGCCTTACCCTAATTAGCATGGTTTTGAGGGCACTCTCTCCAATGATGACCATGTACACCACACCCATAGTAATTACCTAGTTCTCTCCACTCAAGAGATACTCATCTAGGTGGTCCAGTAGTCCGTGTTTTAGAACATGATGATCTTTCCATAGATCTCTATGGGTGTTGTGTGGATGTAATCCGTTAATCGTATGTGAGGTGGAGCCTAAGTCTTATTGGGACCCCCAGCTGGAGGTCCCATACTACGCCCTCTCTGAGCATCATAGTGCTTTTGAGGTTAAAAGGGTGGTCGAGTCTACTACTACTACGCTACTAAGGAGGAGGAGGCCTAAAGGAAGATTATGCTGAAGTGTTTCTACCATGAGGAGGAGTTGATCCCCTCAACCTACTATCCTGTAACTGTTGTATGCGGCTCCTCATTGTCTCGATCCTATTGAGTCTTCCACCTAGTTTCCTCTACAATATAGTCCTTCTCCATGGCCTCTAATAGATTTTGTGGGCAATAAATATGCACTACCCCACCCAAGTCTAAGTTCAAACCCCGATGAACCTGTGAACCGTAACCTACTCATCCTACATGTAGTCTACATATTGAAGTAGATCCAAAAATTAACCCTCATACTTTGCTACCATCATGGATGCCTATCGCAGTCATGAAACTCATCGATCCACTATTGGATGAATCTCCTAGATATGTATCTACTCCTAAAACACTCCTTGAAGATCTCCCAAGTAATTGTCTCAGAATCTACATGGAGCTTCTGCTCCTCAGTCCTCCACCAATCTCCGGCTCCATCTCTTAGAAGGTGGATAACAACACGAGCTTTTGTGTTGCTAGTACAAGGACATATCTTGAAGCATCCACCTCAGCTAACCAACCATGCCTCATCCTAAAATCCTTTCATGTCTCTAGAAAAATGTGGTGGGTGTAACTTTAGTATCTCTATGATGTGATTTTTCATTGTCAATCTGTTGGCCCTAGATCTCTCTGCATTAATATTCCTCGCCCTAGGGCTCCTAGATTTATCTTTGTGTCCTGAAGCTCTATCTATGTGCTCCATAGGTTGTGACTCATGTCCAACCAACTCTGCGTGGGAGTGCTCTACCCTATCCTTAGCATTGTGACGTGGTGGTGCACGAGCCTCCACTTATGGCTCTTTTTCATGTCTCCTAAGTCACCCTCCTAAAGATCATCATGTAAAGTGACATTAACATCTTGTAGTGTCTATAGTATATGAGGAAATATAGCTACTACTACCTGATCTAGGGGTGGTAGATCTAGGTTCATGTGTAAGGACCCCTCATCTAGTCTCGTGCCTCCCGTATAGACCAAGATCATCTAGACTTTATTTCAATTTTATAATTTTTCTACATTTTTAAAATATCATGCAATGTTGTGTGTTCTAGGTTTAGAGTTGCACTAGGTTTTCTTGTTATGTTTCATGTTTCCAAGTGTTCTTAGGGTCCAAGCGTTGAACCCACGACTCTGATACCAAGTGTAATGCCCACAAATTTATACTCTCAAAACAAAATAGAACTAATAGTTTAATAGTTAATTTTATGATAATATTTTTTGTTTTAAAGGGGTTTTAAGGTTATACATTTCCACAATTCATAAATTTCTTGGTTGAAGTCTTTCTACACAAGCTTGTGAAATTCGGAATTAAATTAATAATTAAATATTATTAATTTACTTTCTAAGATATATTTATGGTTTAAAACAATACATTTACCAAGTTCCATAAGTTTAATTAATTATCATGCACCAAGATTCCTTTATTTTCTAACACAAAAGTTTAATTATTTTTCCTAACCACTAAGTGGCCCCATTCACCCCATTACCCATGTTCTTTTTTATTTAAATTTCATTCCCACAAAAATACCTCTCACTTAAGTGAGGTAGGGTTTAATTTGGGCCATTGGATTGAATCTATCCTAGCCCTTAGATTTGGGTTGCCCTAAATATCCTTATGGATTTCCTTTATTTCTATTTTCCCCAAAACAACCTCATTTTCTCATTCTTGTTTTGTAGGTTTTGGAAGAGGAGAAGGAGGAGAAGCCATGAGAGCAAGAAGTGCAACCATGGAGAAATTTTCTTGGTTTTAGTTGTAAAGGTTTTACTATTGTAATATTCTCATTGCTTAATGTAGAGATCCCACCATGGATCTGTTTTTTTTATTTAATGTAAACATCCTTTGAGTTCAACAATTGAGGGAGAAAACCCCATTTCATTAAATCTATGAATTTTTAAAAATTTGGTGCCCATAAGAGGATTGATAAGCTTAAACAATTAAATTTAATTGATTAATAGTTTGGTAGTTTCCTTTTGATGGTTTAAAGCTTAGATTTCAGTTAAATTTCAATCTCATTTTTTCACAGTTGATATTTTATTTTTCCGTCAAAAATGTTGAAACCACCACCCTACACATATCGGTGGTATTGTGACCACCGCCCCTGCATGCGGGGTGGTTCATCGACCGCCACTATGTGTTAGGTGGTAGTTTTGAAACCACCGCTTTGCAGATAAAGTGGCGGTTGCCGTTTCCCAAAACAAAACCTTCAATATATACATTTTTCAAAAAAAAAATCTATTTAGGTTGGTGTTCAATGCAATATTAATTATAATTAAGTTGTCTTCTAGTCATTGGTTTCTATATTTATAATATTTCTAGTTTCATAACTCAAAATTACATAAACATCAACTCATTTCTCTATTTTTCTTTTGCAATAAAATGTAAAATTTGAGTATAACATAGACTACAATTAATTCACTTTCAGATATTCAAATTTTCCAACAAAATAATAAAGAAATCAACAACACTTCATTTCAATAACATATTTTTTTCAAATACACACACACACACAAGAACTTTGAATAGCATACAAATTTAGGAGAGTTTCATTTCAAGAAAACTATACAACTTAAGCTTTCTCCTTTCATTATAACATTACAAATTTGAATAAATGAAATATACAAAGCCTTCTTTTGATAATACAATATTTACAAACTTCCACTCTAAGTGGGAACAATATGGAAAAATTACAACATAGAGATTCTTCCAATGGTTCAAACACAAATCTTCATTTCAATGTCTTCTCCCAACTTTTAGCTTTCAAACTTGCACCCATCAACTCTTCAAAAACTTGGATCACAATACAAAGAAAGGGGAATAGGCGACACTCTCCCCAAACCTTTAATCCAATAAGAGGATAAGCCATCCCCTTATTGGCCTCTCGAGCCCCAACCAAAGAATAATGAGGGGTATTGAGAAACATTTGACAACTTTTTTAAAAAAATAGCTTCCACAAAAGCATACAATCCACAAAACATACAACACATTCAAATGGACACACTCAACAATATTTACAACTTTATCAACAACACATAGGCTTGACATCAAGCCAAAAGTAGAAAATAATATGGTAACCACCTAGTTTTGTCTCCCAAGTTAAGTAGGAGTTCCACCTAAAAGCCTCCATGTGCACAATACAAAACATTCAAATACATCCTTATCTCTTCCTTGCAAATAAGCAAAAATATGTCCATTTTTTCCTTTTCACTCCCCATAGGTGGAATTCCTAATAACAATCCTTTTCCCTCCCCAATGGTCCCATACTTCCATCTCCCACTCCCTTCTTAAGGCAAGCTACCCAACCCCAATATATCACATTCACAACACCCATGCAAATACTCATACAAACACAATTTTCACATCTACAAACATAAATAAAGAAATAAAAAGGTGGATATCCTACCTCTCCATTAATCCTCAAAAATCTTCACTCCAAAAATATTTCAACACCTTCAAACTAAGCACAATCCAAAATGCAACTCCAAAAAGGCTCAACTCAAGACTAAATTTCCAAAAGTGCAAGAGAAGAAATGAGACAAGTAACCCAAAATCCTTCAAATTCAATCAATAAATAGAAATGGGATGTGAGGATGATGAGGTGGCTCCATGTAGGATGCCACTTCATCATTCCTCCATTCCAACACACAAGTCAAACACCAAGCCCAAAGCAATTAAATGCACATGTAAGACCTATGACACTCCAACTTGCACACCATGCCTATCAAGGACAAAATTAAATGTGGTAAGTAACAAGTGTAATTATTTACCCTTTTACACTCCAAAATGCATAATTAAGCCTAAAATTAACTCCCCATACCATAGGTATGGTTGTTGGATGAATTTAAGAGGCATGGGACAAGCTTAGCTTGTCCCACAAGCCTTTAAAAATCCTCCCAAGTCAAAATCTGAATTTTGAAGTTGGGAAAGAGTACACAACACAAAACCCAACACAAATCTAATTTACATCCACAAGATTTCAAGGACCATCTACCCTCATAATTATCCAATTTTCACATCCTTATTTTAGTTAACAAATTAAGTTGGATTAGCTAATTAAGACACATTAATAATTGCTAATAAAGTGACTAAAATTTCCCAATAATTAAATACATATAACACAAAATAAAACACAAACAAATTAAAAGAAGGGAAAACATTACACCCCATGGCCACACATGTGAGGTCACCCCCATGGGAAACCTCCTAACTAGGCATGCAATAACACAACATAAACATTAGACACAAGTTGTCAAATTTGGCCATGTTGCAAAACACCCAACATTCTTCTTGTGGTTGGTCCCCTATCCCCTTTCGATGTATGATATAATGTCCCTACAAACATAAACAAAATACCTCTCTGGCCTCATGGCCGCATCAACAACATCGAGAAATAATATATACATAGAAATCAATAATCGTCATCCAAAATTAAGTAATTCTATCATCTATCAACATATCAAATAATTTGATTCTAACATCCATGAGATCATAATTATACTCAGAACATCCAAAGTATAACGTGTCAGTATAAAATCTAAATAATGCAAATCAACATATATCAAACTGTCTACCAGTGTCATCTAGTGTATCATAATCAAAATGTGAATCACAACATATCAATAGTCCAAATATCTGCATAGTCTATCATCTACTACTCAAAATATAATAATCAAAATGTCTAAGTATCAATCCAACAGTAATATCATCATAATGAAAATAGTTTTAAA
Source organism: Taxus wallichiana var. yunnanensis (assembly GCA_018340775.1). Taxonomy (NCBI): domain Eukaryota; kingdom Viridiplantae; phylum Streptophyta; class Pinopsida; order Cupressales; family Taxaceae; genus Taxus; species Taxus wallichiana. The sequence goes on along the minus strand of CM031238.1, from coordinate 73,989,964 downwards.
GAGGATTGGGTATTATAATGTGTGTTTGTGTGAGAGAGAGAGAGAGAGAGAGAGAGAGAGAGAGAGAGACCTACCTTAATTATATCCCTAACTATTTATAAGAAAGTTGATAGAAGACATTTGATATGACGTGAGTGTATGTACATGGAAATGTGGAACCAAAAAGTGATTGAAAAGCTGTTTGAGATAATTTTTGAAAAAAACACACTTATGTTCTAATATGAGTGATTTATATCTTGGTTACATTAATACACAAGTTTGTTTTGACCACGTAAAAAAATTAGTAAAATGATTCTATGTCCAAGTATATAAGCTAGGTATAATTTTATTAAGAAGACATAGTTGTCACTTTTATAATAATATTCACTACTCTTAAACGTTCTTCACTCATATTTTTATATGTAATTTAGTTTCCTTTTTTCACAAAATGAAACTTGCTTCCCAAATACTCCAATGTTTCCAATTTTCAATACTTATTATGGTTTTACTAGTTAAATTTTTTTATCAACAAAGGTTTTAATTTGGCATGACCACATAATTTATATTTGTCACAATTATTATGTGATAGTAGTTTTTAATTTGTCATTCAAAATATCTAAATATTGTTACATATACATTGGTAATAAAATATAAAATATATAAAAGGAAGAGAGGCCTATCTCGATATGGCCAACCTAGGTGTCTCTATTAAAAATCTGGTCAAAGAGTGGCCCTACTATGTGACAAACATTCAAAACAGATGAATGAATGTGGGTCCCATAAATTTCCTTGGTTGTTTTTATGTTAGTATTATGTTGTTGTTAGGTTGTTAGTTTAATTTTGTATTATCGGATATTATTTTTGTTCTTGTTGTAATGAATCGTATATCTTATCTATATATGATCTCTCTTATGTACGGGAAGGTACCCTTGAACCCTCTTTTATCCCTAATAAAAAAAATAGAATTCACATTTAAAATTTAGGAATAAAAACAAAATATCAAAATTTTGAACATGTATCAAAAATAAATGTAAAAATTTGACATGCATAAATTGACATTGATATTTTTATGTTGAGACAATGTGTTTTTGGTGTCTTTATATGGCCTATTCAACTACGCATTCAATTTTTTTACTTTTTTCCTACATTGTCAACAAAACTTTGCCAACTATTTTCCTCATTACGTTTCTCAATGACTTCCTTCTATTTCCATTTCACATCTCCTCCATCTTATTTCAGTCATTAATGTTTCAAATTTTACATCTCTAATTCCACAATCTTACTCCCTCATCCCTTCACTCCCATTTCTACCCTCTCGTTTCAACTTCTACAAGATACATTCAAAACATTTTCACTTCACCTCCTGTGTGCCCATTACAAAAGTGTATAAATCAATCTCAAAACTCACCCTCAAGCTTTCCCTGCCACACCTCTTCATCTACTAAGAATGTGAAAATATTTATAATATTTTAATCATTCAAATTTATAATAGATATACGAGACTCCTGAACTTTTGGATAAGAATAGGACACTTTAATCTTTGATCAAAACTCTTGTCTAAGAATGTGAAAATATTTATAATATTTTAATTATTCAAATTTATAATAGATATACGAGATCTAAAGAAAGGTGATTAAATGAGGTTGATGAGAAAACTGAGATAGTTAAAGTGAATCTTATTTCTAAGGAGTTAGCTCAGACTGAACTTTTGGATAAGAATAAGGACACTAGTGTTGAGCCAGGGAAAAAGCAACTGAGAAAGTTAATCCTGATCCATTGTTCATCATTGAGGAAGATCTAAATGAGGAAAAAGAAAATGTAGAATCAGAAGCCTCATTGAAGAAAAACTCTTTGTTGATTAAAAACTTTTCACCTAAAAGTGGGAACCCCCTACCTAGTAACAAATCAACAACTTTACAACTCATTGACAATAAGTAGGGAGAGAAAGAGGAGGGGGAAGTAACGCCACTCAAAGAAAATATGCTTTTTGATGGAGATTCAGAATTGACCAATGGTTTTTTAGAGGTTAACTCTAAAAAAGAAAAGATTGAAGGGATTTGAGAAGATCCCAGATTCACTTTATAATGAAAAAAAAAATTGATAGCGGGAGCTTCAACATCTAGAACTACTAGATCATCTGCTAGAAGAATAGTTGATTTTGGAAGTAGTTCTAAAAGAGGAAGACCCTCAAAGAAGACACTCAGAACCAAAAGAACAGAGGAAGATATTGCAGATGGAACTCAAAGCCAATTGAGCCATCAGGAAATTTCAACACCTATATCATTTAGATGAAGATCATCTCCTGGAATATCATAGGTCTGAATGGGAACTCTAAACAAAGAATAATCAAAGAGTTAAGAGTCTCTAGTAGACCTAGCATTCTTGCTTCAGGAAACCAAGATGAACTCTAAGGTACTTGAAAATTGTAAAAATAATTTTGGGAAAATTTAGACATGGTTATTGTGGATTCTCAGGGAGCTTCAGGTGGCCTGGCTACTTTTTGGGATAAAAAGCATTATACTGGTATGATTCTATCTGAAACTAGTAACCATCTTGTTGTTAAATTCCATGCTATTGAAAATAATTGTACTTGGATCCTTTCTAATATCTATGTGCCTAATACGGTTATTGGGAGAAGGAAACTCTAGAATGATCTAAATATTTTTAGAAATCAGCATAGTACTGACAATTGGCTTATTATGGGTGACTTCAACTCTCCTTTAAATCCAAGGGGAAAAACAAGGGGGAAACTCTAGTTTTTCCACTGGCATGGATGAATTTGTTGATTTCATTGCTGATTTAAATCTCATGGATGTGGATCTTCATGGCAATCAGTTTACCTGGACAAACTAGAAGGTTGGGTAGGGATATGATTCAAGTTAGACTAGATAGAGCTCTTATCTCTGCTAGTTGGATTCTACACCAAGACTTTCATCTCACCTCTCTACCCAGAATCGGATCTGATCACAATCCGATAGCTTTAAATTTTTCAATTGGGCTAAGCCCACCAGGAGCTCCTTCAAATTTGAAAAGATGTGGATGGAGCATGATGACATCTTTGATAAGATTAAGGAATGGTGGAATTGGGTTGGTGAGGGAACTACTCAATTTAGACTTATTCAGAAGCTTTAAAATGTCAAAAAGTAGGTTAAAATTTGGAATAAAGAAATCTTTGGGAATGTTTTTGTGAGAAAAAAGGAATTAAAACAGAAACTCCAGGATTTGGAAATCAAAATAAATTCAAAGGGGAGGTCTTTGGAGGATCAATTAGTGGAAAAAATATTCTTTCAGAGCTACACATGGTTTGTAGCAGGGAAGAATCCTTATGGAGACTTAAATCTAGGGCAATCTAGTTGAAAGAGGGTGACAGAAATATGAAATTCTTCCATATGACCACTTTGAAGCATAGAGCTGTAATAGGATTACGGAAGTTTCTAAAGGAAATGGCATCATCATAAAAGATCCACAGATCATCAAGGATGAAGCTCTTAGATTCTATGAAAAATTGCTTAATGAGAAGAGTGCTACTAATGATGTGGGTTGCCTCTTTTTGTTAGAGGCTATTCCACAAGAAAAATTGAGGAAAATATTTAAAGACATTACTAAAGTTTTCACTTTGGAGGAGCTTCAAAAAAAGTTGTTTTTACTCTTGAAGGGGATAAGGCTCTGGGACCTGATGGCTTCTCTGTCAATTTTTTTTAGAAGTTTTGGGAAATTTGTTCGGATGATCTCCTTAGGGCAGTAAATGAATTCTTTAGAACTGGTGATTTATTGAAAGAGCTAAATAATACCCACATTGTGCTTGCTCCAAAAAAATGGATGCTAAATATTTCAAGGATTTCTAACCCATTAGCCTGGTTAATGTTGTCTATAGAATTTTTACTAAGATTATTGCTACCAGACTTCAGTTCATTTTGAATGATTTAATCTCAAAACAACAGAGTGGGTTCATCAGAGGAAGGATAATTCAAGATGGTGTGATCATGGTGCATGAGATTATACATTCTATGGATAATAATAAAAAAGCAAGCATGGTCCTTAAACTTGATATGAATAAAGCCTTTGATAAAGTCTCCTGGTCTTTTCTTGACAAGGTTCTGGCCAAATTTGGTTTTCTCAACAAATTTAGAAGAATTATCAAGGCTTGCATCTCTACTGCTAGATTCTCTGTGGTGGTCAATGGTGAGCCGATGGGATTCTTTCCCAGTAGTAGGGGTTTAAGACAAGGGGATCCTATATCCCCTTTTCTCTTCATTATTATGGTGGATAGCCTCAGCAGAACAATTGACAAAGCAGTTAAAGATGGTCTTCTTAAAGGCACTAAACCTACTTCTACAAATCAAATGGCTTCTCATCAGCAATTTTGGATGATACAATCCTGATTTTAGTGGCCTCTATCCTCAGAAGCTAAGGTGATCAAGTCCATTCTAAAATTTTATGAGTTTGCTTCTGGGCAAGAGATCAACTTTGATAAAAGCTCAATTTTCTTTTTCAACACTCCTATGGAAAGACAACATAGAATTGCTAAAATAATGGGGTGTAAAATCAATTCACTTCCCACTACTTATTTGGGGCTCCCCCTTGGTACTAAAAAAGTCTCAATCAAAGTTTGGAATGATCTACTAGAAATATTCCAAAAGAAAATGGCTGGTTGGAAAGGGGCCATTCTTTCCAGTGTTGGTAAATGTCTACTTATCAAAAGCACTCTTCAAAATCTACCTATCTACATTATGTCTCTTTATAATATTCCTTCTACCTTCAGAGAAAAAATTGAAAGGATTAGAAGCACTTTTTATGGCAGGGAATGGAGGAAAAATTCAAATATCACCTGGTAGCTTGGGATCAAGTGTGCACTCCTAAAAGAATTGGGGGACTGGGCATAAAAGATATCAGAAAAATGAATATGGCCTTAATTGCAAAAATGGGTTGGAGAATGCTCTCGGAGGAACAACCTGGATTGATCTAATTAAGGCCAAGTATCTTGATCAACAAACAACTATCTCTTTCCTTCATGATGAACAACTTCCCCAAGGTTCCATTTTCTAGAATAACTTGATTCAAGTCAGGAATTTCATCAAGCAAGGATGTAGATGGAAAGTGGGAAATGGCAGAGACATCAATTTTTGGGGGGATAATTGGTCTAATTTCAGCCTCAATGACAGATTTGGTGCAGTCAAAGATAGCCTTGAACATAAGTATGGTACTAAGGTCATTGATTACATGGAAATTGATGGTAACAAGAAGAGATGGAAACAACTCTCGGTGGATAGGAATGAACTGAACTCCATGATGTCCTCTTTACAGGAACAATTGGACCTCATTCCCTTGAATCAATTGGAAGTTAAGGATGAAATTGTCTGGCACAATTCTAGAGATGGAGATTACACGGTTAAATCTGGTTATAACTCTTACTTTGAAAATATCCAGAGTGAGTTTAATTGGAGCAAGATTTGGATGACTGAACTAACCCCTAAAATTAATTTTTTTCTTTTGGCTTGTTCTCAGAGGTAGAATTCTTACTAATGACAACCTGATGAAGAAAGGATTCATAATGCCAAATAGATGTCACCTTTGTAAAAAAGAGTCTGAGGATATTAAGCATCTTTTTGTCCACTGTGAGTATGCTTCAATGATCTGGAGTTATGCCTTTTCTAAATTCAATGTTTTCTGGACTGTGCCAAAGGATTTCATCTAGTTTTGGACCCAATGGAATCCTCCTTTTAAGCATTGTGTTGTGAGAAGACTTTGGAAACTGGTCATGCCCCATATTATCTGGAGGATCTGGAAAGATAGAAATGACATCATTTTTAGAAACAATAAACAACATTGCAAGATTAGCTTTGTTAAGATTTCTCATGTTATTAAAGAAAATATTGAGAGATTCAAACCTCCCAAGAATAAGAAATATCCTGAGAATGAAGAATATATTCTTTCCAACTGGAAGATTGGAGTTGCAAATCTATAGATTAGGAATACTTCAAACATTGATAGGTCTTTGATTCATTGGAACCCTCCTGATATTAACTGGCACAAACTAAACTTTGATGGTGCCTCCAAGGGTAATCCTAGGATTGCTGTAGGGGAGGTGTAATTCATGATCATAAAGGTTACTTAGTTTACCTATGCTGGAAAAATGGGGATTAGAAAACCATTATGCAGAAGCCCTAGCTGCTCTATGGGGGCTAAGGGTTGCTAAGGATTATAACATACAAAACATCATTCTGGAAGGAGATTCACTAAACATTATCAATCACCTCAATCAGCTTTCTCCTCCTAGCTAGACTATTAAGGACTTCATTATGGAATCCATAAATATTTGTCAAAATTTCAAGAATATCATCATTAGGCATACTTATAGGGAGGGGAATAAGGTAGTGGATACCTTGGCCAATTTTGGCATCAATAATAATCTAACCATTTGGGATAATGAAAATTACATCCCTAAGGAGGTACATAATAGCATTAATGCGGATAAATATGGGCAATCATGCATGGAGTAGGAATTATAATGAGATGGTGTGGGATTTAGTGGTGTGAAAGATCACACATGTGAGAAATATCATCCTAACTATGGCCATAATAACTCCCATGATTCTCAAATAGGTGGTTGGGTTCTTAAAAACTGAGACAGACATAAGGAAAGTAAATGATTCAAATGAGGGTTTGAGTAGAAAAATTGTAGGAGTAGTAGGGAGAAGGAGATGGGAGGTGCCCCGTGCCAACTGGAGCCTTGCAGTGATCCGGCTTGGAAGAACAATGAGGAGCTATGGAACCTCCTTCAAAAGGGAGGCATTTCCAACTTCATAGAACACATTCAGGGGCATGACCAAAATATTTTGGTTCATTTCACAATGGACTGGAAGGATAGAAAGGTGGAGTATGGTGGTCACATTGAGTAATTATAAATGAAGAATTGATAGTTGAGGCAACATGCCTCGAGTTGGAGGGATATCATTTTTTCAACAAAAGGATTGATAGGACCGCCGAGGAAAAGAAATTCTCTGACGATGGTGAGGAGCTCAAATTTGTTTCTACGGGTGTTAGGGTAAGTTCTATCCCCAAGCCTTTTGATGAGGTTACAAAAATGATGGTTAGGTACATTTCTTTAGAAGGGCACTACAAAACAGTCCTTGTCAAGCACCTAGTCTTTCTTAACCACTTTAGAAGACAATTTGTGGTCTACTTCCCACATTACTTGCTAAATTCCCTTCAAAGACTCCATTTTAGAATTCTAGAAGCACTCTCGTGCCATTCCTCTTCACCAAGGCCTTATCTTTCTACTTCATAAGCTCTGTGTCTCTAAGTTCCCTAGCTTCCCACCCTCTCCCAGTGATCCGCACATCCCTACCTTCACTGCTCCCACTTCCATCCTGAACACCTCTTCCAAACCCAAGACTAAGAACCCAAAACTTCCCAAAATTGACATCCCTCACTCTGCCCGGGTTCTTAGAAGCACTAAAGAGCTAGAAGTTGCACATAATTTTTGCATATTAGTAATGTTGGCCAGGATACGACCTTGCAACAAGAGGGGAATAATATTCCTCATAGGTTGGATTCTCTAGAAAATGAGATGATGAAGTTAAAGAAGGACCTACAACACATTGCCAAACAGAAGGGAAAAAGAAAGGTTGATGATGATACTGATAATGGGAATGATCAGATTGTTGACATCTACAAGAAATTGAACTCTTTGGACAATAGATTGGGGAGAGCCAAAGACAGGCATGATCATAACATGGCTATCTTCAATGCCATTAGTGAATTTTTGGAACAACATGTTCGCAACATTTCCATGCTTAGCGGGGTCCCTGAAACTATCTGGGGGACTGACAAGGAGAGAAGTCAAACCATATCAAAGTTGAATGCAAGTGACCCCATGCACATCACCACTTTGGCGTTGTTCACTTCGCTACAAACAATCAAATCCAGGATCGATAGAGCTTCCAAGAAATAATCTCCCTCGGGCTGGAGGGCTTCATTCTAGATGCTGCTATATTTTGGTCTTTTCACTATTTTTTTGTTGTTTTGTTGTCTTGTTGCAGTTTCTATTCTGTTTAGCTTTCTACTAGTAACTATCTTTTGGTTACTGCTGGACATAATGCTTTATCTAGATTTTGATCCTCTTTTGTTGTCCCTCTTTAAAATATCATTTCAACTTTATTTAATGTTGGAAAATGTGTATTTTTATAATTTTTGAGCTATAAATTTAGTTTAATATAGATTATTCACATTTTTATATTTGATTAGCATGTAATTATTTTCTACAATTTAAATATTGATTTATTATGTATAATTATTTAATTAATAAAATAATTATTAATTACATAAGTCAAAACATGTGGAAAAAACCATTGCGTTTTAAACCTTATTGAAAAACATGTCTTTTTCAACATGTTGAAAAACACACTATATTTTTCAACAAGATGAAAAAACCAAAGGTTTTCCACATGTTTTTTTATGAAAAGTAATCTTATATTATATTAATGCAATAAGATACAAGATAGCTTTAAAAAAAAAAAAGTAGGTTTGTATTAGAGCACACCCAAAACCACAAACAAGTTAGGTCGAACCTAGGAGAGTACAACCAAAAAGGCATCACCCATAAAACCTTAAAAATCACTATCAGTAAAGCAACAACAAACATGCCCAAGGTAGGCGGATCTTGATCATCCGGCCAACTGAACCAGTAGGTCCTTTCCAAAGATCGAGAATCTCCCACCATCAACAAATTCTTCCTCTGGACCCACTTCCCGTGCATAAGGAATGGCAAGGTTGAGGTAAAGGAATTTGTCAAGATGGTGGCAGAGGTGGAGGTGGGTGTCAAGTGACCTGTTGTGAAGTAGTGGAAAAAGGATAGCCCCACTGTGTGGCAAGCCGACCAATGTGGCAGAGAGCCTTGGCCATGGTTGTGAACAGTGAGTGACTATGTCGATGTAACGGCCCCTGAGAGAGAAGCAATGGGTGCGATCGAAAGCACAACACTAAGATCATTGCACATGCCACCAAGGGTTAAAGGTGAGAGCACCGGTGGGAGACAGAGGCACTTGGGAAACATTGCACGGGGCTTCCCCCTAGTGGCACAACAGGGTCTGGAGGTGATCCACCTCCAGTGCCACCTTGTTTGCTTGAACTTGAATCAGAAAAGTACATTGGAGATCACCATAGATTTATTATAAATCAAGAAAGATTGATCAACTACAAAATTAGCAAAGAAAAAATCATTTCTTTCTTTCCATATCCAAAATAGAATCTCCCCTCTGAAAACATGCCAAATCTGGGTGAACATAGGCAGAAGTTTGGGATTATCTCCGAGAGGATATGTTGCCAAGTGAAACAATGGGGTCATGAATGAAAAAAAAGAATGGATCCAGTTCTAAGAAATTTGAGATTTGGGATAGAACCAGAAGACATGCAAAAGTGTTTCAGATGCCCATAGAAGGGGCATTTGGGATTTGAAATCCCATTTTGAACAAGAATATCCCCGATAGGAAGGCCTTGGTGTAGAATATGCCAAAGAAAATGAGCAATTTTGGCTCCACGCATATAGTCTAAACAAGATCAAATCATCTACCATAGGTAGACAGAGTGGTGTGAATTCCCCAACGAGTATTAAGTTTGTCCACCATGGGAAAATGGGGCAAGAGCCAACGATAGCCTATTTTGGATTTTTAGTTAGAGAGAGGAGTATCAAAGCATACCACTTCAATCTGCCCACCATGGTGAGAGGAATGCACAACAATCTTATACAACATGTGATCAGGAACCAAATTGATCACAGTAGTGAAATTATCCTAATCTTGGTTGGAAATCCGAAATAGATCTTTAAAATCTGGCCAAGATAGCTAGGATTGAGTGTTGATACAGAAGAATTCATTGATGGTGTGAATTCCGCACTTGAAGAATTTAAGCGCGAAGATTCCTAGGACCTCTACTAAGAATTTATCTTTGGATTGGAAAATTGGTGACCACCAGAGAGATTTTTATTAAGAGAAATCCCATTATGAAAGCCATCTCCTTTCCATAAAAGCCAAGTTTTGACACATTCCCACACTTTCCAAATACTTTTAAGCACAAAGGTGCCAATAATTTTGACAAGCACAAGAGTGATGAGAAAATTGACAAACCCTAAGCCTTTCCACATAGGGAAACCATAAGGAGACCCTTCTACAATTCCATGTCATATGAGAACTTTCCAAGCTTCTTGTTCGGTAATTCTTCTGATAATCCACTTAGCACAAAGATCTTTCCCTTGGCGTTGAATGTGAATAATCCCAAGGCCTCCAGAATTTTGAGGCAGACAACATATATCCTGTGCCACCGATGAAAATATTTTCCAGTAGAAGCATTAGCCCATAAGAAATTTTTGAGCAATTTTTCTATCTTCTTAATGGAGGATTTGGAAGAAACCCAACAAGATGAGTAACAAACATGGGTAGTAGTGAGAACTTTAGAGAAGATTTGGAATTTTCCAGCCAGAGATATTGCTTCTCTTTGTTTCTCTTTGTTTTACTCTTTTCCATCTTGCATATATCATCCGTATGTCCTAAAGTGAAAAACCTTCACATCGAAGGTAAAACCTCGTATTCTAAGGGTCAATTCCATGTTCTATTTTGCACTTTGAGCTCAATGTTTGCATGAAGGTTTTTTGAGGTGTCGATCTCAAAAATAATTTTGGCATATGTTGTATGGGTGAAATTGGTGGTTTGAGAATAAATATGAAGAATTTTACCCAAAACATTGCTAATGGAGATAAAATAATCACAGTCTCAAAATTGCAGAGGTGTGTGAGGTAGCCTATCGTGAAATAGGTTTTCAAGAGAAGGATTCAGTGATTGGGTTAAAAGAAGGGAACCAAGGTTTTATGACAAGGTAGTGAGATTGGAACAACCAGAGTTTACTCAATATGGTGTCTTTATGAGGAATATAAAAAGAAACCACAATAAAATTTGTTTTTGCAAAGGACAAAGATATAACCTTCTAGAAAGGAGCGGGATCCAAAACTTGGAGATCCATTCGAGATAGGACTTGTAAGTGGGCGAGAATCTGCTTGAACCTACAAATTAAGGCATTCTCCTAGTAAAATCATTTAGATTCAATAACTTCATCCCGAAATTTAGGAAAGGAGTAACGATGGAAAGGACTATGGGTTGAGGACCGTACGTCCAAGAATCAACATGTGAATCTCAGTCATACTTGAATCAAGGAAGATGAATATGAGATGGAAGATGGCTATAGAATGGATAAATATAATGAATATGTAGTATACAAAAATGGATAAAGGATATATCAAGCGCAGACGAATGTATGCTACTAACACTACAAGAATGTGCTCGTCAAGGAAATGAAATATTTTCTAACTTGTGCGGAGTGAGATGGAATGGTCAAGGATGATGGTTGCACGAAGGTTCCAATAAATATTTGAATCACCAAACAATCCTTGAATGCATTTTTGGGATGTGTGGGAATCGTCCTATGTTTTCGTCAGTAAAAGTCTCTAGACAATGTCATGGAGGTTTGAGAGGAAAATGTGTGGGTAGGACTAATGGGTGAATTGTGGAATCTAATCTTGACCAAGCTGACTTTTCCAAAACACGTAATAATTTTCTAATTTGAAATTCAAACTCAAATCATTCTGTGAGATAATAATAGGTGAAAGTGGGGTAGTTTGGAAATGAGGTGTCTGAGGCCTTGATCAACATATGTCAATTTTGGAGCTAGGTTTAATCGAGGCACTCGTGGATCACACACCAAATCTTTGTGTTTCCTAGGGCCTCGGATGGTCATATAGATGTGTAAACTACTAACACAAAGAAATTTAAAAACAAGAAAAAAATTTGTAAGAGGGAAAGGTCAATGTTTAGGAAACCTAAGCCAACTAAGGATACATAAGGAGTTGTGTTAATTCCTTTCTAATTAACTCTATGTTCCTAATTAACAAATGAAAGAAAGAAGATTTAAATTAAATCAATTTGATTACTCTCCTTGAACCTAATTAAATCTATGTGTGGCTAGCTAATTAAACAAATGAAAGCTAATTAATTAAATAAAGAAACAAAACTAATCTATTTGTTTTTGTGCTTTTCAATTATTTTAACAAAAGGGAATAAAACAAATAAAAGAACTAAGTAATCTAATCTAATATTTTTAGATTTTTATGTTTACTAGAAAATAAAATAAATGTGCATAGAAAAACTAACTTCTTCTAATTAAATGAAATTACTTCTACTCTAAATAAATCAAACTAAATAGTGAAATAGTCGGATGTGGCTATTTCCCCGTTGTAGAGGATTTACTCTAATTTAATAAAATAAATACTTTTACTAATTTGTAATTGTGGATTTTACTTCTTCCGGCTCTACTGTTTCACCAAAAAATTACACTTTCTAGGATGAAATAGATAGAGGGTAATTGGTTAATGAGGAATACCTCTAAAGAAAAGGTGGGAAGGTAACATGCGCACATTGTTAACGGTATCAAGCTAATCATAGAACTCCTTTTTGTGCGGGAAGGACTACCTATAAATGTAAAGAAAGATAATAAGAAGAGTATTAAATAGCATATGACAATGGATTGCATGGCGCATGCTAGATCCAGAAGCGTGGTGTTTCTAGAGAGGTTGTAATCCACTGTTTAATAATAATTTAATGTAAACATGAAACTGAAATAAATAGGTCATATTGCAATGTAATGATTTAGGTTTCTCATACACATAATACACTAGATTCAATGCTAAATATCAAATGCAACACTCAATCTAATTAGAACCGTGGTTTTTTTCAAGTAGGAAGGTCTTTCGAGAGGATATAAAATGACACAAATACCGATATCGGTCGGGTGACCAATGCGTATATGGATAAAACCAATGGTGGTCGGGAAATTGATGTCGGTAGGGGAAATAGGTATTAAACTATTAAAAATGGTTTTTACGATCTCGTGATTTAATAGAGAGTGAGGGTAGTGTGGTTTGGGTCATAATATGGCTGAGAAGACTCAGGAATACTAAGAAGGAGGTTAAGAAGGGTGAAAAGGCTTGGGGTGGTTGAATAGTGGGTTGGTGGGAAGAAGGTGATATACGGGTAATAGAAGAAATGAAATATTGAAAGAAGCAAGAGATCTACAATGGAATAAGCAAAAATGATTAAAATCATAGTACTTACTTGGTATTTTGTAGATCCTATGAATGGAGATGGTTGATGGTTGATCGGAGAAGAGGTGTTTGAGTCTAGTGTCGTGGTAGTACAACCTATGTGCTCTCGTGAGTATTCCAATGCTCTGGAAGGAGACCGACTACTTATCTTACACCGTAGTTATGTGTGTTCTTCGTTGTATGGGTGAGCTTGAAGTGAGCTTGAACATAATAAGGCTCCAATAACTAAATGACCAACCAGGGTGAAGAGTTTTGAAATTTTATATAAAGTAATCGATGGTGGTTAGTAAATGGCATGATCATGGACAAAGCGGCGTCGATTAGGGTGAAATAGTCCTTTTACCAAAAATAGGCAGATCTTCCCAGATTTGGCATGTTTTCCAAGTTAGGTCTACTTAGGGAAGTGGAGTTCTTGTTAGAAAATATAGGAAGATCATAGAATAATTCCAATTAGGTTTAGGAAGAAGTCTCATTTAGTTAGGTCAAGTGGTGACTCAGCACTGGGAGTGATGACTTGGTCATTATGAGTTAAATGCCCCTAGAATGGGTCCAAGGTGAGGTGGATGTGTGAGGATTAAATTAACTTAATTAAATTAATTAATAACATGAGGATAAATTCAATTTTAAGTGATTAAATTAATATCAATGTGGGGTAAGGGGTCATGGTTAGGTGAATACGTTACATTAATTAATTGAAGGGGACTAAGGGGAGTGTGACCCAAATTTGGTGTCTACATTTTCCCCTTTTATCATGTAGCTTATATTGATAAGTGATGCTGACAAAAATAGGAAGTCATTGTCTCAAGTATGAGTGAAGATTAGGTTGCCCAAGTATGGGTGGAGGTGATCCCCCTTAAACTAGGAACTGATGAGGTGATAAACGAAGTCGATGAGTGGTTTGATAAAATGAAGAAGTGATGAAAAATGAGGTATAGGTGGGGTATAGGTAATGGTAATATTGGTGTGGGTAATAGGAAGGGGCATTCAAATGCATGCACACGTTATAAAATGTGATAAGGTACTAGGTTGAAGAGCTCACAAACTCTACTTCATCAAAGGTTGGTTGGTTTATCCAAACAAGGTTGATGTGACCTCGATATCAATGTATAGGATACAAGCCTGAAACACAACTAATATAGGTGCAGGAACGGGCATTAGGTGTGTTCCAAAACACCAAAAGGTTTGGTTAGGATAAACGGCACGACATTAGGTAAGGCAAGTTCATTGGGATGAACATCATAAGTAGTGTCATCGCATGGTATATTGAGTAAGTAAACGTGAGTGTCAAAAATGGGATGGGTTGGGTTGGGTGTATTAGGAAAGGCCATAGGTAAGGCCACAGGTAGAGGAAAAAACATGCCCCAAATGATAATGAGGTTGGGTGGTAGGAAATAAGGTAATTAGGTGGGCTAACAAGGTTAGGGTGAAGGAATGATAGTGATAAAAATGGGTTTGGGTGGAAAAATTGAATGCAAATTAGGTATAGGCTAGTGGGAAGGTGACCGACACAAGTTTAAGTAAACTGACATTGGTAACGACAAACCGATGTTGGTGCATTAGGCTAGAAACCAACGTCGGTTTGTTCGGGGTAGGGTAAAAAAGAAAAATTTGTGTGTTACGGATTCATTATAAGCTTTCTAGTTATAGAACATGACAGAGAAATTTTTAGCATTTTTGTGGATAAAAGGATGAGGATCTATGACGGGATGAGATGGAGATATCTAAGTGGATGGAGTGGCTAGGTGGATGGGTCCATAAGATCATTTGGGGGATTTGATTGGTTGGAGGATTGAGAGTTGGATTGAAGCATGGTTAAGGCAAGAGAAGGCTCAGAGGACCACTAGTCTTGAGACCGAGGTTCCGATAAGGAGGTGACGTCATGTTGAGGTAGGAATTAATCCATATTGTGTGTTTTTAATTGAAATTTGAGGTAAAATGAAAAATAATGGGGTGGGGAATTGAAAATTTGAAATGTGGGTAAAAATTGATGAATTTGGGTAGGGGGAGGTTGGAATGTAGATTAATTAGGTGGGAAAATGAATTGGGGTGGGGTTTAGGTGGGATTTGGGTAGATTATAGGGTGTATTTTCAATTTTATTGAAAATTTGGCTATGTGGGTTTCACCTTGGGTCGAATTAGAGACCGACATGGTGGGAAAGTTGGTGTCGGTTGGTGAAATAGGTGGATCTGGTACCGATTAGGGTGAGAAATGGAAATCACTATAAAAGTGACCTAGCCTCTAAAAGGCTAAGTTATAGGGAAAAATGGATTTATAAGATAGATAGGTAGGTAAATTTAGAGAGATGAGAGGTAGAGTAGAATAGAAGTAGGTGGGTATAAGGTATTTATGGCTAGGAAATAGGTGAGTATTAGTTAGGTCGAATATCGAAGGAGAGAATTGATGAAATAGAACATGGGGGCTTCTTTAGGCTAGATAAAATGGATGATAGGTTAGTGAAATAGTTAGGAAATGAATAGGTAGGTAGAGCAATGTGGGTGTGGGATGGGGGTAGGTAGGGGTGAAGAAATGAGTAAAGTAGGTAAGTACTTGACATTGTTGAGTGGTATGGATGTAGGAACGTCACCAGTTGATGATGTGGGATAGGGTACCACCATTATTGGTGTGGATGTGACCAGAGCGTTGTGGAGGATGAGTGGACTCATATGCGATACATTAGACTAATCGGTAAAAGGTGATATAGGCATATAAGGTGAGATCATAGTCTTATGGTCACTCTCATCAATAGATGGGATGTAGCAACCAATACCTTCCATCTACCCACCGGTGAGATGACTATCACACTAGAGGATGTGTATAGGATTTAGCTACTACCAATTGTAGGAGATCCGTATATCAGATTTTTTCAGATGTGGAAATTGATCAAATGGTTACGGTGTTTGGGGAGGAAGTGGGTGACTTGACTAAGCACAATACCAACCTTTATGTATGGAGATATGTATGTTGCACATCCATAGGAGACTCATTTGGTAGTACTGATGATGGAGGTCATTGGATGTTAGGAACTTTTTGACTCGAGAGGGAAGTTGATTTCCCGTGCACCGATGGGGTTTTGTAGGATATGATTGAGGAGTGAGTTTGTTTTGCATGGGCACCTATATATCTAGTGTAGCTATATAGGTAGTTGTGTGCTTATTAGAGGATGTGGTGTTATGGTATTTTTGTACATTTTACTTGCACTACTGGGCATATGAGCACATAGTGATTGTGCACCCACAGGGACTATCGATAGTAGATTGGTATCAAGGTGGGATGAGAGTAGGCTATAGGAGATGGGTGGTAGTAGGTGGACATTCTCAAGTGGAGGAGGTAAATGATGTAGATTACTATAGATGATAGCTAGAGGGTGCATGTACGTGATGGATATAATATGGTGACCTTATGTTGGTCTCCTACTTACAGAGACATAAGACAGAGCCGTAGGGCATAAAAGTAATCGGATGGATACAAGGAGGTGTGTCTGAGCACGAGATTATTTTAGTGGATGGAGTCCAATGGAATTTTATACTATAGCAAGATGTGCCTCCATCATTCCCTCAATACCATAAAGATGATGTTGAGAGAACGCTATCTCCGCCACATCTAGCATATCCCTGCAAGGTAAGATGAGTAGTTGGTAGACAGGAGGATACATGACACCGAGTGAGAGATGGCTACGAGATGTTGGTGGGAAACCTAGTTAGAGGCATTACCGCTACGGCTAGGTAATCTAGACTTGGCTAATATTATAGTTTAGAGAGATGCATTACATGGGAAGGTGACTACCGTAGGGGTGCGGTTGTCGGCGGCGTACAGCATAGGTAGCCATCCCTACAGGACAAGTGATAGTGTTATAGGGTTAACTAGTAACATCCTATGCATAGTATCTTGCACAGTACCCATGGAGGATGGTGTACAAGTAGTAGTGCTATAGGCATAGGTTATAGTTTTACGGTGGTCGGTGACAATAACATAGGCACAAGTTGCGACATTACAGTGTAGATATTTACACACCACTAGTCCATGCACTAGGATAGGTCCCATGATATAGTAGTATGTCCGGGATAGGGTCCCTTAGTTGAGTAGGATGATAAGAGCCATTGATTCAGAAAGTGGACATGTTGGAGTTATGGCGATGGCACCACCTCAAACAGTATCCATGGCGATTCAGGAAACCTTGAACAAGGCTCGATATTGTCAAGATCGGTGACCATAAGCTGGTATTGATTTTCCATCATACATTGAGCATATGGCTTAGCACATAGCTAGTGAGAGGACCCACAAGCACTAGCACTACATGTAGTCATTAGTCTCATAGACATGGCGAGAGGGATGTGACGAATGCATGTGTACCGAGACTAGATGAGGTACAAGAGGAGATGATGGTCGGGCAAATGACAAGGTGAGAGGAGGATATAAGTGAGAGCCGAGATGAGGGATTTATATCGAGGTGATGTAAGTTGATAAGTGATATGGAATTTTATTTTTGATATATATATATATATATATATATATATATATATCGGTGTGCGTCTTTCAAGATACAAGATTTTTTTATTATTGGTAAATAGTTTTTTGAAAGGGACTATACCCTTGTATACAAAGAGGGCCTAGAAGCCAGAATAGGAATGAAAAACATTACAAGAAGGATCAAGATCCAGATAAGACATAAAAACCCAAGGTAACCAAAGAGTAGTTACCCCAAAACATCAAACCAGTTCGAACACTACAGAAGAGCAGCCAAAAAATAGCAAAAAAATAGCAAAAAACATGAAGGAAGGCAACAAGAGCAACGCAAATCCACAATTACTTCTTGGCGGCTTTGGCAATTCTAGATTTAATAGTCTACCAAGAGGTGAACATAGCCAATGCCGTCATATGAGTAGGGTCAGTAATATCCAGCTATTGAATGGTTTGTTTGCTTTCCTTTTCGTGCCCCAAAGAGTTGTTGGTATTCCACTGAGATTAGAGACAAATGCGGACATGTTGCTCAATAAATTCTTCGATTGCACTAAATATAGCCATATTATGATCATGGTGAGTCTTGGATTTCCCTATATGGTTGTCCAGGGAGTTTAGTTTTTGTAAATATCTTCAACCTGTTTATTGTCAATATCAACCTCCTCCTCCTTCTTCCTCTTACCTTTTTGCTTAGCCAAGTTTTTGACTTCTTCTTTCAACAACAACATGTCTGTTTCTAAGGCTTCCAACCTTTTTGTGGAGCTCTCAGTGTGTGCCTCCTGTGAACCAGTACTGCTAATATGAAGGAGATTATGAGCAACCTCCAAGTCCTGAGGAACGTTCCCCAAAATAGGGGTATCAGGTTCAATCTTTTAGAAGACCTAGTTATAGGTCTGGTCGAAGTGGAGGTGAAGGGGGTGGGAGCAGAGGTGGGGGGGATGATAGGGGAGCCGAGAAGGAAGGCAAAGGGGTAGCAGCAGCGGTGATGGGGATAGAAGGAGAAGAGATGGGGTAGCGGCAGCGGTGAGGGGAAAAGATGGAACAGAGATGGGGGAAGTTGGAATGCCGGGAAACTTAAGAAGACAAAGTTTATGCAACAAGAAGATGAGACCTTGATGTAGAGGGACCACATGAGTATGCTTTTGGAACTCCAAAATGGAGCGCTCAAGAGAATTAAGTAGATAATGAGGGAAACATACCGTGAAACTTCTGCGGAAGTGATTGAGGAACACAAGATGTTTTAAGGGCACTGTGACAAATCTCCCCTCTAAAGAGATGTATCACACCATCATATGGGTGACCTCATCAAAAGGTGGAGGGATAGAGCTGACCTACAAACCCACCATGTGACGAAGACCAAGTTTCTCATTACCCTCAACAAATTTCCTCTCCTCAGCAGCCCTGTCAATCCTTTTATTAAAAAAGTGGTACCCATCCATTCCAAGGCCTGTTGCTTCGGCGATTAACTCTTCATTGATCAAAATTTTTTGTCCACCATATTCAACTTTGCGGTCCTTCCAATCCTTCGCAAATTACATGGAAATGCTTTGGTCGTGACCCTGTATCTTCTCAATAAAATTTGTAATGCCTCCCTGGTTGAGAAGATTCCAAAGCTCTTCATTATTCTTCCACTCGGGTCCTCGTTGGGCTCGATCTGACAAGGGGCTCCTCCCATTTTCACCGTGCTTAAGTGATTGAAAGTATAATCTTCAAAATCCCTATGAGGAATTCTATAATAGACACAGTTTCCAATCCGCCTTTCTCTATTTTTTTCTCACACGATGGGAATGATGAATAGTGTAGCCGTTGCTGTCATAACATTTCCCACGAATGCCTACGTGAATGTTGTTATGTACCTAGGAGATCCTGCATGTGTGAACTTCATCCCCCTTAGAAACCCACTCCAGATCATCATCATCCTTACTACGGACTTGAAAATCCATAAAAACTTGTTTAAAAGTTGTTATAGGCACAATATTTCCCGCATGTGTGGCTTTAATCTTCATATAAATCCACTTTAAATCATCATTATACTTTCTATATCCTTGATTTCCCATCAAGATCTACTTGAGTGTTGTTTTAAACTTATCAGCACATGTGAAAGTCTTATTCTTAAAGACCCACTCCAAATGCTCATTTATCTTACTCCAAATTTGCATGCTCATAAGTATCCGCTTGTATGTTGTTTTGAATCTGCTCAGGAATGTGATCACTATTATCCCAAATAATGTGATTAACATTTATGCCATAGTTAGCCAATGCATCTACCACCTTGTTACCCTCCCGGTAAGTATGCTTGATCCGAATATTATTGAAGGTTTGGAAAATACTTATGGATTCCAAGATGAAGTCCTTGATGTTCCAACTTGGAGGTGAACACTGATTAAGATGATTAATGATATTAAGCGAGTCTCCTTCCAGAATGAGATTTTGGATATTATGAGTCTGAGCAATTCTAAGGCCCCATAAAGTGGATAATGCTTCAGCAAAATGATTAGTTTGTATTCCCATTTTACCAGCATAAGTAGCCACCAAATTGCCTTTATGATCCCGGATCACTCCTCCCCAGCTGTAATTCCAGGGTTACCCTTAGAGGCCCCATCAAAGTTCAACTTATACCAGTTGAGATTAGGAGGATGCCAAGTGTATCAAAGATCTATCAATATTATTACCGGAATTATTTCGGATATTGTCAGCTCCAATCTACCATTGGGACAAGATATGCTCTTCATTTTCTGGATAACTCTTGTTCTTGGGGGGTTTAAATCTAGCAATATTCTCTTTAATAGCATTAGAAATTTTCCCAATACTGAGCTTATAATTTTGTTTACTATTTCTAAAGATGATATCATTTCTATCTTTCCATATCCTCCAAATAATATGAGGCATTACCAAATTCCAGAGCCTTCTCACAACACAATGTTTATAGGGTGGGCTCCATTGGGTCCAGAGCTGACTGAAGTCCTTCGGAACCACCCAGGAAGCTTTAAAATTAGAGAGGGAAAAACTCCACATTTTGGTAGCATATTCACAATGGATAAGCAAATGACTGATATCCTCAGAGTATTTTTACATAGATGACACCTATTAGGCATTATAAAACCTTTTCTTATCAGGTTGTCAGTGGTAAGAATTCTGCCCCTGAGAGAAAGCCAAAAGAAAAAGTTAATTTTAGGTGTTAGCTCATTCATCCAAATTCTACTCCATTTAAACTCAGTTTGACTATTGTCGAAGAAAGTATTATAACCAGTTTTAATAGAGTAGTTCCCATCAATAGAATTTACTCCAGACCAATTCATCCTTAACTTCCAACTAACTTAAGGGGATAAGGTCCAACTGATCTTGCAGGGAGGAAATAGTTTGGATCAGATCATCTCTATCCACAAAAAGTTTTTTCCATTTCTTTTTGTTACCATTTCTTTCAATATAATCCTTGATTCTAGTGCCATACTTGCTTTCAAGACTATCTTTGACTACACCAAATCTGTCCATAAGGCTGCAATTAAACTAGTTATCATCCCAGAATTTTATATCACAACCATCTCCCACTTTCCATTTACTTCCTTGTTTGATGAAATTTACTCTTCACTAAATTATTCCAAAAAATGGAACCATAAGGAAGATGCTCATCTTGAAGAAAAGAAAAGACTGCTTGTTGATTAAGGTATTTAGCCTTAATTAATTCTATCCAGGGTTGCTTCTCAGATAGCATTCTCCAGCCCATTTTCACAATAAGAGCCTCATTCATTTTCTTGATGTCTTTTATGCCCAGGCCTCCTATAGATTTTGGAGTACAAACCTTATCCCAAGCAACTAAGTGATATTTAAACTTCTCCTCCATGCCCTGCCATAAGAAGTTTTTCTGAATCCTCTCAATTTTTTCTCTGAAGGTAGAAGGGATCTTATATAGAGACATGATATAGATAGGCAGATTTTGAAGAGTGCTTTTTATGAGCAGGCACTTACCAGCACTAGAAAGAATGGCTCCTTTCCATCTAGCCATTTTTTTTGAAATCTCGCCAACAGATCATTCCACACCTTGGTAGAAACTTTTTTAGTGCCAAGAGGGAGTCCTAAGTAAGTGGCTGGAAGTGCACTTATTTTACAGCCTAGAATTTTTGTAATTTTAAGTTGTCTTTCCTCAGGAGTGTTGAAGAAGAAAATGGAGCTTTTATCATAATTGATCTCTTTCCTAGAAGCAGATTCATAAAGTTATAGAATAGCCTTGGTAGCCTTAGCTTCAAGGATGGATGCCATTAAAAGAAGGATTGTATCATCCACAAATTACTGATGAGAAGTTGCTTGGCTGATGGAAGTGGGCTTTGAACCTTTTAGAAGACCGTCAATAACTGCTTTACCAATTGATATACTATATACAAGATTATACAAGATTATACATGAGGTTTTTATGTATATATGTATTGATACACAAACACTCCCTTTATATAGTTGATGATGATATTGGACTGATGATGTACTTGGTTTTATTTCCATGGTTATTGTTATTATGGAAACTAGGTGAGTTAGGCATGGTTGAGTCAAGTTTGATTAGGCATGATTGATTATAGGTTGTGTAGGCATGATTGAGTGTATAGGCATATTTTAGTTTTCTTGATGAGGCATGTTTAAGTCTTGGTTCATTAGTATGATGGGGTCTACAATGTATGTGTTGTTTATTTATGGAATGTAGGTTATGTTAGGCATGGTTGAGTCATAGGTGTAGGCATGGTTGAGTCAAAAATTTCCAAGTTACTATTTTTATGGAAATTATGTGTTGTAGATATGGTTTGGTTTAATTTCCAAGTAATTGATATCATGGAAATGTTAGACAATTCAGTGTACAATCAAATGATGTATATTTTGTAATATCGTAGGTATGTTGAAATGATTTATGTTTTGTGATATGTTAATTTCCAAGTTATTATGTAGATGGAAACTAACTAGGTTATGATGTGTGTTAAAAAGGGAGAATGGTTAGGGGAAAGAGTGGCCAAGCTAACCTCCAAGGGCCCCATGCCCTGGAGTGTTGCCTACATAGCCCCAGAGAAAAAGGAACCTCGGGACGATGTAGTTCTCCCATAGGATAGGGAATAATATGATGAGGTAGATGAATGGGTTGGTTCGGTTTTAGGCATGATTGAGTCTAGGTCATTTAGGTATGGTTAAGTCTAGGTTGTTTAGGCATGGTGAAGTCTAGGTTGTTTAGGCATGGTGGAGTCTAAGTTTTTAGGAAAGGTAGAATGTTTAAAGTGAGTTGATGAAAATAGATGAGGAAAATGTAGGTAGGTGAAAGGAGAAGAAATCCTAGAAAGTAAGTGTCAAAGGTCTAGTCCTATATAGGAGAATCAATAAGTAAGAAAAGAGGTGAAAAGTAAAGAGATGAAATGCTCCATAAGTGTCAAGGACCATAATGAGCATACCGAGGATGGGTTTATGAACTTAAACCCCTAAAGGCATGATTGACTGTTCTAAGGGTGAAAGAAGTTACATGATCACGAAATGTCACATTTATAGCACAGAGAAGGTAGAAGAAAGGAAGTAGGGGTATTGGTTTATTTAGCATTTATGAAGGAAAAACCAAAACTAGAATAAGCAAGCACGAAAATTTATACTTTTCTTAACTTTTGTATTTTAAAAGGTTAATAATAGAATGAGAGAAGTTGATTTTGAGAATATTTTATTTTTGACGAAATAACAACCATGTCCTTCGAGGGAGATTCCATAGCAAAAAGATAGAAAGAAAAGAACAAAAAGTATCCAATTTGAAAATCATATTCATTTGAGTAGAGCGAGACTATAAAGGAGTATAGGTGAAGGAAAAACTAGACGCAAAAAGGTTAACAATAAAAGAGAATTTAGCACAACCATGGGATTCCATACTAAAAAAGCAAAAAGTATCTAATAGAATCATGTCATGAGTAGATCCTTCGTACTTGATACAACCTAGAATTTAGCAATACAAGCCCAGCGCATGGCACATCACTCAGCCTAGACTGAGTGCTCACCCGAAGCACGCAAAGGTACTAGGCCCCTCTTTAGGGTTGTTGTTTGCAGGATGTTAGCATGATGAAGAATTTAATCATTCAAATCTATAACTAATATATCTTTCATACAATGCATATTCAAACCTAGATCTAGAACATAACATACTTAATAGATAACCATAATGGAATCAAGCATGCAATACTAAATTATAACCATGATAACACCTTGTTTTAGTCCATAATCTCCATTATATTAATTTTAGTAAATACACAGAAGCTTCATTACAATAACAATAGTATACGCTCATGCGCGTAATAGATCTAGCAACATAATCTCACTAAACCCTAGTTCTCACACGTATATCTATGATCTCTCTCTCTATACATATCCCTCTCTAATATATAGTTTACTACATAATAATAAGGGTGGGGAATTTCCTTCACCTCTTATCTAATCCCAAAATAGGTTGTATGCTATTATTAGCCACGTGCAATTACAAAAATAGGATTACATGCAAGAGTGTCAACAATAGATCTCCGTTAGTCAACTATCAGTTTTCCATTCTATTTTTGCCCACATCCATGCAAATCACTTGTATCTCATCATCCAAAAATATTAAATGTATGAATCACAAGTTTCCAATTGGTTTGAGTCTCCCGCATGCTATCTCCAAAAATAGATCCTCATCTTGAAAATGGGTAAGTCTCGAACTGTCTCCATTCTGCACGTTATCCTCTCCTATGTTTCTATGCCTTTGAATGTGTTATGTTCTCTCACATGAACCTTTTGTATTTTCTTCACTAAGTGCCGAGTTTGACTGATCAACAAGACTCATATTAAAGATAAGGCTAAAAGGTGATGGATAATCACATGATTCTTGTTTAGTCGTTGATCCTTAAAAGAGGTAGATGAAAGGAATGGTTACTCAAGGGACAAGTGCATAATAGATAAAAGGTGATATAGTACTTGATTCAACAATATAATGGTTGAAGATGCAAAGCATTGAGGGGCTCAAGTTTGGGTTTACCTTCGAGGGAAGATAAACGATAAGCACCTGATCCATAGGTATGAGTAACGATATAGGGTCCAAGCCAATTAGGTATGATGGGGTCTAAAATGTCTAAGTGTTGTTTATTTATGGAATGTAGGTTATGTTAGGCATGTTTGAGTCATAGGTGTAGGCATGGTTGAGTCAAAAATTCTAAGTTACTATTTTTAGCAAAATTATGTGTTGTAGATATGGTTTGGTTAAATTTCCAAGTAATTGATATCATGGAAATGTTAGATGATTCATGTATAATGAAATGATGTATGTTTTGTAATATGGTAGGTATGTTGAAATGATTAATGGTTTTTGATATGTTAATTTCCAAGTTATTATGTAGATGGAAACTAACTAGGTTATGATGTGTGTTAAAACAGGGAGAATGGTTAGGGAAAGAATGTCCAAGATAACCTCCAAGGGTCCCATGCCCTCGGAGTGCTGCCTACATAGCCCCAACAAAAAGGGGCCTCAGGACAATGTAGTTCTCCCATAGGATAGGGAATAATATGATGAGGTAGATGGGTAGGTTGGTCGGTTTAGGCATGATTGAGTCTAGGTCATTTAGGTATGGTTAATTCTAGGTTGTTTAGGCATGGTGAAGTATAGGTTGTTTAGGCATGGTGGAGTCTAAGTTGTTTAGGAAAGGTGGAATGTTTAAAGTGAGTTGATGAAAATAGATGAGGAAAATGTAGGTAGGTGAAAGGAGAAGAAATCCCAGAAAGTAAGTGTCGAAGGTCTAGTCCTATATAGGAGAATCAATAAGTAAGAAAAGAGGCGAACAGTAAAAGAGGTGAAATTCTCCATAAGTGTCAAGGACCATAATGAGCATACCAAGGATGGGTTTATGAACTTAAACCCCTAAAGGAAGTGCATGATTGACTATTCTAAGGGTGAAATAAGTTACATGATCATGAAATGTCACATTTATAGCACATCCCTTGAGTAGGTAGAAGAAGAGAAAATAAGGAAGGTGAGGTGGAGTGGTTTATTTAGCATAACCTTGTTGTGAGATAACATGCCCCTTCTGCAAGAAAACCCAAAACTAGAATAAGCAAGTCTATGACGGAAAATTTATACTTTTCTTGACTTTTGTATTTTCTTTTTGCTTTTGTTTTATAGACTGATCGATGTGAGAATTCTATGTGGGATGAATAGAATGACTCCTTGAGGTCTTCATGAAGTTGATCAATGCGGGAAGCTTCAGAATATTTTATTTTTATTTTGTAGAAATAGTCTTCTTTTTTGATAGACTATGTACAGTATGGCTAGCTTTTTATAGTTGTCCTTCGAGGGAGTAGTCTATTTATAGCAGCAAGATAGAAAGATATATGTCCTTTTGAGGGAGTCATCTATTTGCAAGAAGTTTGACTCAAGGAGTTGAATTTGAAAATCCCATATATTACTTTTGAACTTTTTGGACTTTTAGGTCATGGACAAGACTATAAAGGAGTATAGGCTTATTTTATGAAGGAAAAGCTATAGCATGCAAAAGGTTAACTATGAAAGAGAGGTTTTAAGTGATGAAAACCATGGGATTCCATACTTGAAAAGAAAAAAAGTATCCATTAGAATCATGTCATGAATAGATCCTTGGTACTTGATACTGACCTAGAATTTAGCAATACAAGCCCAAGCGTGTTGGCACATCACTCAGCCTAGACTGAGCACTCACCCAAAGCATGCAAAGGTACCAAGACCCTCTTTAGGTTGTTGTTGTAGGATGTTAGCATGATGAAGACTTTAATCATTCAAATCTATAACTAATATATCTTTCATATAGTGCATATTCAGACCTAGATCTAGAACATAACAGACTTAATAGATAACCATAATGGAATCAAACATGCAATACTAAATTATAACCATGAGAACACCTTGTTTTCAATCCATAATCTCCATTATATTAACTGCAGTAAATACACAGAAGCTTCATTACAATAACAATAGTATACGCTCATGCACGTAACAGATCTAGTAGCATAATCTCACTATACCCTAGTTCTCACATGTATATCTATGCTCTCTCTCTCTATACATATCCCTCTCTACTACAAGTTTAATACATATTTATAAGGGTGGGTATTTCCCTTCACCACTTATCTAATCCCAAAATAGGTCACATGTTATTATTAGCCATGTGCCATTACAAAAATAGGATTACATGTAAGAGTGTTAACAATAGATCTCCCTTAGTCAACTATCAGTTTGCCATTCGTTTTTAGCCCACATCCATGCAAATCACTTCATATCTAATCATCTAAAAATATTAAATGTATGACGTGCAAGTATCCAATTGGTTTGAGTTCTCTTCACGCTATCTCCAAAAATAGATCCTCATCTTGAAAATGGCTAAGTATCTAATTTGTCTTCATTCGTGCGTTGTCCTCTCTAATGTTCCATGCCTTTGAATACACTCTATTCTCCCAAGTGAACCTTCTGTATTTTCTTCACTAAGTGCCGATTTTGGTGATCAATAAGACTCATATTAAAGATAAGGCTAAAAGGTGATGGATAATCACGTGATTATTGTTTAATCATTGATCCTTAAAAGAGGTAGAAGAAAAGAGTGATTACTCAAGGGATGAGTGTGTAATAGATAAAATATGATATAGTACTTTATTAAACAATAGAATGGTCAAAGATGCAAAGTATTGAGGGGCTCTGGGTTTGGATTTACGTTCAAGGAAGATAAACTATAAGCACTAGATCCATAGGTATGAGTAACGATATAGGATCCAAGACAATTAGGATCAAACTTGCCCCATTTAATTTTCTCCACTTTTTTTACATGTTGATTTTCCTTTAGGACAAGATCACCAATATTGAAGGTTTATTTGTGGACATGTTTATCATAGGCATGTTTGATACATTTTGATATATTTGAAAGTGATGATAGCATTTAAATGATATTCATCTAAAAGCTCAAGTTGAGCCAAACGGTCTTGGTGAAAGTCATCATCATTGAGCATGTATTTGAGTGAGATACAAAGTGATGGAATTTGGAATTCGAGAGGTAAGACAACCTTTATACCATAGACCAAAGAAAAAGATTTGGTAGCGGTTGAGGTGTGAATACTAGTGTGATAATCCCATAAAGAAAAAGGAATGTGTGTGTGTCAATCCTTACCAGTATCATCGACTACTTTCATAAGAATTTTGTTAAGAGTTTTGTTAGTCAATTTGGCTTGGCCATTTGTCTAAGGATAATAAGGTGAAGAAAAACTAATTTGAATTTCAAAGGTGTCACAGATTTTGCATAGGGTTTTTTTTTTGAATTGTTTTCATTATCAGTGATGAGGTGGTGAGGAACACCAAAGTGAAAAATGATGTGATGGTTGATGAACTCACAAATTCTCTTTTCTTTAGTAGAAATTATATGTATGTCTTGTACCAATTTTAGTTTAATATTTGGTTGTGGTGATGATCCATTGATTGATGTTGGGAAGAATGAGGGTTAATCTCTCTCGACAAGATCCAAACCCCATTAAGAGAAAGGCCAAAGGTATTTGGTGACCTATAAGGCATGACTAGGGGTGTGGTGAAGATTAGCATGTTGCTGAAATTTCACACAACATTTCAAATATTCATAACAATCTTGATTTACGGTGACCAATAGTAGTCAAGGTGAAGACTATGTTTAGTGACATGCGAGGCCACTAAAATGACCACCACAAATCCCATCATGAACTTTGTTGATGGTGTATGGGATTTGAGCTTTTAAGGCATCGTAAGAGGATATTATCAAAGCCACGTTTATAGAGAAGACCCCCATGATAACATAGCAAGATACACTTTTGAGAAAGGATCTTTGTCCATTGTGAGTAAGATTTGAAGGTAGAATTGAAAGGGACAAGTAGTCAACAAACTACTTATACCAAATTTCACATGGGTCCGTTTCAATTCTTCCTACAAAGTTAACGTCTCGGAATAGATAAGATGGTGATTACAACCATTATACTTGTGACAAATATTTTTGAGTTGGAAGGAAAAGTAGGTATTTGAGAGGCAAGGAAAGCCATGGTATCCATGAATTTTTTAGTGGAGCGTGGAGTGGTTTGAAGTTCATAATGATCAAAGGTAGTCAAAAGTATGTTGACGTGATGTTTATAATTTTGAATTATCTCATTACAA
The DNA here is from genome assembly GCA_018340775.1 of Taxus wallichiana var. yunnanensis. Classification (NCBI taxonomy): domain Eukaryota; kingdom Viridiplantae; phylum Streptophyta; class Pinopsida; order Cupressales; family Taxaceae; genus Taxus; species Taxus wallichiana. The sequence continues at coordinate 73,961,218 of CM031238.1, read as the reverse complement.
CACTGGTATAAACCATTGACTTGGTTCATAACTAGTTAGGAGTCACAAAATATATTAATGGATTTAACATCTAAGGCTATGGTGGTTTGAAGACCTAACACGAGTGCTTTGTATTTGACAATGTTATTAGTATAGTCAAAATCTAGTTTGAAGGATAAAGGCATAGGCTCACCATCAAGAGGAATAAGGATGACCCATGTGCCACCCCACGTTTACATTTAGAACCATCAAAGAATAAGTTCATCTAATAAATGGTGTCATAAAGGGAGAGGGTAGCAATGGATTCATTAGGGAAATTGAAGTTAGAAGATTGATTTCTGGAAAGAGGTGTGTCTACAAGTTGGTCGAAATGGTTTTCCTTTAATAGACTTTTGATGGATGAATTCAAGATCTTGGTCTACAAGAAGCATGAGAAAATGTATAGGACATTGGTTTTGGTAAGGCTTAGCATACATGTAATGTAAGGGGTCAGTATCGGTAACAAAAAAGGTTTTATGGTTGAGTAAGTAATGGCGAAGTTTGGTGGTACAACGAAGACTAGGGATAAGCATAGTTTTTCAACGTGAGTATATCTAGTCTCGTATTCTAAGAGTGTATGGCTTATATAATTAACCACTTTCTCCTATTTTTCGTCAAAATGAGTGAGCATAGCACCCAAGGAATGTTCTGTGGAAAAAATATAGAGGTAAAAGGGTTCATTTTCTTTAGGTGGAATAAGCACATAGTGGTTAGAGGAGGTATTGTTTTAAGTTGTCAAAGGATTTACTGGCATTCATCATCCCATTTGAAGGAGACATCCTTTTTGAGAAGATGATGAAATTGATGGCAGCAATCAGAAAGATGAGAAATAAAGTGATGAATAGATTGCAACTTTCCTTGCAAACTACGAAGTTAACAAATGTTATTAGGTGGAGGAATCTTAAGAATAGCCTTTATTTTTGCAGGATAAACTTCAATGCCATGGAAAGAAATGATAAAACTAAGGAGCTTTCCTAAGAGAACAAAGTGAAGACACACTTTTAGGTTGAAGGCGAATTAGTATTTTATGAGACAGTCAAAGACAACCTTAAGGACTATAAGGTATTCGGCCTAATGTTTGGATTTGGAAAGAAAATCGTTGACATAATATTACAATATGATATGCATGATGTTGTGAAAGATATAAGTCATAACCCATTTATATGTATCACCAACATTTTTAAGGCCAAATGGCATGACACGATAGAAAAGGTCCCCTAAGTAGTGATGAAGGTAGTTTGTGTTGATCTTCAAGGAGAGTAATATTTGGTTATAACTCAAGAAATTGGTAATGAGTGATAGAATCTCATGGCCGATGGTGAGATCAATTAGTGTGTTAATACTAGGTAGAGGATATTTGTCTTTAGGGAAAGCAATGTTAAGATCATGGAAATTCATGCATGTGGTGTTGATCATGGTTCTTTTGGTTTTTTTCCTTGCCTTGTTACCATGTCTTTCTTGGATCGTGACACTCTGGATATTATGTCCTTGCCTTGTTGCTTTGGTTATTGTTCTTGGATCGTGGTACACCTATTTGTAAGAATTGATCAAATTATGTTTGTCTTCATTTTTATGTCATTTCCATGTTACCTTGGATTTTCTTGTATTGTGACACTCTAGATATTGTGTCCTTGCCTTGTTGCTTTAATGATTATTCTTGGATTGTCAGGCACACCTATTTGCAGAAGTTGATCGAACTATGTAAAAGCTTCTTGTGTTTTATGTCCTTAAAGTTACCTTGGATTTTCTTAGATTGTGAGACTCTAAGTGTGAATGTATATTGTGTTCTTTCCTTATTGTTTTGGTTATTTTTCTTGGATATGAGTTTTTGAGATGAGCTTCTGAGGATGTCTTATAGGAAGGAAGAGAAGAGGTTTTTTCTCTCTCTACTTTGTTGTTACTAGTTTTGGGTACCTCAGGTCATCCCTTTTTCCCAATAAATTTTATTGTACATGAGTACCCATCAGACTAGTTGTCAAAACTCATACTATGGACATTCCACTTCTATTTTGGTCCCCTAGCTTCACTTGAGGGGGTGTTAGAGTAAGGTATTTACCCACTCTAACAGTGCAAATGTGGATTCTCCCTATCACTTTGGTGATAAGAAAAATGTTAGAGATCCATTACGGATAATCAATGGGTAAAATGAAGGAAATAGAAAGGAGGCATTGGAGTTATTCTTTCACAAGAAGGGTAATGCAAGGATGTATTTTTTGCATCTTTTGTTTCATGGGTTTGACATCAAGAACATCTACAACATTTGGATAAGTATATTTGGGTCAATACCTGGCATATCGGTGTAAGACTTAGAAAAATAATTTCTATGATTCAGAGGAAAGAAGTGAAGGCTTCATGTTCCTCATAACATCTAAAGATTGGTCTATCTTTAGAAGGTGTGTAGGTCATCCTGAGTGTGAATGTTGATTTCGATAGTTGATTCATTCAACATGGTTTGTGTCTCATAAGGTAATGACTAGTGAATATAATAATTTTCCACACCAAGGTAGGTGATAATAGACTCATCGTCCTAACATTGAATGATGTTGATAGAAGGAGTGTCCTCATCGATCATGTGAGGATATATGAAGGGAAGAGAAGAGAGAGCCTCGTCATCACATTGATAGGTCATAGGTCCCACAGAAACAATGTTTATGAAAAAAAAATTATGAGGAATGGATTTTGGATCCATAGACTTTGTAGGTGAAGGTGGTGAGGTAGGTGAATGGGGTGGATAAGGTTTATCATCCTCAATGAGTTCAACTCAAGCCTTCTTGGAAGGTGGTTTGGAAAATATGATACCACTACGGTCTTTATGCTTACAGTGGTGTAAGGAATGACAAGTATGGTGACCTTGTTCATAGAAGCCAAAGCCAAAGCCTTTCCAAGCATAGCGATGGAGGAAGGTGTGGGCGAAGTAGTGGTTGGTGAGAGATTGGAGATCGGATGAAAATGGTCGAGTTTGGGAAGGTGGCTTAGGTGAGTAAGTAGAAATATCAAGTCCCCCATACATTAGGTTGGTGTGAAGGTGGGGAGGACTGTAGGGGAAAACTTCACCTACTCAGTGATTATAGTGTGGGTGTTGATGAAGGTTACCATACTCTTGAGGAGTAAGGAATGTATCAATGTTATAAAGGTAGTACTCCCCTAGAGTGAGGTGTTGAAAAACCCTTCTAAGGGATTGGTAGTTGGTATGTGGGTAGTTGGAATAGATGAATCACTAGATGGATGGGAAGAAGAAGCATCAGATGTTTGAGAAGTAGATGGGTTGGTTGATGGGCCACCATGCAGAAGTTGTCAGCTATAGTGGGAATAGAATATTTGGTGGTGGAAGATGTAACTTAGGTAGAAGTGGTGGATGAGGTAGGAAGTAAAGAAGAAGTGGTAGTGGTGGTATATGCCTTAACTGGTATAAGAACATCATTAGGTCTAAGAGAATGTTGTAGGTCTTGAATGGTGAAGGGTTAGCTGAAATGGTATAGTTGTGCCCTTCATGTTCAAATTTTAAACAACAGTGTAAGGTTGAAGGAACACAACCCATGGCACAAATCTAGGGTTAGCCAAGCAATGGAATATTGTATTGGAATTCCCCCTCTAAGATATATAATAATTTAGGAATGGCACGAGGGCCCACATGAATGTGGAGAATGATGGTGTCGAGGGTGGAATTCATGGCATCGTTAAATGAACATAACATAACTAGGTTATTATGCATGTAATTGGAAGGGATGTGCATTTTTTATATGCATGGGAGGAAAATGATGTTGATAATACCTCCATTGATCATAATGCATGTCGAATGTGTATATTATCAACGTAGATGGAAATGAATAGGGTGGGGTCAGGATCATCTGATTAGAGAGGGACAATCTCTTCATCAAGAGAAACTAAGAGTGGAGACTTGATGAATGGTAGTGGGAGTAGAAGATGGAGGTGAAGTGGTGAGAGTGGCCACATGATGAGGAGTGATAATGGTAGTGACAAGTGTGGGGTCATTAGGTAGAACCTCAATAGATTACAGGACCTCGATGAGGGCCTAACGATGAGACTTAGAGGTTTGGATGAGGTCATACAAAGACATTTTGAGAGGATACTGGTGTAATTGTTTAATCATTATATGATGGGAAACCCTTCAGAAATAGGTGGTATGCAGGTCCACGGATGGTGATTTTGGGTGTAGGTGTAGATGGAATGTTGGGTAAAGGTGTAGTGGATGAGCTAGTTGTTTTCTCCTTTCCTTTTCCTTTTGAGCTCGAGTGGCAACTTGAACCATATTGATCTGAGGTGAAGAAGAAGGTGTGTCGTGAAAGGTGTAGCGGCAGGATGGGAAAAAAAGTGGTGAAGGAAAAGAGTCTTGTGAAAGGAGTATGTGCACTGGCATTTTGGAGGAGTTTTGGCTAGTTCTCTAATGGACCATGTTGATCTCAAATGTTGGAGGAGGGTAAAAGGGATGTGGAGGTGGAGATGGAGGTCATTGAATAGGTATGGGGTGAGGTTGTGTGGTGATAGGAGAAGGTGGAATAGGGTCCTCATCTAAAGATCATCATCATCAAAGTTCTCTTTGAGAGGACATAGTTGGAGAAGAATAGTCTTAAGAGCCTTACATTTTTCTACATCATGTCTTGACACACGATGGTAAGCAAAAATTTTGGTATCATCAAACCCTTCTTGGTTTAGGTTTGATTGGGTCATAAGGTCTAAGTGGTGGAAATGTGATGACAGAGGTTTCTAAAAGGTTAGCTAAGATGTTGGCGTAAGACCCTACCAATGGATCACAATGTGAAGTGAGTGTGGGTCTAGATGGAAGTTTGGGTGACTTTGGTGGGAGAGGCATCACTGGAGGTGGAATTGGAGGTTGAGTAAGTTTGACTACCTATTTGGTAGATAGTATGGTTTTGGTTTGGGTTGCACCTTCTTGGGTAAAGGTGTAGCTGGTGAGCTAGTTATTGGAGGTAGTGTAGGTTTAACTACCTCTTTGGAAGGTAGTGGGGCTTTTGGGATTGGGTTGCACCTTCTTGGGTAAAGGTGTAGAAGGAGTGTGTGATGTAGAAGGGAAGGAAGATGGTGGAAGGGGATGGGTTAGCCAAGGTGATAATGGAGGTGTGGTGAAGATGGTGGTAGGAGAAAATGTGGAAAGGACTGGTTGAGGAGAAGGGAATGGCATGGGTAATGATGAGGATACAGGAAGTGGTGTAGGTATGGGAGGTGGAAAGGATGTAGGTAATGGTGAAGGCATAGGTTGTGTAGGTAATTTGGGTGGAACAGAAGATCATGACGAGGAGGTGGGTTGTTGTGTTTTTGGTTTACCTTGGGTAGGAGGTTGTTTGACCAAGGTTGATGGGTGTGGACCTAGGATAGATGGAAGTGGTGAAGGTGATAGAGGGGTAGTGGGTGAAGCTAGTGTATGTGGCCTAAGAGGTTGGGTCTTCCTCTTAGGTGGGGGAATAGTCTTTGTGATGGCTTGTGAGGATGTGGCTAAATCTAGTTTGATAGGAGGATGGACTAGGCTTGATGTTGGCATGACTCCCAATGTGGTAATGGGTTTGAATATGGAGTGAAGGTATGGGTGCAGGTAGGGTTTTAGGCATAGGGAAAGTTTGGTTGATGGTAATGGTTTAGGTGTGGGTGAGGGTGATGAAGAAGAGGTGACTACTATTGGCATGGGCATGGTGGGTTTGGTTGTCTTAAACACCTTTGGATAGATCATGGAAGTGTCGGTCAGAGAAAACATTTGCATTTGAGTTGAGACAAGAAGCCAAAGGCATCCCCAAAGCATGGAATTATCAACATAATCCAAAGTAATCAGCCAAACATGAGAATGGCACAAAGTGGAGGGGATGATGTTGATTTGGTAGTAATCCCTATAAAGAATGTCTATGAGATAGGAAATGGTTGGCTTTAGACTCTGTGGGTAGAAGAGATGATAGTAAATCAAAGGGTCTTTAAAAGGCCAAGTGGGAATTGTCACCAATAGGAAGAGATGCCACTAGTGGGTCCTCTATGTGGGCAAGAGGAGGAGGCAAGGTTGATTGTATAGGATCTTCCTTTGGTAAAGAAGAGAGTACATTGGGCTCTTCTGTAGGGAGAATAATGGGTAATGTGGGTTGCTCGATAGGTGGCAAGATGAGTGGGATAGATGCATCTCGAAGATAAGGTAGACTCCTCCATGGGTAAAGAAGAAGGTAAGGTAGACTCCTCCATGGGTAGAGAAGTGGATGAAATAGGTGCCTCTGTGGGTGGAGGATCTTGTGTAATAATTTCCTCAATAGATGGGATGGGAGGAAACTGAGCGGAAGGAGGAGCGGTATGATATCAAAAATGACATGGACCTCTCGAACATTGGTATCATTAGTTGAGGTTTCACCGGCTTGGTTGGATGATGGGGTGTGATTTGGAAATGGTTTCTTGAAGATGTGGAGGTTTTGGTTAGCCGGTGCATTGGGGTTATCCAAGATGAGATCTCCATTATCTAACAATTCTTGGATGATGTTTTTGAAAGTTATACAATTACCATCACTATGACCTCTAACATGGTGATAATTGCAGTAATCATTCTCCTTGTACCATGCAGGTACATGATGGGAAGGGTCAAAACTAGTATGTGTTTTGATGGGTGGAAGAGTGATTGCTCCAAATTTTAGAAGTTTTTCCAAAACAGAAGAATAAGGTTCTCAATGGGAGTATATTTTCATTGTTCCCGCTTGAATTGGAAAGTTTGAATAGGGGAAAGATTAGAAGAAGGTTTTGATTGGTTGGATGGATGAGAAGGGCCAGATTTTAAAACCATTGCATTGGTAGATCCTTTTGCTTTAGAATAATTATTTTTGGTTTGGATGAAGAAGAAGAATCATTGGTTTTGAAGGGAGCATTTTTGTTACACAATTACAACTTCTTCTCCTCAATAGCATGGATTTCAAGTTTTCGGGCCATTGTGAATGCCTCATCAAATGTGTAGAAATTTTTGACTTGGAGTTGGAGAGAGATGTGTCTAGCACAAGCTGGGTAAACAACTCTATTAACTCGGTTTGAGGTAGTTGGAATGTGAGTTGATTAATCAGTCATGCCAATGAGTGACAAAGTCTATGATAGACTCATCCTCATACTTGGTGTGTCATGTATACAAGTGATCATTGTGACCTTCTTGACAATGTTGATAGAAAAGTGGTCTAGAAAATCCTGAGCTACCTGATTAAATGAAAAGATGGAGTGCCTGGGTAGAGCACTATACCAATCTAAAGTGGGTCCCATCAAGGACATTGGGAATGTTCGTAGAGAAAAGCATCATCGTGAGCGATGAGATAACACACATGTTTAAAATACCACAAATGTTGTTGTGGGTCTTCTTTGTTATTGAATCGGTTGAATTTTGGAATTTCCCAATGCATAGGGTATGGATGAATCAAAATGGAAAAGTGAATAGGCTCATTGCAAATCTCATCGTATGTTAGAGAGTTATGCGAGCCAGGAGACAGATGCTTCTAATGTCTACATCTTGTCCATCATCATTTTGATAAGATCATTTGTAGGTTGTGATGATGGAGCACCCCTATGTAGTATAAGGGGAGGTAAGATGGGTATGATGTGGATGGACACTCAGTATGTGGTGGTGCCGAGTATGAAAAATTGTGATGAGGAATATAGGATGGGATGGATGTCATGGAAAATACCAGGATAAGTGGTAGATGAAATAGGTGGTTGTTGATGATAGGTGTAGGTAGGTGGGATGGATGTAAAGACTCTTGTGGTGATCGGTGGAAGAGATTGTGGGATGGAGAGGACAAGGTTTTGGAAGGGAGTGTGGGTTTTGACACAGAGGTGGTTGGGATGCAAAAGGTACATGGGAAGCGGAAATGATGTAGGTATGCCTACACTAAGGGAAGTGGATGATGATATGGTAGATGTCGTAGGGGTGATGAACATCGAGGGCATGATAGTTTTCGTATAGGTGTGACAAATACTGATAATGTGGGTCAAGTTGAGAAACCACATGTGATGAGGTAGAAGTGGGTAATGATGTACTAGTAGTGGCTGATGTGGAAGTGGGGGAAACATGGGGAGGAACAGATATAGGCATGTCATATAAGTTTTCTAGATGAGTCATGTGTGGATGAGTGAGAGAGGTAATACTATAGTGTAACGGTGGGGTTTTGATCAAGGAGTCTTGTGAACTCCTCATCACCGATATGTATGGTAATAGGTTGGTTGGGGTCCATAGGTGATGAAATGGAAGGTGGTGATGGGATAGGTGGGAGTGGTTGGTGGTTAGCGTGAACATGAGAGTGTTGGATTTTCTATGAGTCAAAACCATGTGATTGATAATAGTAGAACTAGTAATCTGAGCTCTGTTGATGATACAAAAACATAAAAAGATGGAACAAAATGGATCTGAAAGGTGGAATTAGTCATTGTTTTGATTGAAAAACCAAAAAAACAGAGACATAACGTTGGTTAGGTAACCGATGCTGGTATAGGAGGGTAACCGATGTTAGTCGATGCGATGTCGATTACTATGGAAAATTGAAAGATTTGAAAACTTGGTGATAAATGGTGAATATCAGGTGAAACTAGGTTTTGAAGGTGATATAAAGACCCTAAATGTAGTGGAGTGACAAAGGAAGTCACAACAAGTGATGGAAGTGATTTGAACATTGTTTTAGTTAAGTGACCAAAATAAAAGGAAAAATGGTCAATAAATGATGGTGGTATGATATGATGAATAATAGATGATGGTGGACGATGACCAATACCAACTACTATGAATGAATAACAGATTAAAATATGGAGATGAAAAGGTATGAATGAGATGGATCTAAACTTTGTAGGTGATAAAAAAACAAAAAGATGATAAGGTGATAAAACAAGTCACAAAAAGAACATAAATGTAGATTGAATGCTATTTTGGTAGAAATGACCAAAAAAGCAAAAAAATGATGGCGTGATGATAACCGATGGTGGTATGATGAATATAATCGATGGTGGTCGCTGATTCGATACCAGTTTTCTTGTGAAATCTGTGAAGAGATGGAAAAAGTGAATTTTGGTGATTTAGATCAAATAAAAGGCTAACCCAAAGAATTCTAAGTATAGCAATGATAGATCCTAACACACTCAAAAATAATTGAAATACACCAACTATGATTGTGGAGTGTGTAGGGAGAGAAAAATGGAGAAAGATGAACTCACACCTCAAAACACAAATCAAGAAAAAGCTAACAAACATGAAATCCTATGTTGTAGATTTTATGTTGTGGCTTATGCCATTTAGGACTGACTTGTGAATAGAATAGAATTTTTGGTTAACGAAGGTGCCCTATGGAAACTGAAAACTATGGCTAGTTTTAGGTAAATTTTTGTCTTGGGGTCCCCAATATATACTTCATAGTACGTGAGGCCCTACTCTGATATGATGATTGGCTAGAACACCAGTTGGCTCACCGCTAATCCGATTATTAGTCATTAATGGTAAATACCGGGAGGGAAGATGTTTAAGTCAGTGATTTGTTTTTTCAGTGATTTGGTTTGGGAGTGTGTGCACAAAGTGAACTATGATTCAATTTTTCAACCATCAGCTGGTCATGACTTCAACATATAGGTTTCCCACAATTTAAATGAGCTAAAATGCAACAAATAAGGATGAAATGCAAAAATTTTAAACCCAAATCGACAATTAGATTTGATGTAGCAAATGATGAATAGGAAAGAATGTCTCTTTCACTACTATGCAAATGCAAGAAAAAGAAATGATTCATTTTAGTCCAAAATACAAGTTTGTCTTTAGACAATTAGAAGAAAGAATGTTTACAAGGAGAAAGATTAAATGTGTATTTTTCAAAAGAAAGAGACACACACAATATTTCCCTATATGAAGAAAATGTAATGAACCCAAGAGAGGGTCCCACTGGGTGTGCCAAAATGTTTCACCAATAATTTTTATGCTTTCTAGGATGAAACAGATAGAAGGTAAATGGTTAAGGAGGAATACCTGTGAAGCAAAGGTGGAAGGTAGAATGTGTGTTGTTGATGTTATCCAAGTTGATCATAGAGAACTCCTTTTTTTTAGGAAGGACTACCTATAAATGCAAAGCAAGACCACAAGAAGAGTATTAAATAGCATATGATGACAGTGGACTACCTAGTGTATGCTAGATCCAAGAAGCGTGGTGCTTCCTAGAGAGGTTGTCAATCCACTGTTTAATAAAAATTTAATGTAAACATGAAACTGAAATAAATAGGTCCTATTGCAATGTAATGATTTAGGTTTCTCATACACACAATACACTAGATTCAATGCTAAATATCAAATGTAACACTAAATCTAATTAGAACCAAGGTTTTTTTTAGGTCAAGAAGGTCTGTTAGAGGTCTAGTAAGGGTCTGGGGCTGATTGGTTGAGGTCTGGGTTGGTTTTGGGTGAGTGGGAAGCTTGTTGGTTTGAGAATATAAAATAACACAGAGATTGGTATATCGGTTGGGTGACCGATGCTAGTATAGGGATGAAATTGATGGCGGTCAAGGAACCAACGTTGGTAGGGGCAATAGGTAGTAAACTATTAAAAATGGGTTTTTAGGCTCTCTGTGATTACACAGAGAGTGAGGGTAGTGTGGTTTGGGTCGTAATATGGCTGAGAAGACTCAGGAATACTAAGAAGGAGGTTAAAAGGGTGAAAAGGCTTGGGGTGGTTGAATAGTGGGTTGGTGGGAAGAAGGTGATATATGGGTAACAAGAAGAAATGAAATATAAAAAGAAGCAAGAGATCTACAATGGAATAAGCACAAATGATTAAAATCATAGTACTTACTTGGTATTTTGTAGATCATGTGAATGGAGATGGTTGATGGTTGATCAGAGAAGAGGTGCTTGAGTCAATGTCCATGAAGTACAACCTATGTGCTCCCGTGAGTATTCTAATGCTCTCTAAAGGAGAAACTAGTTGTTTATCTTTGTGTGGTTGTGTGTGTTTGTCATTTGATGTAGGAGAGCTTGAAGATTCGAGCTTGAATGTAATAAGGCTCCAATAACTGAATGACCAACCCGGGTGAAGAGTTGTGAAAGTGTATATAAAGTAACCGATGGTGGTTAGGTAACTGGCACTGACCAAGGATAAACCAATGCATCGGTTAGGGTGAAATAGTCCTTTTTACCAAAAATAGGTAGATCTTCCTAGATTTGGCATGTTTTCCAAGTTGGGTCTACTTAGGAAGTGGATTTCTCGTTAGAAAAGATAGGAAGATCATAGAAGAAGTCTAATTAGGTTTAGGAAGAAGTCTCATTTAGTTAGGTCAAGTGGACTCAACACAAGGAGTGATGACTTGGTCATTATGAGTTAAATACCTATGGAATGGGTCCAGGTGAGGTGGATGTGTGAGGATTAAATTAATTAAAAAATTAAATTAATTAATAATGTGAGGATAAATATTAATTCAATTGTAAGTGATTAAATTAATATCAATGTGGGGTAAAGGGGTCATGGCTAGGTGAATATGTTACGTTGATTAAAGAAATGGTAACAAAAAAATGTAGCAAAACTTCCTTTGAATCCTTGATCTGAAAATGGTACTTGTTTAAAGTGTAATTTTTAAATTTCTAGATACTTTAATTTTTCCAGACTTATAAATTGATCAAGAGTGCTAAATTGAACCAATTTGGGTGTTTTGAAACCCCAATTTTCAAAACACTTCTTAATGATCAATTAATCATTTTTCAAATCAACTTAAATGAATCAAAGGGAAATAATATAATTCCTTAACTCGATAACCAACTGATTTATTTTCAGCACACAATCTGATATTAAAATCCAAAACTAAAATGTGCATTAATTTGTAACTTTGTGGATTATGGATACTGAAATGAATCTTAAGTCCAATTTCCTAGTTAAGTGTTTGTTTCACCAATTTAATTAGTTAATCCAATTAAATATTTTTATCTGATCAAAAGCTCACAAACTGAAAATAAATCCACAATAGAAGTTTTTAACGAAGTTCACCCAAAGGCTATGTCTCCGGATTCGTGTAATCGTGAATCAATCTATTTAACTTCCAATGAAGTACAATTAACCCTTAAATAATTACTAATAGACCTTTATACCTGAAATGAAGCTTTGAAACCAGTTTGGGAACTTTGATAACCTGTTAGAAATTGTCCACAAATTCACCTGTGGCTTCATAGGAGATCCATAGTGTTTTTCCTGTGCAAATGCAACATTTAAATGCCTACAACACAAAATATATAACACTTCACGAAAAATAATACCACCATTATCTTCTCCTCTAATTTCAAGAAATTTTTCTTTTACTCCAAGCTCTGAAAATGTCTCTAGATGCCTCAAAATTGAGGTTGAATACAAACTACTCCTTATTTTCCCATAGTCCTGCAAACAGAGCTCTTTTAATAGAGCCGAACTCATTCTTCTACATGACAAGCCAATTGGGTGATTCGGTTGGGCATATGTGCTTATACCCACAAGGTATGATGTTTGAATCATCCGGAATCCTTTTTATCACGGATTGGTTTTTCCTTAAGTTGGTAAAATCCCACATCTTTGGCATGGAAAGAGGTTAAGTTGTTTATTTTGGGCTCGGTCGCCCAATGTATACATGACTTAGGTCATGCCAAAGCTTTTGTTGTGCCAACCAAATACATGTTGAGCTATTATAATCCTTGGTCACACTTGTGTATTGTTTTATTTTCCCAATATGTTAGGCCGATCGTGTGGAAGCCACGTTGTGGTTGTTTGTGAATAGCCCAATGTGTGGGTTGTGCGTTGGAATGGTCAACCTTTGCAATTTTTGTTGGGCCCGATATGGGCTGAGCTAAGTGGATTTTTCATGAGTTTATTTTTATGTGGCTTTGACTCGGTTGTAGTTCGAGTCATGTAATGGTGATCCACCCATATAATGTGGAGTTAGTTGTTTCGTTAAACCATTGGACCTCCAAATAGGCTTCGACCGAGTTATGTGGGAAGAGGATCGGGAATATAGGAGATAAGCCCAAAAAATGTAGATAATAGTGTGATCAACTCGGTGGGGATTTGATCACCCCACCGAGCTAAAAATATAACTCACTCGAGAAAATTCACCTGTAATGCACAATATGACCTCTCCAAACATATAGTCCCACATTGAAGGAGTTAGAAAAATATATGGCATATAAAATTGTAAATACAATAATGGCAATATGAGAATAGGTGGAAAATGCACCCCTCCTATAAAAGAGTGTGCCAAACCTAGCTGAGGGCCCCCAGCCAGAAAATAGTGGGGCCCACCAAATTTTTCATGTGTCGAAGACCGGAGGCTTGAAAACACAAAATTTAAGCTTTTTCACCTTTTTGCCAAACTACCACGTGTCAACCCATTATTCACTAGTTGATCATTATTGACCTTTTTCAAACCACATCTTTGATCTGTGATAACTTTTGCATCCAAACTCCATTTTTTACATTCTTGGAATCATCGAAAAATCTCGTAGTGTGGTAATAGTTTAGGGAGGTTTAGGAAACTTCCAACACCCGAATAATCATCTAGATCACTCCCTAGCTGGGAATGTATTTTTTCCACAAAAATTTGTGTATCAACCCATAAAAATTTTATCTCTTCTTACAATTACACAAACACATATAGAATCTAAATAAGCTTTATAGTTTAATTAAATGTAAAACTTTGATTAACTAGTCACAAACAATCGATCATATAATAACACCCATTCAAGCTAGTGTCCAACTCGATACTCTGCTGACCACTGTCAACTCTGCATAAATGTGAACTACCAAATCCCCCATAATGCCATCACAAACAATTGATCAGATAATAACACCCATTTAAGCTAGTGTTCAACTATCACTTTGTGATATGGCTAATTACTTAAATTACAATTCCATAAAAATAGCTCAGTATAAGAGACATCTAAACTGCCCACAATTAGGCTAGTGTCCATTTCCTATCTAAAATTGTAAAACTACAAATATTCAATATCTAGTATAGTTAGACCATCAACGCCAAAATAGCTATAGTCACAAAAATTGAATCAACGTGAATATGTAAATTCTATCCATACATATTGAATTGTAAAAGGATAGATCAAACTGTAATTATTCTTACCCAAAATGGTGAACTCCTCTCTACTAAAAATGATCACCATGCATACATGTACACCATTTTTTAGTGAAAATAATGTACACATCAATTGTAACCACATAGGGTAGTTACAAATACACACCCTAAAATTAAGGGTAGTCATGAATGTGTAATTACCCTGTATAGACACAATAGATTTGTATATTATCTACAAAATCAAAAGGTGTCAATAGTTTTGCACAATAAAATTTAACAATATTACTAAAAATCCATTCCAAAATTAGACATTATTCACCACATGCCCACCGAAGCGCATAGTTGTTGCTAAAAATAAAAGCCGGTATATTGTCATCCTTTTTAATAGTAAGAAGTTAAATTTGAGCATTTTAAACCTATCTCCCTAGATCCTCTTATAGGTGACCCCAATTTCCAATTTCAAAGAAATCAAAACATGTGAATCTTCCTTTCATCATACATCGGAAATCCACAAAATTACTCTAAAAATTTTGCATGTTTTTCAACACATACTGCTATGCAAAAGTAAATCTATCCAACTCACAAGAGTTTACATTTTATATCAAAACAAAAAGGACTCATAAGTGGTTCAACAATGGATAGATCCAAGGTTGATTTAATTTTAACTGATGGTTTAAAAACTTCTTTTACCTTATATACCAACTTTTTCTTACCATACATCGGATGGTTTGTTGGATGAAGTTTCGGCAAAGACTTATCAACTCGATGTCCACTAATCGACAATGAGTGAAATAATTATTTTTTTCTCCTACTTCGAGGTAAGGAATTCTTCTTACCATTTCTTTCCTAAAAGCTACAAGATTGAGTTTTCATCTCATCTGGAAAATGCTTCTGTGAAAAGTTTTTCCTCTTCCAAAAATATTCTACGTAACAATAGTACCTCCATAGTACATGCATGGAAAATCATTCATCATCTTCTTGTATATCATACCCATATTGTTTTAAAAGAAAGATTGGATCCTTAACATGTTTACCTTGTTTCCCAGACTTATGATTATGATAAGAAATAGGAGGTGGAATTTCATTACCTCTTCTCTGACCTTTCTTACCATTCCCATTTTGTTATTGTTGAACTAGTGGGGTTTTCACTTTGTTGTTGGAAGATCATCTTCCTTCAACATTCTTGGAGGTCTCTCCAATATCCTTTCCTACACTAGAGTAACCCAAACCTGCATAACAAGGATGATCCTCGACCTGTATTGGGTTAGCCATACCTTGGTTGTTCTTACCAAGGTCGATTCTATTAAAACCCATTTTATCTAACAACTTAGATCCAATGCCTCTAGTGTATCTTTCAAAACCACCAAAAGTAATTTTACCTAAATTTGAATCCAAATGGGATGAGGAATTTTATGGTGACATACTTACAGTACATGCATCTGTCATGGTTCTTCATCTGTAGTCAAGGGATTCTCCCTTTCTATTCACCATTTGCAATCTAGCAAAAATCTCATCCTTGGCTTGTAATTTCAATTTCACTCGAGTATTCTCTCTCTTAGGGAGTAATAAATGGATCTCAGGAGAGAGTTCTCTTCTTGGATCTGGTGATTGTAAGCCTCAATTTCCTTGAGCTTAGCCTATTTTGACATTCTACCCATAGTGTACTTGTACCTTGTTCACACAAACTGAACCAACTGCACCAACTTGAAGCAATCACACTATTAATCAAATTCAACTGAAGTAAATATCAAGCTAAACCAGCTCTAATACCAAACTTGATCTGAAAATGGTACTTGTTAAAATTATACATTTTAAATTTCTAGATACATTAATTCTTACAGGACTTATAACTTGACTAAGAGTGCTAAAAAGAACCAATTTGAATGTTTTGAAACCCTTATTTTCAAAAACTTATTAATGATCAATTAATTATTTTTCAAATCAACTTAAGTGAATCATCAAAGGAAATAGTACAATTCCTTAAACTCTTATAACTAGGTGATTTCGTTTATGCACACAATCGATATTAAAATCCAAAAGCGAAACGTGCATTAATTTGTAACTTTATGGATTATGGATATTGAAA
Source organism: Taxus wallichiana var. yunnanensis (assembly GCA_018340775.1). Lineage (NCBI taxonomy): Eukaryota > Viridiplantae > Streptophyta > Pinopsida > Cupressales > Taxaceae > Taxus > Taxus wallichiana. The sequence continues at coordinate 73,945,071 of CM031238.1, read as the reverse complement.
TGAATCTTAAATCCAATTTCCTAGTTAAGTTTTTCTTCACCAATTTAATTAGTTAAACTAAATTTTAAAAAAATTGATCAAAAGCTCAAAAATTGAAAATAAATCCACACAAGAATTTATTAACAAAGTTCACCTGAAGGCTACATCTTCGGATTCACGTAATCATGAATCAATCTACTCAATGTCCAATGAAGTAAAATTAACCCTTCAATAATGACTAATAGACCTTTATACCTAAAATGAAGCTTTGAAATAGGTTTCAGAACTATGATAACCATTTAGAAACTGTCCAAAAATTCACTCGTGGCTTCCAAGAGCTCCATAGTTATTTTCATGTGAAAATGCGACATTTAAACACCTACAACAACAATTCTATAATACTTCATGGAAAAATATGACAACCATTGTCTTCTACTCTAAATTTCAAACACCTTTGAGTTTTACTCCAAGCTCGAAAAATGTCTCTAGATGCCTCAAAATTGAGGTTAACTAAAAACTACTCCTTATCCTTCCCACATCCTCCTACAAACAAAGCTCTTTAAATAGATTTGAGCTCATTCTTCTACGTGAGGAGCCAATTGGGTGAGTCAATTAGGTAGATGTGCTTAGACCCACAAGGTCCGGGGTTGAATCACCTAGCCTCTTTTTGCCGCATGATCGTTTTTTGTCTTAAGTGGGTAAATCCCGCATCTTTGGCATGGAAGGAGGTTTAGTTGTTTATTTTGGGCTCACCACCCAATGTATACATGACTTAGGTCACACTTAATATTTTTGTTGCACCAACCAAATATCCTCTCGAGCTATTATAAGCCCCGATCGTGTTGTGTATTGTTTGATTTTCCCAATATGTTGGGCCGACCTGTGTGGAAGCCACATCATGGTTTTTTGTGAATATCCCAATGTGTGGGCTATGTGTTGGAACATTCGGCCTTTGCAATGTCTCGTTGAGCCTAATATGGGCTAAGATAAGTGGCTTTTCCATGAGTTTCTTTCATCGTGGCTTTGACTCCAATTGTAGTGTCGAGTCATGCAATGGTGATCCACCCATACAATGTGGAGTCGGTTGTTTCCTTGATCCATTGGACCTCTAAATAGGATTTGGCCGATTTATGTGGGAAGAGGATCCAAGAATATAGGAGATAAGCCCAAGAAATGTATATTATAATGTGATCAACTCGGTGGTGATTATTTCACCCCACTGAGCTAAAAATATAGCTCACCTGAGCACAATTCACCATGTAATGCACAATATGAACTCTCCAAATATATAGTCCCACAATTGATGAGTTAGAAAAATATGTGGCATATAAAATTGTAAATACAATAATGGCAATATGAGAATAGGAAGCAAAGGCACCCCTACTACAAAAGAGTGTAGCTAAACCGGTGAGGGCCCCAACCGGAAAAATAATGGGGCCCACCAAATTTTTGTGTGTCAAAGACAGAGGCTCAAAAATATAAAATTTAACCTTTTTCAACTTTTTGCCAATCTTCCACTTGTCAATGCATTATACTGCGGTTGACCACTATTGACATGTTTTCAAACCACATCTTTGACCCGCGATAACTTTTACATCCAAACTTTGTTTTTGACATTATGGCATCATCAGAAAGCTATCGGAAAGATAGACATTGTGGTAATGGTTTAGGGAGGTTTAGGAAACTTTAAACACCCGAATAATCCTCCCAATCAATCCTTCTTAGGAAAATCCATAGGGATAAGCTGAGAGGAAATCCTCAATAGAAGCTTTGTAAAGGAAATCTCTTGTAATAACTACTGCAGTTGTATTTCTCTAAATAATTTTTTTAATCAAACTAAAGCTTTGAATCTATTCAAAATAAACAAAGAAACTTATAGGAATTTAAAGATAACCCAAACCGGAAATATTGACAAAGACAAATCTAATATTGGCAATACTACTTGATGTCCCAGATCTTATTTTCCAATGAGTGTTTAAACTTGTTTAGGTAACTATTGTGGAAGTGTGTAGAAAGAATGGGAGAGTTGTGGAGCTACTTGGTTTGCAATTATTCTTGTAACAATGTGAGCAAGAGAGAAACAGGGAAAAGAACTCGGTTTTCTTACTTACTTCTTGGTGGGATTATAAAAGCATAAGGTGTAATTCCAATCAATAAACGCAACCAATGCTTTGGGAAGAAGCATAGATTTTATAGAAACTTTTCTGAGAAGTGGTCTAGCAAACTTGGCAACCATGAAGTGCCACATCGGTCAAAGGAGGGAAGTTGGTTAGGAATATCTATGTTGTAGTGTGAACATAGAATATTATGTAAGTGATTATATTATCTAGGATAATATAATATGTGTTGTAATAATTAATTACATTATTGTAAATGTAATTATGAGTGGGTGAGTAAATATTGTTATGAGTTGTTGAGTAAACAAATCATTAACAATATTAGTTTTGTGAGAAAACAAAATCTCACGTATAATAGCATGGAGTTGTTTTAGGAGTTATGTGTGGAGATATTTATGGAGATTATATCTCCTTAAATATATGAACAACATCTCCTATTTAAATGGATGTAATACTTCCTATGTATTGAGCAAGAATAAAGAGTAAGATTTCGAATTTTCTTTATGCAATTATGATATTAACTTTTCATTTGGTAGCAGAGCGGGTTTGATGCAAGAAATTTCAGTGCTTTCATGATCAGATCCGTCTCAAAGAATATATTATATTTTTCGTTTCCAGATGTGGGTTTTTTTATAATTTTGTGTGTAGAATCACGTGATGGTCAAGAAACTACAGCAGAAATTTCAGAAGAACCCAGAACGTAGTTTGAAAGAAATACGGATTTTACTATGCAGCTATCAAATTAAGCACATCAATTCTTCTACTGAAAGTTTTCTCCAATTTTCAATAATGTTGAATTGTTAATACAAGTTCTTGACTTGCTTGGAGGTTAAAAGGTATTCAATATAAAATTTTAAAGTACTTGATTCAATTTTGTATTTTTTTAAAGATTGTACAAAATAATGGAGAAACTAAATCGATTGAAAAGTTTCAAGGACAAGATTTCCATACATGGCAACTACAGATGCAATTACATTTAATAGAAAAGGATCTATGGGATGTGGTGAAGTCTAATTCAACTCCACCCACTGGAGGAAATGAATTGGAAAAATGGAATGCAAAAGATCAGAGAGCATTGGGTACCATTGGTCCGGGCTTATCAAAAGCCTATCTACACATCATGTGGATTTCACAAAATCTGCAAAAGAAATTTGGGAGTCTCTTAACAAATTGTTTGGTTCTCGAAGCTGAAATGGCAAAGACTACATTGAAGCAACGCTTGTATGCGGGTTGAAAATGGAAGAGAACTCAAAAATGGCAGATCATATAAGTAAGTTTCGTTCTTTGCTAAATCAACTAGTTGGAATTAAAGAACATGTAAAAGATGATGATGCTAAAGCTATTCTTCTTAATAGCATGCCTAAGAGTTACTCAAATATTGTATTTACTTTGAGTAAAATTACTATTAGTCTAGAAGGAGTGATTTCTACATTGTTAGAACAAAGCAATCATGAAGAACATGAAGAAGTACTATATGTAGGAAACAAACCGAGCTCCTCATCTAAGAAGGAAAAACATAAACCAAAGAAGGTTCCTTCACATGGAAAAATAAAATGCTTTTATTGTAATGAGATTGGGCATGTAATATTGAACTGTAAAAAGAGAGCTCGGGATCTTCTTGATGACAAGATAGATCAGAAAGCCCTTCTAGCTGAAGTAGAAACTGATTGGGAAGTCTACTCAACTGATGAAGAACTTTCATGTCCTAGTGATGAGGATTTCCTATGGTAGACTCTTTTCTTGTTGGAGGAAGGAGGCAATGGAGGAAGGAGGAAAATCAGCGTCCTCTCGTCATTCACCAACGATGGGGGTCATGAGCAGATGTGGTGATATTTTATTTCAGTTATGTGGTGTGTTTATACACAAGGGGGTGAAACTAGTTTCATGTTTTGATTTTAATGTGTTCACATAGACTAACAACAGTTCCTGAGTGTCTATTTGGTGTGGAAGAAGCAAACGCATGACTCAGCTTACAGGGGAAAATCATCTACGTACGGTCCTCTGACTGTCGTACGGTCCTCTGACTGCCATACTTCGGTGGAAGGTGATCGATCGATGAAGATGTTCATACGACAAGGATGATCATTAGCGGCAAGATCCGAGATAGCAAGATCGGAGAAGAATGAATACTCAAACAAGGTTGATGTTTCAGAGCTCTTACCCCATGTTCACACTAAGGGGGCGAATGTTAGGAATATCTATGTTGTAGTGTGAACATAGAATATTATGTAAGTGATTATATTATCTAGGATAATATAATATGTGTTGTAATAATTAATTACATTATTGTAAATGTAATTATGAGTGGGTGAGTAAATATTGTTATGAGTTGTTGAGTAAACAAATAATTAACAATATTAGTTTTGTGAGAAAACAAAATCTCACGTATAATAGCATGGAGTTGTTTTAGGAGTTATGTGTGGAGATATTTATGGAGATTATATCTCCTTAAATATAGGAACAACATCTCCTATTTAAATGGATGTAATACTTCCTATGTATTAGCAAGAATAAAGAGTAAGATTTGAATTTTCTTTATGCAATTATGATATTAACTTTTCATTAACTTACTAATAATAGTAAGTTACAAAGATGAGGTTTGTATGCATCTAAAAGCCTAAGAACAGCCAATTTGGTTAAGAAACGTGTGCTAAAAATGAGTTTTAAGAGAGTGACACACATTCAAAACACACTCTTGGAAAAGGATCGATCAAATGTGCACGTAACCAGTATCTTGCATGCAGAAGAGACCGATGGTTACGCAACCACCACCACAGTTGTGTAACCGCCGCTTAGGGAAGAATGGTTGTTACGCTAACTGCTAGGGTGGTTACATAGCCACCGGCATGTTTCCGTAACTAAAGGCTAGAAAGATAAGGAAAATCTACAAAATGATTTAAGGAAAGCTAGAAAAATCTAGAAAAGGACAAGCAAGGTAAAACAACATCGCAAGTAATAATTTAGACTAGAACATCATGGAAAGATGGTTTTTTCATCATTGGGGATTTAACTATTCGACGATGTTGTACCATGAAAAATTGGGTGCGTACATATTACCCCCTTAGAGAAGAGTTTTAGACATGAAGAGGTGTAAAATGTAGATTCCAAGTATGCCGCTCCTAAATGGGAAGGTTAGAAGTTATACCTGACATGACCACGTGTTAGTAGTATGCCAATCCAAGATTCCCACTACCTTTAAGAATAAAATGGGAATCAAGTGTAGATAAATACATAATCAACAAAACATATGAAAATAAAATGACAAGAAGACTTACCATATCCGTGGGGATAGAGATATACTTGTGCTTAGTGTAACGCTCCGCCCTGAAAAATTCACACAATCAAAATAGCATTAAAACATGCCATATATATCGAACTAATATTCCTATAAATCATTTACACTTATCTACTTGGTGAAATTTGAGCTTTGGATCACTGTAACGGTTTTGAGCAAGAATACGGTCAAAATGGAGAGTGTGTTGACATGATGGAATCCCAACTACGGTAATAGTAGTGGGTCACAAACATGTGAGTTATTTTTGCGGTTGTTTATTTATACCCTAAGATGTGAAAAATGTGAAAAACTTAGCCTAGGGGGAGATTTTTACTAATTTTACAGTTAAATTGTTCAATAAGGGGCACCACATGGGATGTGGCTTTTATTTTATTAAAAAAGGTTAAATTTTGTATTTTTTACATTTTTGGGGCCCTAGGTATGGTCCCCTTTTCACGAGACAAAACTATCATTGTGATTGCGCAACCATCACTCTATGGAAAGTAATAGTTGGGAAACCGCCCCATCGAGTTACTTAATCATCATAAGGTCAAAGGTAAATGTGGGATTTATGTGGTGGTTATGCAACCACCACTCTGCATATAGGGGTGGTTACGCAAATGCCTCTCTACATAGAGTGGAGGTTCGCATAATTTTTAGGGTAAAACCCATATTTAACTAATTATAGCATTTTTTTTTTTTATTTTTTTATGATTTTTGGTGAGCTTATCATGTTTTTTATAGTTCTAACTTTCTCTTTTTATGTTTATGAATGCATGGACCCTATATCGGATGGAGCAGAGATCAAGAGTGTACTTAGTTTCCCTCGATTTTGGATACTCTTACTAGAGATGAGAGGGACACACTACACAATGTCGGGATATAGAGGATATCCCAAACATGGTTACTTGCACTAGCTAGTTATCCGTTATGTGACCTCTTGAGCTATTAGGATACGAATGGAATACTTTACGGCTACCTAGAGTCAAAGGGGAGTTGAAAATTACCATTGAGGATGTATATCACATTTTGGGAGTTCCGTCATAGGTAGGAAGTCTACTTTGACAAGTATGATGTTAGTGGTATAGTCTTGCGGTTGGGTTATGTACATGGAAGATGCATTGGAACCAGATACTAGTGCAAGTAGGGCATGATAATATTTTCTATTGCCTTTTCTCCTATCCATGTCAAATCCATCATTAGTATTTTAACTTTTCATTTGGTTGGGGATAAGGGTGGAGACAAGTTACTCTACTATTGGGCCCCCATTATTTAGAGCATTGAGCAACATGGCCATACGTATGCATGTGGTGTGGATATTTTGGGAACTACTTACCATGATCTTTACAGGGTTTTTAGACTAGGGAAATTCCTCAGTCATCCTACACTTGTTATGAGTTAGGTCTACGAGAGGATGATCCCCTACCAGAGGGGAATTAGGATAGTAGATCCTAGGGTTATCAGAGTAGTGAGGTGGGTTGGCATGGATCCCCTCAAGGGGCCACATAGATAAGTTTCCACACTTACTACTGATGACATGATTGCACATGACCTTATTAGGATATGGTCAGCTTATGGGGTGAGGGAGATGTTATTTTGACTACTTACAACTCCACTACATAGTTAGTGGATAGGATCAAAAGGGTGGAGGTCCATCCAATTCGAGAGGGTGCCCCAATAGTTTGGGTCATCCTAAATTAATGCCCCCCAGTGGTACCCATAGTCTATAGGGGGATCCAAGAGGTGAGAGCTATCTAAAGGAAAGCTCAAGTTAACTCTTGTTGTTCTTGGGATTCCAATCGGTACTCCATGAGTTACACAAGACCTTGCTAGACCGAGTCGATTCTAGATTGAGCTTTCACCCACACATAGTGAGGAGGAGGAGGATAATGAGGCTGAGACAAAGACATAGGAAGAGGTGGAGGTGGAGGTTGAGGAGGGAGGATAGAAGGAGACCTGACATAGATTGGATGGCCACTGGAGAGGCTACCGCATCGGGGATGGCCGAGGATGAGGCAAGGATGATACTTTATACACAAAGGACACTCTTCCACCTATGTGAGGAGGATACGAGAGTCGGTGTATGGATGGGAGAGGGGTGGAGGACTTAATAACAGTAGTAGAGGAGGTTAGAGTAGAAGATATTTATAACAGATCTCACACCACCACCACCACTAGACCTGACCCAACTTGGGTGTTGGGAGATCCGAGTAAGTAGAATACTCTTCTCTTATCCCTTCTTCTTATACTAGATTAATAATAGACTATGCACTACTCTCTTTTTGTCTTGTTTTTTGAAATCTTTCTAACTCATCATTTTTTACTCATATTTTACAACTAATTGAGATTTGATGAGATCTTAAATTTTTAGGATTCTCATGGAAACATTTTCACATCCTACGGGGATGACGCGAGATGAGCTTCTTGTGGACTCGAGATAGTCGGCCATGGTGGTAGGGGGAAACTCACATACATGTTCATATCGGCATGGAATGTAGTGGGAGCTATGACCAAGATGAGGAATGATATTTTTTTAGGAAGTTGAGAGGGCACGGAAGTGAGATCACTCTCACACAGCAGCACTACCACCACCGGCCGATCACCTAGTTCATCGTCTCATGGTCACTCCCACAATTCTAGGAATGGAAGCTCTCACTCCCTTCATAGGATCCACAGCAAGAGTCCTAGTCACGTGCCTTCCCAAGGATCTTGTAGAGAGAGATAAGCCATAGGCCTTTATTTTTTAATTTTGGCTCCTAGATGACCATTTTGACCACACTTAGAGTGTGATGGCATTGTATCAAACTCAACTTTATTAACATATACATATATACATATCTGTTTTGTTTGGCTATTCCATGTAAGAGTTGACTCAGTGATGGTTTTTTTTTCTTATGTACTCTTAGATATTTAGAATCTCTGATGTTTTTATATGTTTTTACATATGTATGTTATGGATGATGAATATGCAAATGTGTAAAAATAATGATTTTTTTAATGATGTACAAGATGAAAAATTATAATTTGATGCTTTGGTTTTCAAGCAATGTTTAGGACTTTCATTTTATTGGAAAAATATGATGAATGTGATAAAATAATAAAATGAACCCACTCGACCCCTAACTCCACGCAATTGGTAAGATGCGAGGGCTCATCACCAAGAGCTAGGAGGGATGTAGGTTGTATGATTTGATGAGTGAAAATGGTGAAAGGAAGACAAAATTTTGACAAAGATCCAACTAGGACTCACAACCCAACCCTAAACAAGGTCAACTAACCAACCCAGGATGTGTTTTCTTGCAAGTTTAACTAGACTTAGATCCGTGGATGGCCTCTTGATTAACAAAATATGGTTTTAATGATTTGAATCTCTCTTGTAACATAACATCTAATTCATTTTCTTGGGATTTTGATATTTTCAAGAATTTTTATTCATTGAATTATTTACTACTAATTAACTTGTTTAACAAGACCCTACATTTTGTCACATGCTACTAGTAATAAGCATAGTTCATCATCGTAGACAAGACATAGGTGAGTAAGGGCACCTCCCTCCTTTCCCAATCTCACACCACTAGTAGGAGACATGGGCTCATCACCAAAGGTTGGTAGGGAAAAGAGGTGTAGCATCATTTATTGAAAGAAAGAATTTTGTATTTATTGTTGGCTTATATTTTTTTAATTTTAGACTTGTGCTCTTGGGAAGGAATGTTTTTCACTACCCTCAACCCCACTCTATTAATAAGATGCAAGGGCTCACCACCAAAGGTTGAGACAGTGGAAAAGAACTCCAGGTGAAATGTTTAGATTTTTGTTGTCATAAGAGAGGTATTTAGGGAAAGATGTGACATCAAGAATCTTCCAATACAAACTATGGGCAAAGACACCTAAGCTTGAAGAAACTATGAATAGGACCACGTGTGAGATTCTTGGTAGGATCAATTTCAAAATTCCATCTAATAGCTAAAGTGATGAAGATATTAGAATAATTTTTTGATGATATGATGGATACTTGAAGGGGTATGATTGAATATTTTTTTCCAAATTTTGAAAGTTTCTTAATTTTTCTTGAAAACTAAGTTCTAGTTTACAATTTCACAATATCACAATGCAGTATGGATGTGTTAGGCTGTGGAGCTAAATAGCTTCACAAATGGCATGCATTGCAAGCTTGCATTGGTTTACACAAAGAACTAACCGGTTTCGATAGCCTAGAGGAACTAGGATCGATTATCATGCATTCATGTTTTAATATTATATGTGGATTAAATCTGACCCTTTGTTATAAAGGTGATAAGAGGGTTGTAAATGCATTTCTAAGTTTCCCTAAAGTTTGCAATTGCTTATAAGCTAGAAAACTAGGGTTAGAAGGTGAGAATTGATCATTATTGTAAGAAAGAATTCTTGGAGAAATATTATAAAAGCTTGTGAAGGAAAATTAGTGTACATCCGGGAGAGGTGTGGAAGAGTGTAACTCTTCATTGTATTTCCTCTTTGAAGAAAGAATAATATATTGGTTGTTTCTTGGTGGATGTAGCCCACAGCTGGGTGAACCACATTATATCTGTTTCATTTATTCTTCTTTTGTTTATTATTCTTCTAGTATAATTTCCATTTTTATTGCTTTCATACTTTAATAAAGTATAGATCTATACAAAATTGGTGTGTGATCTAACCCCAACAAGACGGTAGTATCGATCTTTGTTTGAGGGTTTTATGTGTTGACAAATTTACTCATAGAGGATTTCGATTGAGTGGGAGTAAAACAATGGCGAGAAGATAGAAAATACAAAGTGGTGAAATTTTATAGCCGTAATTATCAATTATGGAAGATGAGGGTGGAATATTATTTATATGAGAAATATTTATATTTAACGTTGGATGTGAATGTAAATCCTACAAAAATGAATGATAAAGAATGAAAGATTCTTGATAGAAAGGCTTTGGGATCTATAAGATTGAGCGACAACATCATGTAGATTCGAATATTACTCAAGCAAAGCAACCATGGTAGAGTTGATGAAATCTTTAGCTAATTTATATGAAAAACCAAGTACTTCAAATAAATTTTAATTGATGAAGAAATTATTTAATTCAAAAATGCAAGAAGGTGGATCTGTATCATGCCACTTGAATGATTTAATTTCCATTGTAATTCAATTAACATAGGTTAATATTTCATTTGATGATGAAGTGAAATCACTTTTATTCTTATGCATCTTTCCAGATAGTTGGGATAACTTGGTAATGGCTATTAGTAATACAGCATCTACTAATAATATTTTGAAGTTTGATGATGTGGTTAGTATAATCCTAGATGAATAAATACGTGGGAAAAGTACAAGAGATTCATCATCTGGAAATGCTTTGAATGTAGCAAGAAATGGAAGGAAAAAGGAGATATCCAAGAGCAAGAATAATGGGAAATCAAAGTCAAAGATGGGCAGATCCAAATCCAGAGGTAGAGGAATAACTTGCTGGAATTATGTAAAGAAAGGACATGCAAAGAAGGATTGTTGGTTCAAGGGAAAAAAAATAATCTATGAGATAAATGTAAAGAGGCAAATGTTGCAACTGAGATAATGTAATATTCCTTTATTCTCTCCTTGGATAATAAAATATAATCTTGGGTTTTTAGATTCAGGAGCTTCTTTCCATGTTACCCCTAATAAGGGTTATTTCAGAAATTATGTCTAGGGTAATTTTGGGCATGGTTATTTAGGAGATGATGAACCATGAAATATTACTAGTAAAGGGAAGTTCATCTAAAATTACATAATGGAAATACATGGGTATTGAAAGATGTGAGGCATGTGCCAAGCCTCAAGAGAAATCTAATTTCTGTAGGACAACTAGGTGAAGTTGGTTGCATGGTTACATTCACATCGACTCTTAGAAAGTTACCAAGGGAGCTCTTGTTGTGGCAAGAGGAAAGAAGGTAGAAACATTGTATTTGTCTACCTGTATTACTAATTAATTTTTTGTTCTATCTACTTCAGATTCAGATGTAATCATGTGGCATAATCAGCTAGGCCATATGAGTAAATAGGGAATGCAGATATTAAAGGAAAAGGGTAAGTTATCATATTTGAAACATTTAGATCTTTATTTCTGTGAGCATTGCATATTTGGAAAGTAAAAGAAAGTGATATTTCTTAAAGTTGGGGAAACAAAAAGGAGAAAAAAATTAGAGCTTGTGCGATCGGATGTGTGGGGACCAACCACTGGTAGCTTCTCATGGAGGATCCCAATATTATGTGATTCTCATTGATGATGCCACAAGAAAGTTATGGGTTTATTGTATAAAGTATAAATATGTTGTTTTTGAGACTTTTTAAATATGGGAAGCCCTTGTGGAAAATGAAACTAGTTTAAAGGTAAAATGCCTTAGATCGACAATAGTGGTGAGTACTACACAGCCAAGGCTACCAATTATTAATGTTCGAGTGAATGGAATACATAGAGAAAGAATGGTTCCTAGAACACTACAGGATAATGGTGTGGCTTAAATAATGAACTAAACTATCATGGAACATGCAAGAAGCATGAGAATAGATGTTGGATTACCCTTACATTTTTGAGAAGAAGCATAGACACGACGGTATATTTAATCAAATGTGGGACTTCAAGTGCACTAAATGGTGGAATACCGAGAAAGAAGATTGGATTAGAAAAGAGGTATATCTTTATTTTCTTAGAGTATTTGGTTCATAATATTTTGTGCATATTAATAAATAAAATAAGAATAAGTTTGATGTTAAATCCAAGAGATGCACTTTTATTGGTTATGGCTCTGGTGATTTGAAATTCCATTTTGGGATTTATATGATGCTAATATTGTTAGGATTCATGATATTAAAGGGAATGAAAATAAAATGTACAAGGATCATATTTTGATGCTTAAGGATGAACCGGTTGAAGAGTTTGTGGAAGAAAATATATTTTGGATTTAAAATAGACACCTACAAGAAATGGTTTCGCTAATAGAAACTTGTGTGGGAAGCCTAAAGCGACATCGGTAGAGCGGGACCTATGTCGCCAACAGAGGACCGGCATTGGCGGCGAGAATCGACATAGGCAAAAGTGACCGGTGTTAGTCACTGCAACGAGGTTGATATGAATGTACATCACATATAGAATGAGCCTTAGACACCCCAAATTTCTATGAGAAGGTCACTGATGGGTAAGTAGACCTTAAGAAATATTATCACCTTCCTTATTTTATCTATTATTATTAAGCGAGAGTGGTGAGCCCAAAAATTTTAAAGAAGGAATGCGGGAGGATACCCACATGAAGTGGGAGCATGGGATGGATGAGGAGATGGACTCCTTGAAACAGAAACAAACATGGGATTTGGTTAAGTTGCCAAAGTAAGTAAGGTTACATTGTAGAAGAAATGGGTTTACGAGGATCATGGAGGAATAATGTGGACAAAAAGATATTTTTTCATGTAAATGTATAGGGAAATTGTAATTTTCCAAAATGAAAATGATACCCATGTACCAAAATTTTCATGTTCTATCCTTCTGAGATACCTCGGGTCTACCTAGTCAGTCAATAACCTCTCAATTGATGTTAACTCATTCCCCTAGGTGATTTAGGAAAGTCAATTCAAAACCCCTAGGTGATTTTAGGAGTTCATTGAAAAATGAAAACTTCGGGTAGGTTGTGGGAAGGGATATCATTTGGCCTTCCTAGGATGGAGAAACTCCTTGGAGTGGAAAAGAAAATAAAAAACTAGACACAGAGGTGAATAAAATTCCTAGGAACATCATGGAATTGATTTAGGAAGATTCAAGAAGGATCCAGAGAAGTTGGGATAGTTTCACTAAAATCAGGGTTCATTTGGCCTAGGTAGTGTGCACGAGGCCAAAAAAATTGTTGATCTTCCGAAGGTGATTCCGGGAGTTGTGGATGGAGTTACGAGAAAAAAAAACATTTTCAAAAAGTTAATTCCAATCCCTACAAGATGGTGAAAATAGTTTTTCACAACACATTTTTGCAACAGTCTGAAATTATTTTTTATCATGCATAAGTGGAGTACTAGATCAAAACTTCATGTTTTAAGGGATAAAAGCAGAGATGAAGAAAGACCTTATAACCCCACCATTGGATTCATAATTTCATTTCCAGTCAATATAATTTAAACTTTCACCAAAAACAGTCCATCGGCATCTAAAGTTATTACCGTTTCAAGTTGCCCTCTTGGAGCGAGTTTGGGAGTTAGTCAAATTTTGATGAGGACACATGTCAACTCCAGGAGCCTGGTGCAATTTTGTGTCTCTTAAGTTCCTCAAGGTAAGGTAAATTAAGTTAAAGAAAAATAAACTAGCCCCCATAATCCCTCTAGACCCTCATGCAACCTCCAGGATCACCAATTCAGCCCCCAGGTGTTTGCGAGAGCTCAAAGCCTTCACTATTGGATCACTGCCACATGTCATCACCTAGACGCCGTGAAAACTGATGTCCCTCATGTCCCTTTAAGGTGAGGGACATCAAGGATGAAAAAATGCACCCATCCCTCATTATTCTTCAAGGTTCCTCATGCGACCACTTCTTAGCCTTTCCAGTGCTTTAAAGTTGTTTTTTTAGCTTTAATCTCCTATCATTAGATCTATGCCACATGTCAATCTAAGGCACGCTATGCCAATTGATGTCCCTCACATCCATTTGAGGTGAGGGAAATCAGGGACATGAAATTTTTCCTCTCTCCATGCCTTTAAAAAATTTCAAAATTTGAAAATCTCTCCTACTTCTAATATCTAACATCTAACCTTCCTGCGGCACATGACTTTCTCTGCAAACTCCTCTGCAACTTCCTATCACCCCTCAACCATTTTTGAACCTTGAAACAGATCCATCACAACACATTATCATCCACTCAATGATTTCATATAGGTCTCAAAATAATATTTCATCAAACTAGTAAGAAAAGATGAAGAACAAAGAAGAAGAAGAAAGCCTAAAAACTCCATTGACATAGAATGAAGACTCAAAGAGATCTTGCAAACCACTACACGGATCAATGAACCGTATTTTGATGTTCATTCATCTATAAAAAACCATTAAAAATTCACCTTTAAACCTCCCATTCACAACAAGGAATTCTCATAGAAAATAAATTTCACTTCCAGCTCCACGAAGAACAAAGCTCAATTTCCCGTCAAACCGGAAACTAGATCGAAGAGAAATTTCACCAGTGAGACAAGAAGAAAAAACCCTATCACAATGGAGTTGATTTCATCATGAATGGATAAAAAATCAGACTTGAAAATTTCAAGATCCATTAATGGCCACCATGACATAGTAGTGGAAAAAATCAGCGAGCTACCTCTCCACTTCTCAGGGTTCCAGTGGGTGAAATCACGTGAAAATTAGAGGGAATGATCGTTGAAAAATATAGTCTTGCATGATATAATATTTGCACCATGAAGTCCAAATAGTTTTAGGGATTTTGAGGAATTATTTTTCATTATATTTCTTCCATGTCACATGAATAACATATGTGAAAAATGAAGCGAGCTACCTCTTCACTTCTCAGGGTTCCATTGGGTGAAATCGCACAAAATTGGAGGGAATGATCATTGAAAAATCTAGTTTCGTGTAAACTAGTTTTCATGCCATGAAGTCCCTATTTTTTAGGGATATGGAGGATTTTTTTTTTTATTATCCCCCACTAATGAAATATCATTTTCTAACTTGTTCGAGAAAAAGGAATTGCTCAAAATTCAAATCTTGGAACCCGGAATAAAACCCGAGTTTCAAGACCTATTTTGCTGCAATCGACATCCACGGTGCACTTATTGAAAATATCATGATTTCCTACATAGCTATCTGTTATTTAGGTAAGCCACCATTTTAAGATATAACAAATAAGGTGATGAACACGGAGGGAGTATCGCAAGAAAATTCATCAAAAAGGTCATCTCGGCTCGCAATTAACACTTACTAAAAATAGTAAGTGGTTCCACAAGCCCCTGCTATAAATAGCCAATTGGTCCAAAAGGTGAGAGGAACACAGTAAGAAGAAATAATTTAAGCTACCATATCTAGTTGAGGTTGGGAAAAGCTAACTACGACACTTACTAAAAATAGTAAGTTTCCCCATGTGTACTTACTAAAAATAGCAAGTTGTTCTCAAAGGGCAAGTTTGGCACAACGAGACATTGAGGGATAATCATTCAAGTTGATATCACCATTTGGGGTCCAGAAAGGAAAACTCGAAACTTACTAAAGATAGTAAGTTTTCCCTTCCAAATATAGTAAGTGTCAAGGAAACATGAATTTCAAGTGCACAGGTTGGTCTAGTTTCTCAGGTGTAATCAATCATGAAGAGATGGTGGTTTTTGTGGTTTGGAATGATCATCTCATATTACAAAGTAAGGCATCGCAAGGCACATCATGTGAATTCATCTTCATCACTTAAGGATTTGGGTGATTCAAAGAGATTTGATCAGAATGATTTCAATGAGTCAAGGAGTTCATCAACCAAGTTTCAAGGAGGGTCATCGTGGGCATTGTATGTGTTCATCTCAAGCTTGCATCGGTAAACCTCATAACAGTGTTTCTGAACACTCATTCTATGGTCTAGGATTTTTTTCATCACTAGATTGGGAAAATGATTCAAAGTTATTCAAGGGAGCAATCTTCATTAGTGTAGAAGATCACCAATGGCATAAATCTTCGCTCAAATTTCATGATTGCATCAAGGCATTCAAAGCATTTCATCATGAGGAGTGTTTTCCCTTCATTCCTTCCTTCTTCCTCTCTTTCCTCTCTTCTTTCTCTCTCCATTCTAATTCTTCATTATGCGTCATTATTGTATTTCATCCTATTCACTTAAGTGACCTATTTTAAATTTGTAAAAAGTATTTTCTCAAAATTATAAGATAAATACTTAATTCATGGAAAATGAAAGGTCACGAGTGGAATATGGAAATGAAGAGTCATGTGAGGGAGGTGAAAGGACAATTCAAATTGCTATAAATTGGGATGACCTCTCCATTCTAAGGGATTCTATATTTTTGAATAACTCTTACTATGTAGCATTGTGAATTGTGATAGCTTGGTTGAAGCTTTGAATTCATCACTACACATGGAATAAAAGCTACACTTTTTCTATTTCCTTTTCTTTTTCCTATATTTCTTTCTTTCATGAACTTTGTAAGCATAGTTGATCCTGTATAGAATTTGAGAGGAACTTGGTTTCCTTAATAGATGAATTTAAAAACTTGGCATTTTAATTTGTTGGTCCCGCTAGCTTCACTATGCTTTCCTCTATAATTAAGGTCAAACAAGTCTAGTTACTGGGTGTGAGCTTTGTAATATACTCATGGCAGTAATCTTCCTTGCATAATTTCTCCCCTTTTTCCCTTCATCATTTTCATTTCCTCCCTTGTACCCTTGTACAAACATCTTTATCACAAGTTTAGTGGAGTGCCCCTATATGTGATCCCCATCCAATATGGACACCCATAACATTTAGATAGGATTAGGATTAGTTTACTTTCAATAATGGGAGTTGTATCATTTAATGCAGAGGGGTGTAGCCCCATGAGAGTTGGTGGAGACACCTAGTTTGTCTATGCAAAAAAATTCTCACCAATAGTTTTTGTGACTCTGCTTTGGGGAGAGATTTTCCTAAGTGTGCCCAAAAAATCTCTACCCAAAATATAAAAAAATACAAAAAAAAGTATATATTAAAAAACAAAACAAAAAATCAGATTTCAAAGTAAAATCATTCTTGAAGGTGACTCTGTCAAGGAACAAAACCCGATCATGTTTGTTCCCCACACCATGAAGAAATTTCCAGATTGGAGTGAAGTACCAATGAGTGACAATGAAGAAGAAGAATAAGATGTTTTCCCGAGAAAATAAGATCGTTGATCAACCATGGTTCCGGACTAGTGTTGAACAAGGAAAGAAGAAATAAATTTTCACCAATGAAGAGGAATGGATTCAAAGGAGACATAAGATAAGGTGTGAAGCTTGATAATATGCCAAATTATTGCAAGAGATGTACAAGTAACCGAAGCAACCCATAGCAAGGAAGAAGAAGAGGAGAGTT
Source organism: Taxus wallichiana var. yunnanensis (assembly GCA_018340775.1). Lineage (NCBI taxonomy): Eukaryota > Viridiplantae > Streptophyta > Pinopsida > Cupressales > Taxaceae > Taxus > Taxus wallichiana. The sequence goes on along the minus strand of CM031238.1, from coordinate 73,927,633 downwards.
GTCCTATAGAGGAAGATCCTAAAGATCATTTATACCATAGGGTTTTCATCCCTAAAAGGTTCTTGAATACCACTAAAGAAAATCCTATCCTTGAGACTTCTAGTGAAGATCAAATCAATTTTCAATAAGATGATGAAAGACAAGATGATGCAAGATCCATTGAAAAAAAAATGAAATCTCGCTTTTGATTCACTACAAAATTGAGAACATTGTCCTTCTTCTACCATTCTCTAAATGAATTCATCACATACGGTGATGAAGAAATGAATATTATGAAAAGCTAATATGTGGAAAGATAATAAAATGAAATTATGACCCCAAAATATTTGATGAAATTTGGAGGTATGCTTTATCCCTACAGATAAGATATGAACATCTTGAAGCACCGCATCAAATGGAGGAAGAAGATGAGATGTGCCCTATGGAGGAAGACCCTGATGGCTGCCCATATTATGAGGTTTTCATTCCCAGAAGATTCTTGGATGCTCCTAAAGAATATCTTATCATGGAACCTTCAATGAAATCCAAAGAAACATCATGGAAGAAGAAGTAGAAGACATGAAGATAGAATCACCATTCAGAAATTCCATCTGGCTCGAGGTAGAACCCATAGGGGGAATAATATATTCAATAAAGGAAGATCCTTGCTGCATAATGGATAATCCAATGCTCTCTGAAGACTCCACCAATGATGAATAATACGGCCAATTCAAAGTAATCATGAATGATCTCCTTTCAAGTTTTGATCTTTTAATTAACAATGAAATGGAGAGATGTGAAGAAGTGCAAGAAAGTCACCTGACATCATGGTCCGAAGATGATGAATTCAAGATGGTCATATAAAATCTCCCCTCCTATTTTTAGTCTTTAAGTGATGTAGAAATGTTGCATGGAGAAATGGAGGAAGTCAAAGAATCAAACTCTCTTTTGATGCAATCATGGATGATAAAATGGAAGAAGCCCACCATCTTTTCAAATCCAAAGAGAATGAACAATTTAAACACAACCTCTACTTACTCGGGGAGAAGAATCATCATCATGGTGAAAATAGAGCCTTTCATCTTTCACCTGAGAAAGAAGATTCAATAATGGATAGTCAAGATGTAGCTAAAAATTCTTCTCATATTACTGCCCCAACACAGTTCTTTGCTTCTTATCAAGAAGAAGATGATATGGATTTTGAGCTTGAAGGAGTGCCCTTCCCACGAAATTTTGTACCTCTTCTCCTTGTTAGTTGGTTTCATGAATAAAGTGTGCCCATGCTTGCAAGAAAGTGAACCTTGGGAAACACAAAACATGGAAGAGGTGAATGAGGACATTTCAAATGAATCATGGGTGTGGATGGATCATATTTTCAACCATCTCTTGGAAGCACAACATAAAGAATTTTTCAATAAAAATGAAGATGAGCATATGGTGGACTTGGAAGAATCATCCATCCAAGACATCTTGAAGGTTGTAGAAGAAATTGAAGATCCTCAACTCAGCCTTGAACTCTTGACCTAGGCTATGAAGATACAAGATAGGTATGAGTCTATTTGGGCTTCTCATTTTGACATGCCAATGTTTGATGTTGAAATAAAGCAGTTGGATGAGTTTGATGAATTCCCCAATGCCTTGGAGAATGAGAGTGAATATGAAATCATGTATTTCTCTTTTACATAATGCAAAGAGGTTTGTGAGTGCAAAAGGAGGAAGGTTCTTGAATCTCCTTCGAATATCCTCAATCTTGGAAATGACATCTCTATTGTGGGAGATGATAACATGGAAAATATTGAGCTGATTCGCATCGAAGAAATTCATTCAAAACAAAATAAAAATATGTGAGAACATTGGGAGTGTGATCAAAACCATCATTTCGTAATGGTCCATCAATGAAAAGCAAGAGTTCATATGGAAAAATCCAATGAAGGGTGAAGAATGCTTATATGGCCAAACAAAAAGCTGTAATTTTGAAAATGATATCAAGATGCACTCTGAACGAATGCATATTGGCGACCATTTCTCTAGACAACAAAGTGGGAGTATGCATGATTCTTGCCAAATGATCCAAAATCAGACTACACTCACCATCCTCCAAGCTCTAATTCATCTTGAACATGTTCCCATGCTACAACAATATCTCAAGGATGATGAAGATCTCTGGCTCAATGATTTAACCTCCATGTCGAAAAAACTTGCTCAAAGAAACAAAACAGGATGTTCGGGGAAGTTCTTGAATGGGGAGAAAATTAGTTTGTTCTCACTCCTTCTAAGTGTTTTGCTGATATAAGAGATAATTTGAAGTCACAATTCAAAGAAGATGAATTTTTTCATGACAGGAGAAATTTTCCCACTCTTGAATACATGGAAGAATGGTGTCACATGGTCATAGGACGTAAAGCGGGAGCATCAAGGTACAAGAGTTTTGAGAAAGTGATGAAGTGTTCATTAGATGTAAGAACGTTCTCTATGCAAAGATGAGTACAAAGATGGAATTATGGTCAACCTTCTTCTTCTCAAGCCATGCAAAGCCATCACCAAAGCATGGTTTGATCAAATAATAGTTTTTTTGTTTCAAAGGTCATACTTCAATCCTGCTATTTCATGATGGCATGTACTTTTCTCAACCCGTTTCAGGTATATGTATATTTTTCCCGCATCTATAAATATCCCCCTATATATAATTTTCCTTTTCTGTTGTGTTTCTCTTATGTTTGTGTGTGTTTGTGTGTGCATGTGTGTTCAATAAAGAAATTTGTGTAGCCTATATTTTCTAGTAAATCCACATGGATGAATAGATAAGGCATTGGTTTATGGATTATATGGTCCAAGGTTGAGATTCCGATTCTCGTGTCACATCTTCCGCACTCGAGTCCATGTCATGTCCCAAGCTAGAGCCAGTTGTTTTCTTGCAAATGTGCAATAGGGAAATTGGCAATTTTTAGCATGACAATGATACCCATGTGCCAAAATTTTCATGTTCTATCCTATTGAGATACCTCGAGTCTACCCATTGATCGGTCCATTAACCTCTCATTTAATGTTAACTCATTCCCTAGGTGATTTAGGAAAGTCAATTTAAAACCCTAGGTGATTTTAGGAGTTCATTGAAAAATGTAAACATGGAATTAGGAGAAAAAAACATCATTAGAAATGGTATTCCAACCCCTACAAGATGGTGAAATCATTTTTTCACAACACTTTAGCGTATGATGGGTATGCAAGAATTTTCTCATGCACAAGTGGAGTACCGGATAAAAAATCCTCATTTTAGGATCAAATGAGAATAAAAAATGATACCCCCACCATTGGATTTTGAATGCCATTTCAATTGAATATCATATAAAATTTCATCAAAAAATTCCATTAAGAGCTCAAGTTATTGCCATTTCAAGTTACCCTTTAGGAGGAGGAGTTCGAGGGAGTTAATTAAATTTTGATGAGGACATGTGTCAGCTCCATGAGCTTGGCATAATTTTTTTCCCTTATGTCCCTCAAGGTTAAGGAAATCAAGGTCAATAAAATGTGCCTAGCCCTCATAATCCCTCTAGACCCTCATGCTAACCTCCAGGATTGTTAGTTCGGTCCCCTGTGTGCTTATAGGAGCTCAAAGCCTTCACCATTGGTTCGCTACCACATGTCATCACCTAGCGCACCATGAAAATGATGTCCCTCATGTCCCTTTTAGGTGAGGTACATCAAGGATGAGAAAATGTGGCCAGCCCTCATTATGCCTCAAGGTTCCTCATGCGACCACTTCTTAGCCCTTCCACTACTTTAAAGTTGTTTTTAGCTTTAATCCCCTATTGTTGGATCTCTACCACATGTCAAGCTGAGGTGTGCTATGAAAATTGATGTCCCTCATGTCCCTTTGAGGTGAGGGATGTCAGGGACATGAAAATTTTCTCTCTCCGTGTCTTTAAAAATTCAAATTTTGAAAATCTCTCCTACTTCTAATATCTAACATCTAACCTTCCCATGCACAACTTTCTCTGCAACTTCCTATCACCCCTCCACCATTGTTGAACCTTGAAGTAGCCCCATAACAGAACATTATCCTCCACTCCATGATTTCATATAGTTCTCAAAATAATATTTCATCAAATTGAGAAGAAAAGATGAAGAACAAAGAAGAAGAAATCATGAAAACTCCATTGACATAGAACGAAGAATTGAAAAGATCTTGCAAACCAATACACGGATAAATAACCCATATTTTGATGTTCATTAATCTATAAAAACTCACCTTCAAACCTCCCATTTGTAGAAAGGAATTCTCATACAAAATAAATTTCACTTCCAACTTGACGAAGAACAAAGCTCAATTTCTTGTCAAACCAAGTAACCGAGATCGAAGATAAATTTCACCAGTGAGAAAAGAAGAAACAACCTATTGCAATGGAGTTTATTTCATTGTGAACAGAGAAAAAAACGATACCTGCATATTTCAAGCTCCATTAATGGCTGCCATGACACATAATAGTGGAAAAAATCAATGAGCTACCTCTCCACTTCTTAGGGTTTTAGTGGGCGAAATCATGTGAAAATTAGAGGGAATGATCGTTGAAAAATCTAGTTTCGCGTGAACTAGTTTTTGTGCCATGAAGTCCCTATTTTTATGGATATGGAGGATTGATTTTCATCAAAAATTTCCTGTCACATAAATAACATATGTGAAAAAGGCAGCGAGCTACCTCTTCACTTCTCAGGGTTCCAGTGGGTGAAATCACGTGAAAATTGGAGGGAATGATCATTGAAAAATATAGTTTCACATAAACTAGTTTTCATGCCATGAAGTCCCTATTTTTTAGGGATATGGAGGGATTTTTTTCATTATTCTTCCCCCGCCAATGAAAATATCATTTTCCAACTTGTTCAGATGAAGGAATTGCTCAAAATTTGGAGCGTGGAACCCCGGAATAAAACCTAGACTATTTTGTTGCACTATGAAATCCTGGTGCACTTACTAAAAATAACATGCCTTCCTACATAGGGGTTTTTACTTTGGGTAAGCCACCATTTTAAGATGCTATGAAGAAGGCGGTGAACATAGAGGGAGTATCACAGGCAAAGTCATCAAAAAGGTCATCTCGGCTCACAATTGACACTTACTAAAAATAGTAAGTGGTTCCACAAGCCCCTGCTATAAATAGCCAATTGGTCCAAAAAGTGAGAGGAACATAGTAAGAATAAATAATTCAAGCTACCATAGTTAGTTGAGGTTGGGAAAATCTAACTACGACACTTACTAAAAATAGTAAGTTTCCCCATGTGTACTTACTAAAAATAGTAGGTTGTTCTCAAAGGGAAAGTTTGGCACAATGGGACATTGAGGGATAATCATTCAAGTCGATATCACCATTTGGGGTCCAAAAAGGAAAACTCGAAACTTACTAAAGATAGTAAGTTGTCCCTTCCAAATATAGTAAGTGTTAAGGAAACATGAATTTCAAGTGCATAGGTTGGTCTAGTTTCTCAAGTGTAATCAATCATGAAGAGATGTGGTTTTTCATGGTTTGGAATGATCATCTCATATTATAAAGTAGGGCATCGCAAGGCACATCATGTGAATTCATCTTCGTCACCTAAGGAGTTGGGTGATTCAAAGAGATTTGATCAGAATGATTTTAATGAGTCAAGGAGTTCATCAACCAAGTTTCAAGGAGGGTCATCATGGGCATTATATGTGTTCATCTTGAGATTGTAGTGGTAAACCTCATAATAGTGTTTCTGAACACTCATTCTACGGTCCAGGAGTTTGCGGTCATCACTAGATTGGGAAAATGATTCAAATTTATTTAAGGGAGAAATCTTCATCAATGTAGAAGATCAAAATGGTAAAAATTTTACTAAAAGTCCATGATCGCATCAAGGCATTCAAAGCATTTTTCACGAGGATTTTTTTTCCCTTCATTCCTTCCTTCTTCCTCGCTTTCCCTCTCTTCTTTCTCTCTCTGTTATAATTATTCATTATGCATAATTATTGTGTATTTCATCCTATTCACTTAAGTGGCCTATTTTAAATTTGTAAAAATTATTTTCTCAAAATTATAAGGAAATACTTAATTCATGGAAAACGAAAGCTCACAAGTGGAATGTGGAAATGAAGTGTCATGTGAGGGAGGTAAAAGGAAAATTCAGACTTCTATAAATTGGGATGGCCTCTCCATTCTAAGGGATTCTATATTTTTCAAGAACTCTTACTATGTATCATTGTGAATTATGATATCTTGGTTGAAGTTTTGAATTCATCACTACACATGGAATAAAAGTTACACTTATTTTATTTCCCTTTCTTTTTTTCCTCTATTTCTTTCTTTCATGCACTTTGCAAGCATAGTTGATCTTGTATGGAATTGGAGAGGAACTTGGTGTCCTCGATAGATGAATTTAAAAACTTGGTGTTTTAATTCATTGGTCCCACTAGCTTCACTGTGATTTCCTCTATATTGAAGGTCGAACTACTCGGTTACTGGGTGTGAGCTCTGAAATCTACTCATAGCAGTAATATTCCTTTCATAATTATCCCCATTTTCCACTTCATCGCTTTCATTTCCTCCTTATACACCTGTATAAGCACTTTGTCATAGGTTCATTGGAGTGCCCCTATGTGATCCTCGGCCAATCTGGCCACCCACAAAGCATTTATATAGCATTAGAATTAGTTTACTTTCTATAATGGGAGTTGTACCATTAAATGCGAGAGGGGCATAGCCCCTACGAGCATTAGTGGAGACACCTAATTTTTATACTTGATAAATTTTCTCACCAACAAGATACAAGAAAGGCTTGTGGTAAAAGGTTTTCACAAAAGGTAGGTATTGATTTTGGTGAGATTTTTTCTCTTGTAGTAAAAATAACTTCCATTCTTACTATTTTAAGTTTATTTGCAGTAGAATATTTGCACTTGAACGACTTGATGTTAAGACGGCTTTCCTTCATAGTGATTTGGAGGAAGATATATATATGTAATGGCCACTTGGTTATGAAATTAGGGTAAGGAGGAACTTTGTGCAGGTTGAAAAAGAGATCTTGTATGGGCTTAAGAAAGCTCCAAGGTGATGGTATATGAGGTTTGATAGTTTTATGCATGAGCATGGTTTATGATATTTGAATCGATCATTGTGTTTATTTCAATAAGCTTGAAAATGGAAGCTCTATTATTTTGTTACTATATGTAGATGATATGCTTATTACAGAATCTATTATGCAGGACATTGTTGAGCTTAAAGAAAAGGTATCTCATACATTGTAATGAAGGATTTAGGAGCTACAAAGAAAATCCTTGGCATGCAAATTCATAGAGACAAGAAGAACAAGAAATTGTATTTGTCTCAAGAAGATTATATCAATAAGGGTTGGAAAGTTTTAAAATGTAGAATTTAAAACCATAAAGTACACATATGGTTTAACACTTTAAATTGAGAAAAGATAAGTTTCTACATTACATGATGAGTTCGAGTACATAGCACGGGTTTTATATGCTTCAAAAGTGGGAAGCCTTATATATGCAATAGTTTGTACCAAACCAAACATTGCATAGGAAGTGGGAGTTGTGAGAAGATTTATGGACAATCCGAGGTAAATATTATTAGAAAGTAGTCCAATGGATACTCAAATATTTGAGAGGGACATCTAACATGCATTTATGTTATGGGGGTCGATACTTCTTTATGTGGCTATGTTGATTTAGATATGGCTAGAGATTTGGATGTTAATAGATGCACCACTAAATATGTGTTCACATTAGGTGGCATTAAAGTTACCTTGATTTTGAGATTATAGAATTTTTATGGCCTTGTCTACTACAAAATCCAAATATGTTACAACCTGCAGAGGTTAGTAAAGAGATGATATGGATGATTAGGTTCATGGAAGAGTTGGGAAAGGAGCAAGAGGATAACAGATTGTATAGTGATAGTCAAAATGTAATTCATCGGAAAAGAACTCATCATTTAATTCAACAATGAAACATATTCATTTAAGATATCACTTTATACATCAAGTGTTGGAGGATGGGCATCTAAAATTAGAGAAAATCATATAAACAATAACCCCTGCAGATATGTTAATGAATTCATTGGAAAAGGAGAAGTTGGAGCTTCACACAACTTCTATTGGTCTTCAAGTTTGAGACTTGAAGAGGAAGAAACAAGCCAAGGAAAATTATCCATGGATGGATTTCTACGGTACAGTGTAGTAATGTATCTCCAAGTGGGAGATTATTAGGTTGTGGATTTAAATAGCTTCACAAATGGCATGCATTGTGAGGCTTTCTAGTTTACACATAGTAACTAGTGTCGTTTGGGTAAGTGGCATCGGTAGCCTAGAGGAACTAGCATTGGTTTGGTAACTAGAATTTTTATCTATGCATTCATGTTTTTATATTAGACATGGATTAAATTTGACCCTTTGTTATAAAGGTGATCAGAGGGTTGTAAATGCATAACTAAGTTTCCCTAAAGTTTGTATATACTTATAAGATAGAAAACTAGGGTTAGAAGGAGATAATTAATCATTATTATAAGAAATAGTTCTTGGAGAAAGCTTAGAGAAGCTTGTGAAGGAAAATTATTGTACATCCGAGAGAGGTGTGGAAGATTGTAAATATTCATTGTATTTCCTTTATACGAAATAATAATAGATTGGATGTTTCTTGGTGGATGTATCCCACACTAGGTGAACCATGTTATATCCTGTGTCATTTATACTTCTCTTATTTATTGTTTTTTATTAGATTAGGCAAAAATAGGGATCGGCTCCCAGGGGCCATAACAAAAGAGAGGAATGCAACCAGAAACAAAAACAGAAAAAACCAGAAAGGGGTCCCAGAAAGATGAGTTAAATAGGCTTAACTCTTACATTGTAGGATCTGGACCCCAGAGAGGACAAAAAATACCAAAAGCAACAGGACACCATAGTTTACTAGTGAGTCCGCACACAATTTAGAGAACAAAAACCTCCACAACAAACAAAAAAACTCTGGAGGCCCCAGGCCGCAGATGTAGCCATCCTAGATTCTAGAACCAACCATCACCTACTCCTCCTCCGAGATACTTATGCAAAGGTTGAATCTCCTCCTTTTCTTTTCCCCTTCAATCCCCTCCACTCTGTCAAGTAGAACTTTAACCTGAATCTCCAGCTTCTTCATTCTATGTTTTATCTGGACCTGATCCGTGACCATCTTCTTTGAAATGTTGATGATGTTCGAATGGACTCCCTTTCCCCTTGTTCGTGTCCTCCATGGATTTTAGGACCCCTTCTAAATACAACATCTTCCTGCTCCATTCTTCAAATACATTGGGGTCTCCCACACATTCATTCTTCCTCGAAGTGTTGGCTTCCCCAACACCACCCTCATTTTTGTCTTTATCTTTCTCATTCCCCCTAGAGGATACCCTTACCTACTTTCATTTTAGTTAGACACTCCACAAGAGTAATATCATCTTCCTCGGCTTGCTCCTCTAGGATCGTTGTCAAAGGATAATCTAGAACCCGACTTTCCATTCTCAACCAGAAGAAGAATCAGGCCCTCATGGAGGGGCAGCTCAGCTTTCTCATTTTGGAAAGCCATCAGCAAATTCGAAAGAGAGGTGGTAAGAAAAAGGGAATACTAGCCATAAAATTGTGACAGAACATGTTGAGGAAGGTCATGTGATGGGTATAGATTTTTCTATACTTACCCTCCAGCATAATATATTTCATAACTTGAAGGAAAACATCCTTCCAAACCCCAGGAATGCACGAATGCGCAATGTCATCCATGAAGAAGTAACATTTCTCCTTGCCAATGAAAAATCGATCAATCTCGAGGTCTCTGGGTTCTATCCTTGTAGATCTTTAACCCTTCCATCTTCATATCAGTCACCCTAGAAATATTGGACTCGAGACCTCAACCTCCACACCACGGATAGTAAAAACCCCCTCTTTCCAAGATTTTCAAAGTCCTTTGACAGAGATGGGTTATGACCATGTAATTTAGCAATATAATTGCTAAATCCTCCAACTTTAAGCTTGTTCCAAAGATCCTAGTTACTCTCCTCCATGTTCTAACTAGCGGGTTCCACTCAAATCCTATCTCCACCCATCTGCACATTGCCAAAGTTGTCATCCCAACAAAATATTTCCACAACCAACAAGTTGTTCACCCTATCAAAGGTCGAACAGAAATAATGATTTTTGTAAAAGCTAGCATGGTACCTGGAATACTTTCCCCGCTCATGCTAGCATCATTTATCCTAGCGCCTTCTATCCTTAATGATTTCATCATTAATATTAGAGGGTAATCTCTCTCCTTTGCACCAAATTTTTACTCATTACTAAGGACTCCCACATTGGCCATCTTGTCCACACATTTATTTCCCTACCTCAAGGTATGATTGATAGATATCTTATCAAAATACTTTAGCAATTCCTTGATATCTTGAATGATGTTTTTAATGACCAATTGATCTTACTCGTATTGAGGAGAGAATTTATAATAATTAATGAGTAACCTTCAATCTAGATGTCCTTAAGGCCTTTTTCCTTAGCAACCAAAATACCCCATAGGAGGGCTCTAGCTTCAGCCATGTTATTAGTCTATTTTCCCAAGGGACCCGCATAGACGAATAGCCAATCACCCTCACTATTCCTTAAGATACCCCCTCCCCTAGCTTGACCAGGATTCCCCTTTGAATCCCCATCAAAATTGATCTTGATCGTATTTCCCATAGGTCTAATCTAGTAAACATTCTTACTAGGGATTTTGATCTTGACCTGGACTATAGGTGAACTTATCCAAAGACTTCCTACTCCCATTTCTCTTATTTATTGTTCTTCTCATATAATTTCCATGTTTATTTCTTGTATGCTTTGATTGAATATAGATCTATAAAACATTGGTGCTTGATATAACCCCAACAAGATGCAGTATGAATGGAATAATTTGCAAGTGGAGATGCAGATTAAGTATATGTAGAAATTTTTAAGGTGAAGTGAATTAATTGAATCGGTGAATTTCTCACCTTCCAAAGTATATAGGTGATACACACTATTTTTAAAGCTTCTATTACCTGGTATGGGCCTAACCACTTGGGTCTAAATTTTCTCTCTTCATCATTCCTTTATTTGATTTTCCTATCAAGTCTTAAGACTAGATCTCCTACATGTATCTCTCACTCATAAAATTTCTTATTATACTGACAACACATCCTATCAAAGCATAAATGTGATGATGTTTCTTAGGTTGAAGACAAGCTTCATCAATGGTTTCTAGTTATACAAATTGTTCTTCTCGATACCCATCTTCACCTAAGATTCCTTGTAATGATATGTGAAGACTAGGTAATTCCACTTCTAACGGTAGAACAACTTCGGATCGAAGACCAAAGAATAAGGGGTTTACCTTTTAGGTGTTCTTATCGATGTCATGTAGGTCCATAAGGCCGAAAATAGCTTAGCTTGAGATGTCAATCTCTTTTGTTCTCCTTAACTATCTTAAGGAGGATGGACTTTAATGTTTTATTTGTAGCCTCATCCTGTCCATTATCTTGAGGATAATACAAAGAGGATGTGTGATGTGATATCTTAAATTGCACACACAATTCTCGCACCTCTTCATTTTTGAATGGTGTGTCATTATCTGATATAATGACTTACAGGAATCCATACCTACAGATGATCTAGTTTAGAATAAACTTGGTGATCACATATCCATGAACAAGTAATAAGAGGCATGGCCTCAACCCACTTGGTAAAATACTTGGTGGCCATGATAATGAAATTATGGCCATCTGAGGATGAGGGAGAGAACTTCCCTATCAAATCAATACCCCAAGTCGATAAGGGCCAAGGTGTCACTATGGGTTATAGAGAATATGTAGGAATGTGTATCTCATGTGAGAATTCTTGACATTTCTAACACCTATGGACATACTCTACAATGTCATGCTCTAAAGTGGGCGAGGAAATAGCCCATGCGATAAATCTTGCAAGTCGTTGCATGCCCCTCAAAGTGACCACCATAGACTGTTATGGGCTTCAAGAGGATTTTCTTCAAATTTTATTCATCAAAACATCTTAACAACATACTATCAAGTGCTCTATGATAGAGAACTTATTCTACAATTATGTACTTGGTGGATATGACACCTAGCCATCATCATTTCTCTGGGGTTTCTCCTTAGGATATGACCGGTGAACAATATGATTAAAAATATCAGTGTACCATGGACACAACACTATAGGGGCTTTTTTTATAAATAGAGCATGCATTCATCTAGAAAATATAGTCTATTAGATCCCCATAGTCTATGGGGTTACCGGATAACCAATCAAAGTGATAATTTTTTCCTTCATGGAATTCTAGCTAACAAAGGTGAGCTCAAAATCCCCCATTAACGTAATGAAATGGCCCACCTTTTTGGATAAGGCAACATGGGTTAAGAAAGTTTACAACTATTATGATTTAACAATCACTTGTGTTTCTTGATTAAGCATGTAATTCCTTAACCTTTTTTTTAGAACATTATTGCCAAACACTCCTTTTCCGCTTGTGTGTAACGTGTCTCATAATCGAGAAGGGTGCAGCTAATGAAATAAACATCTCGCTCATAACAATCATCATATTCTTGTTCCATCGTGCATGCAATCGAGACATCGTAGCTTGAGAGTATAATATTAAAGGACAATCAACTTTTGGAGGCATGAGTAGAGGTGGTGACAAAAGGAAGCACTTTACTCGACTCAAATGCTTCATAACACTGTTGTCCAAGTTTTGCAACAATATTTCTTTAAAATACCGTTAATACGGTGAATGGAATATATTAAATTAGGGATGAACCTATGAATTACCCCAAGTTTTCCTAGAAAATACCTGATTCTTTATTCATCTGTAGGAGGAGACATCTCAAAACTACCCGGATCATTTCTAGATCAACATCAATACCTTGGGATGAGATGACATATCCCAATAATTTTCCTCATGTCATGCCAAACATGCATTTCTCAAGATTTAATGTTACCCCATACTCTATTAGGTGTGAGAGAATGATACGAAGCACTTGGGGTGATTTCCACGCTTATTTTTCTTTTGTCGAAGAAGTCATCAACATATGATTCCATAATCTTGTGAATAAGGTCATGAAAGATGTATTTCATTGCCCACTGGAAAGTAGATCTGAAATTCTTCAAGCCAATTGGCATGACTTCAATGAAGGTTCCCAAATATTTTTGAAATTTTTATTTTTCCGGTCCTCCTCGAAATCCTTATCTCATTATAGCTAGAAAAACCATCCATAAAAAATAACTCATATACATTTGTTGCATCTACAATGGCATCGATTGAGGGAAAAGAGAAGTCATTTTGGAAAGGCTTGTTGATGTCACTAAATTCAATGAAGATGTGTATCTTCCCATTATTTTTAATAATCGGATGATTTTAATACCCACATAGAATAATCCATAGGCTTGATAAACCCTACCTAGAGGAGTTTCATCACCTCGTCTTTAACCATCAAGGCCACCTTAGGCTTCATGGGTCTCAATTTTTGTTTCACGGGTTTAGCTTCAGGATTCATGATAATATTTTGAAATACAACATCAAGGGACACAACTTTCATCTCCTTATGACTAAAATCAAAGACTTTAGAATTCTCTTTAAGAAACTCTTTATGCACTTTTATCTCTTCGAGAAAATAAAGAACCAAGCTTCAAGATTTTAGGCTCTTCTTCCATCACTATGTTTATGTCAATTGTCCCTTTAATTAAAGAGGCATTACCCTCTTTGAACCTAGGTGGGGCTGGAGGAAGCTCCAAATCTTTTCCTCAACTTTAAATATCTAAATATCTCCCAAAAAGGAAGAGTTCATTTTGTGATCTCCAAAGTAAAGGAAGGGTGTGGCATAAGATAAAATCCCCTCTTATGGTGTGTGGTAGGATGGATATCAGTGTATGCATTGAGGTATCCTAGAATTTCCTCATCATTCTCTGCATAGTCCAAAGTGGCAGGATCATTATCAATCTCGAGATATGCCAAAATTTCATTGGTTGGCATCCTTCAAACTAAAGTTTCAGCTAGAACTGAAATGGTAAAATCAATTTCATTCAACTTTTCTCTTAGAAAAAAATGAGAGGAGGAAGTGGACATGGAATCATCCAATAGGTTCTTCTCTCATAGAATCACTTCTATAGAGATGAATTCAAAACCCTCACAAAGCTCTAGAACGGAGGACTTGTAGAGTTGTAAGTGCTCGTTCTAGTCTCATAGACTTCCGAGACTTGATTGGTGATGAGTTGAGAGTCACCCAAGACCCTAACATTATTCACGCCCATCCTCTTCAATATGATAAGACTAAGAAGTAAATATTTTTACTCAACTATGTGTTTTTGTACACTCAAAGTTCATCTTGAAGGCAAAAGGCATGACCCTCCCCTAAGAGAAGTGAGGATCACCCTAGCCCCAGCACCAAAGTGGCACTTTACACCGTCATAGTTGAGATTCGAGCATCCATTTACAAAGATGGAAGCTTGATCATTCATGGAATATTCCTCTTTGACTTCCAAAACCTCAACCATGTAAATCTCTTGAAATCCATCACTGGAAGAGTGGAGATTCCAAGAGCATGGCCTATGCCCAAGGAATCAAAATTAATAATGATAGGAAAATCATTCTCCAAAAGCTTAACTATCTCAGTCATAGATTTTGTTGATACCATTTATACTACTATGGTGGCTTTGTTTTCATAAGGATTCCCCCATCGATTACCTTAGGGGCTTCCAACTCAATCGTAGGGACAATCTTAGACGTAGGAGTTGGTTCTGTGGCTTCTTCAACTTGTTGGCTAGGATCTCAAATAGTATAACCCCGTGTTTCTTATATAAGTTGGCCAAATGGAGATCAAATGGCTTTGAATAACCCTAAGCTACGAAGACTTTCCGGATGTAATAACCTAACCTCGTGGAACAGCAGTAGAGAGAATGGATTTTATTCGATGAATCCAAGGTTTGACCGAGAATCATATTATAGTTGGATTTCCAATCTATAATATAAAACTCATTCAACAGTCTTGGGTCCAAGAGTGACTAGAATAACTATAGTTCCAATATAATTTTCTTTGAGACTATCATAGCCTCTCGGTATGTTTTGCATTGAAGAGGAGTATATTTCTCCATATCCTAGATTTTGAAGAAATGAGAAAGGGCCTATATTAACAGCAGCCCCATCATCTATCTTTGCACACTTAACATAGTTTTTATAAATCAAAACCTGTGGATATAATGCAAGATAACCTCTCTATGTTAACTCAATGTCGGTAGGCATCTTACTAAAATTGAACATGAATCCATCATTTCTATCGGAGTTTCCCTAGTGGGTAGACATCAAAGTCTATATGATTGATTTGGGCCTCTAGAGGAGGCATGATGTGGATAAGATAGCTAAGACATAACACTTCTAATAAATTTTACTAATGTGTAGGAGAATTTTTTTAACAAATCCAAGAAGGAAATCTAGGAAAAGGTCTTAGTCAAGTCCATGATCAAGTCATAAGCCCCTACTAGTTTGGGAACCATTAGTGCATCATCTGAGATAGAGGGATAAATAGGAAGATGTTGTGAAGAATAATCTCTAGTGTGGGTCATTGCATTAACTTTAGGTTCGGTTTCTAGCTCTACTAAGCCTAAAATCTTAATTTAATTTTGACTATCTAAATGAAGCGCTACTAGAAAGTTTGTAGATGTAGACATTTCATGATCGTTATTTCAAACAGGCAGCCCCTTATCGGGTACCATAAGGATTAAGCTTTCCATTTTCAGGGCATGTCGGAAGGGGATCTCTATAAACTCCAATAGTATCATTTTATGGGGAAACAGGCCCCATGTGAGTGTTTTGTGTAGGTGTCATGGGATTAGCCAAGAACATCTTGACAAAGAGCTATCTCTCGGTCTTCAGACACCGTTAAATAAATTTACCACACATGTATGTGTCATTTCCTCTAACCCTATGGAAACCACAATACAAATTAGGATCATAGTCATGAGGTCTTTTATTATAGTTTTGTTGTAGTCCATAGTTTCTATTATTGTTTTGTTTTTGGTTAATGTAGTTGATGTTTAGAGGCCTATGGCCTTGGTTACGATATTGGTGAAAATTGGTTTGAGTAATGAGTTGGGCCCTAGGCTTGGACCTTTTGAGGAGGTGGAGGAGGATGACTAAAGTCCACCGTATTAACTAAAGGAGTGAAATTTTTACTCCTTTAGTTGTTCACATTCATATTATTGTTACCATTATTTACACTACTTTTGCTAACAACTTTTGGATTTCTAGTTTGATCAATCACTCTCCGTTGTAGCACCACGGTTATTTTTAAGGAGTTTGGGCCCTTGATTTTTTTGTTTGAACCGTTTGGGTAATTTGAATTACCTTGTGAGGGAGTGACAAGTTTCCCATTTGAGCCATAGGTATTTCAACCGCATTCAATCGTTGCTTGGTCAATGCGGAGAGTGCCCTCTAAGACCTCCTCATATCTCCTAATAGGGAACTTTTGTACCTCTTCCTTAGTTTCTTAGTTGAGAGAATGGAGGAATAAGTCATAAAGCTCTGTTTGATCCATGTTGGGAGCACTTTGGCCAAGGAGTAGAGGACTTGCCACCACATCGAATGAAGTGGACGACAAATTCATTATGCTCCTATTTAATTTTATGGAATTATATGATTCGTGTTCTTAGGATTTTGTTCATATCAAAATCCTTTATGAACTCAAACGAGTTGTCTTGAATGAATGAATTGAAGCTTTCGGTATCCTATAGTACTAGTCAAGAGAAATCCCCTCAAGGGTCTTGGGGAATATCTTATCTACAATCGTATCCCATGTGAGTATCTTTGTAATGGCATTCACATACGCTTTGATGTGCACATTTGGATCACCCTCACGTTTGAACTTTGGAAGTTCAGAAGCATTCGTGGAAGCATTACACTTCGTATGGTAAATTCAAGGGGCTCCTTGAGATATTTTTCATATGTACCCAATACATAAGACTTTACCATAGATGACACTTGATGAGGAGGTGGAGGTGGAATATGAAGTTGATAAGGTGCAACATAAGCATTTGCGGGAGTGTAAGGCATCCCTTTAGGCTGAGTATACGAACCAAGAAAGGAAAACATGTCCCCTTACGGTGATTTAGAATACATGTGAAGGTATGGGGGAACATTGTTTTGATATGGAGTGGTAGGTGTGAAACTAGGTAACGTCGCATTACTAGTTGGAATGGACTTTGAGAATGTACTTTCGGTTGGCACCTATGGAGAATATATGTATGGAGTGTGTGAGGGGATACCTAATTTGTCCATTCCAATAAGGAGGTTTCAAGGGCTAGGGACACACATGTAGACAGGAGGGGGTGAAGGTACATAGGGAACATAGGTATACCTCTTAAGGTGGTGGAGGACCTAGCCTTTCCCTACAAAATAGGTTAGACGAGAAGATTGGGAAAGCTCTAGTTCCCTAACTTTATCCACCAATATTGAAATTACATCGCCTAAAAAAGGTGTTTCATTTACTTTAGGTTTGTTTTGCGTCTTTCAAGAAGAAAATGCATGTGATGTCCTACTATGAATTGATCCTTGGGAGGCCACCTCTCTTTGGATGGATTTTCTATTGTATGAGGAGGGGTAGCAGATTGTTATGAAGAAGTGTTGGTCTTCAAATAGGACTTCTTAGAAGGGCAACAATGGGGACAAAAAGTCCCTCCTCTTTAATGGGAGAGGTTCCCTTATTCAAAACGAACTTATTTACAGATGTACAGAACATCGTTTTATGGTTAAACTTGGATATTACGAAAGTGTTTTCCATAAGGATCATCAGTTACACAAGGACTGAGGAAAGGGGATAAGAAGATGAGCAGAATAGCAACATTCGGAATTATAGATGGCAGAATAATTCTTCGTGTATGCGGAGCTTCAAAGAGTTTAAGACAAGATCATTTGCGTTGGCTGAATGAGATTAAAGACACAAAGTTCCCTAAATAACATTCTTCAGATTTATTAATCAAGGACACAAAATTCCTTCTTGGTTATACAAGATCAAAGTATTGGCAAAACTGAACAGTTATGCAATCAGAGAGACTAACGAGTTAAGAACAAAATGATCTTCGCAATATTTAAAGGAAAACACAGAAATAACAAGAATCAGATAGACACAGAATGGAAAGCCCTTTTGTATTGATTTCTTTAAGATCTATTTACACTTTCGGCCAAATATCCAAGTTCTTCCTCCTGGCGAAATGGCGTGGAAAGGCCATTATATAGCTTACAAGTCGGTTACTCTTCGTAACCATTTCTTTTAACTAAGAATAGCTAAGTACCGCCAATCGCAATACTTTAACTAATTACAAAGAATACGAAAAGAAAGGAAAGAAGAGGAAAGGAAGGAGAAGGAGACAGGGTGGCCCGGCACTGGGAGGGACCCACCTTGTCTTGAGAATCCGCTGCCTAAACTTCTTCAATGACTCGGCTATATCTCTCGCCACGAGGGACCGACGTGTTGGTTGCGCAGATCGAGTCCAAAATCCTGCATTTCTCCATCTCTTTATCAAATCGACGTGAGTATGATAGTCTTTGTTTGCTTCTTTAATGGCAGATCAAGAGAACAAATTTCCTTTATCTTGTCCTTAGAGATGGAGTCTTCCTTGAAAAGATTATCTTTGACAAAAGCTCGAACCGAGCTTTGATTTCTTGCAAGGACAAGGAACGCTTGAGTTTTCATCCTGAAGATGACAATGCATATCTTTGAAAGCAAAATGCTTAGCGTCTTGAAAGCTTCTCCCTTTTGCCGGTTATTCTTCATTTCTCCTATGACTTCTTCCGGGACTCGATTTTCCACTCTACGCTGTAGACCAGGACTGGAAGGAATTTGCAAGGGAAGGGATATTTGCGCAGGAACTAGAGATTGCGAGGGTTTGAGCAAACGATAGCAAGGAAGCATGTGAAAAATGCGAAGGTGGTATGCTTGGTTATATAGCCGTTTGAGGAGCGGAATGAATTTAATGCGCATATGAATACACAACCACCAATTTGAAAGAGCGTCATATTCGGAATGAGCGGGAAAAGCTAAGTGTGAATGACACTTGGTACGCTTGGGACAGGTGAGACGCGAATGCGCGAAACACGCGGCTCGGCCGGTTCGGGCGAAACAGGGAGAAGACGCACAAATGCATTTGGAACAAATGGGACGAAAATGTGCGAAGTACGCGATTCGGGTGTTTCGGCCGAAATTGGAACAAAGGGCCCATTTGGACTTGGGACAGATGGGACAAAAAGTTCCGAAGTACGCGGCTTGACCGGTTCGGCCGAAAATGAAGCAGGGCGCATTTTTGAGAATGGGATATTTGGGGCGAAAACACGCGAAGGACGCGGTTCGGGCAAATCGGCCGAAATTGGATCATTTTGCATTTTTTGATTTGGGACAAGGAGCTGTGAAGTACGTGACTCGGGAGTTTCGGCCGAAAATGGGAAAGCTCGCACAAAAGTTTTGGGACACTTGGGACAGGAAAGTGCGAAGTACGCGGGAAGGATGATTCGGCCGAAATTGGAACAACTCGCACAAAAAGTTTTGGGACACTTGGGACAAAATTTTCCGACGGGCCCGAGAATGGGACAGCTTCGGGGATTTCGGCCGATCGGGGAACAGAGTGCACTTTTGTACTTGGGACAGATGGGACAAAAAGTTCCGACAGGCCGAAAATCACACAAAAAGACCCAAAACACAGATTCTTTCAACTTCACGACTTAGGCACTTCAGAGAAAAACCCTTCAACTCAAAATTTTGAAAATTTTACTCTTATCAGAGCGGGAAATTTTGAGTGGACAACAGCTGGCTCCTTCTGGGGATGACTTGGTGTAAATTCATAGAATGAGACAAGGCAAGAACTTAGATAACTCGGTGTTAAGCAGACAAAGTGCCTTATCCATTGGGAAAGGAGATTCAAAAACAAACCAATACTGAGAGGGCAACACACACAACAAGGGAAACACACCAAAAGCGGGAAAAGCAAAAATACCATACATAACATACAAAGGGACTCCCTAGTCACCTAGGATTTGAACAACTTCAAATACTGCCCACTATAAGGAAGTGGGAGGGGAGAACCATCCATGTAATCAAGATAGAAAGAGTCCTTACCAGCAAAGTGTCTTATCTTGAAAGGTCCAAGCCACAGAGAATCAAATTTTCCATGGCTGCCACGAGGTTCATGTCTTTTGTCCCATAACAGCACGGTATCACCAACTTGGAACTCTCTGGACCTAGCTTTCTTATCGAACAGAACCTTCACCTTCTGCTGGTGAGCAGATATTCTGTCAGCGACCTCCAATCTATCCTCGTTCAGCTTGTGCAGGTACATGATTCTTTTGTCCAGAGCATCACTGAAACTAGTGTCTTCTATGGCCTTCATCAGGTGCAAGGCTGGCAGTTCCACTGTCACTGGCAATTGG
The DNA here is from genome assembly GCA_018340775.1 of Taxus wallichiana var. yunnanensis. Classification (NCBI taxonomy): domain Eukaryota; kingdom Viridiplantae; phylum Streptophyta; class Pinopsida; order Cupressales; family Taxaceae; genus Taxus; species Taxus wallichiana. Next base: position 73,907,178 of record CM031238.1, on the reverse strand, counting down.
GCCTCTACTCCATACACTACTTGAAAGGGGGACATTCCAATGGCTCTTTTAGGTGTGATCCTGTCTGCCCAAAGAGCATCATAAAGCTTCTTATGCCAGTTTCGCTGAGACTCATTGACCAACTTCCTTATGATAGTCACCAGATTTTTGTTGGTGGATTCTGCTTGTCCATTCCCCTGGGGATAATAATCTGAAGAATGAGCTAGAGAGATGCCATACCCGTAGCAGAAATCCATTATCTCATTTGAGGAGAAGTTCGAAGCATTATCTGTTACAATCTTGTTAGGTACACCGTACCTAACCAAGATGTTCTCCTTGATGAAGTTGCATACTACTTCAGAAGTAGTGCTCTTGACTGGGATAGCTTCCACCCATTTGGTGAAGTAGTCAGTGGCAGTTAGCACATGCGTGTGGCCAGCACTAGAAGCAGGATTCAGTGTACCAATGAAATCTAGACCCCATTGCTGGAATGGTTCCTCAATCACAACTGGCTTGAGAGGCAAAGCGGCCAGTTTGGGTCTTCCCACAAAGGTCTGACAGGCCTCGCATTTATCCACCCACTTGGACGTATCTCTGAACAAGGAAGGCCAGTAATATCCTCCCCGGAGTATCTTGTGAGCTGTGACTGTTGATGAATAGTGCCCTCCACATGCTTGATCATGAAAAGCTGAGAGCAACTTTCTCTGTTGTTCCTTATCAACACATTTCAGAAATCTCCCATCTAGGCCACGCTTGAACAAAGCATTTTCCCCAAGTACATATTCATTGATCTCAATTTTAACAGTCCTCTTTTCCTTGGCGATTAAATGAGAGGGGCATTCCCATAGGTGAGAAAATGGGCAATGTCGAATACCATTCATCGACTGAACTAAGGAATAGAACAGTAGGAATGTCGGCTTTCTCCTCCAGCAACTCATGTTTGGCCCCTTCAGCAATGAGCTCACAAAGACCCTTTCCACGAACCAGCTTGGTTGGTTTGATATCAATGTCATACTCTGGACCTTAGCCACCCAGTTTCCTCTCTTGGACCCAAATTCTTGCTGTGTAAGAATTGACTTAACAACTGTGATCCTGGAACAAGCACCATAGAGTGAGAGTTGAGGATATAGAAACTAACGGAACTGCCAGCGGCTTTGACTACACGCAAAAGCACGCTTTTCCATCATGGTGTACTTTAGCTCATGATTCTTGAGGATATAGCTCATGAAGGCGATTGGTAGCTCATGTCCATCGAGAATCTTCTTGGGTTAAGACAAGCAGCTGACCTTGAGGTATTGTGTCCATAGCGTAGCAATAGATGATGAAATCTTTCTTTGAAGTCGCAAGGCGAGGCCAAAACTGGAGTTTTAGCAATGGCTTTCTTGATACCCTCAAAGGATTCTTTTCCTTCAGAAGACCAACCAAATGCTTGCTTCCCTTTCATCATCTGAGAAATGTTCAGGGTCAACTCTGCAAAATCAGGGATGAACCTTCTTAAAAAATTGATCTTACCGAAGAAGGAATGCACGCCTTTTTTACTGGTCGGGAGAGGAATTTTCTGAATGGCCTGAACTCGTTCAGGATCAATCTTGATGCCGTCCTTTGAGACAATGTGCCCTAATAGCTTTCCTCTCATAACAGAAAATAGATTTTTAGGATTCAAGGAAATCCCATGCTCTCGGCATCTTTGCAGAACTGTTTCCAAGTGGTCGAAGTGATCTCGCTCTTGTCTTTGAAAACACCGTCAGGTCATCAAGGTATATGACAATACATTTTCCTTTCAAGCTTCCAAAAGCCAAATCCATAGCTCTCTGGAAAGTGGCACCAGCATTAATCAGCCCAAAAGGCATTCTCTTGTAGGCAAAGGTACCCCAAGGAGTGGTGAAGGCTGTCTTGTGTTGATCTGCAGTATCAACCTCTACCTGATTGTATCCCGAGAATCCATCAAGCATAGATAACATCTCGGATCCTGTTACTGCTTGCAAAATCTGATCCATCATAGGTAGAGGGTAGTTATCTTTCAGAGAGGCCTGATTCAGGTTCCTGAAATCAACACAGATGCGGATCTCACCATTCTTCTTCCTAACGGGCACAATGTTTGCAATCCATGTTGAATGGTGAATGGGAAAAATGATCTTAGCCTTCAACAACTTCTGGATCTCCTGAAATATAGTGTCAGCTATTTTGGGATTATACTGCCTTTGTTTCTGCTTGAAAGGCTTGATTCCTGGTTTGAGAGGGATAGAGTGCTGCATGTCTTTTGGCCTGAAGGCTTTTAGATCCTCATAAGAATATGCAAGAACATCCTTATACTTCCTTAGAAGATCAATTGCTCTTCTCCTCTCATCGGTTTGTGTAACATTTTCCAATATTTACCACTTGGGATCGAAGAACTCCCTATATCAATCTTATCATACTCGGTGATTCGAGGCCCGAAAGAAAAGTTTTGGATTTCACATATCTGTCATGTTTATCGAACAACTCCTCCAAACTCACCAAACCTTTGGGAATCTTGTTTCCTTTGAGCTTGATGCACCCTTCCCGATTAGTTTCTTCTCCTTGGTGACAGCTTGGTCGAGAGGGCACACTCTCACGAGGTAGTTGTCACTTCCCTCAAAATACGATTGCTCGAAATTCCCCTTGAGTTCCGAGGGAAGGAAAGCGAGATCTTGGTCATCGTTGAAGACTTGCCGATTATGGGTATTGTCACTGTTTGGGCGGTGGACCATTTCAATAGTGAACTTATCCGAAAGAATTCAGGATGGGGAATCAATAGTGACCCTGAGACAGCCAGTGAATCAGCTCTGCTGTTCTTTTCTCTAGGCATTGCTTCAATGGAGAAAGCATCAAGGAATTCAATTGAATCCCAAACCTGATTCCGATAATGCTTCAGCCTCCCATTTTTTACCTGAAAAAGGCTTCTGACTTGCTTCACAATCAGCTCTGCATCACCACGAGCCAGAAGATTTTTTACACCTTGTTCTTTGGCCACTTGCAGTCCAAGAATAAGAGCCTCATACTCTGCTGTATTGTTAGTGTTTTCGAACTGCAACTTAAATGAAAAAGGGTGCAGGCAACCTTCAGGTGATATTAGCAAGACGCCAGCTCCAGAACCAGCCGAGGAACAACTTCCGTCAAATTCTAAAATCCAGACACCATTGGGATCTTTAGGTGATACTTTGGAGGGTTGGATTTCATCAGGGGACAGAATCATGTAATTACCATGACCCATGTCTTCATAAAGTATTTGTGCCTTAGGATCATCTGTTTTCTGCACAATATACTCAGACTGTTTCTCAGGGAGTAACTTCTTCATGTGTCCATTGACAGGTATGAGTGCATGTGACCAATCCATCTGAATCTCTCCACCCACATCTTTACAGAAGTTCCTACTTAGCAACATTCCGTAAGAAGGAGGAATGTCTGCTACCAGGATGGTAGCCAAGACTTTCTTTTCAGGTAAAGCAGCAAAAGCCACTTGTGCATCTTTAATCCTTCCAACCAGAGGCACTTCCTTACTTTCCATGGAGTAGCAAGATCCATAAGTACGAGTAAGGGTCAAGCCTAAAGCATGAGCTACTTTAGCAGGCATCACATTATCAGAGGCTCCGGAATCTATGACACAGTTACTGAGCCTATGGCCAGCTATAAGGAGTGTAACATAAAAAGGCTTGATTTTGTCTCCAGGCGAGGTGACAGCAGCTACCAGACTAGGTTGTGGTATAGAAGGAGGTGTGGGCAAAAGGCCTTTAGAGGTGGTCTTGGAATGGGAATTAACAAATTGGATCATCTTGGCAAAAGCTTTAGGATGGGTTTGGTAGTATTCAGCTTCTGAAATTTGAACCTTAGTCCTTTTAAGATGATCAACAATATCAAAGGATCCAGAGGTGGATGGGCCATCATCATTTGGGATTCTAGGCTTATCAACTTTAGGAGAAAAGGAAGAAGAAGAAACTTTGGGAGCAGTGTTGACAGTACTTACCTTTGGTGCAGATGAGGTAGGGATAGGAGATCCTCTTCTGGCAATTACAGGAATGGTTGCTGGCTGTTCCTTAGATTTCTTCATGGGCTGTGTTACTTTCTCCTTCTGCCTCGTCTGTTCTCGAGTCATGACAAAGAAAAGATTCACACATTTATATCTGCTACCACTTCATCATAGTTATCTCCATCATCAGTGCCTTCGGTGGTAAAGAAATTAACCCGAGATCCTTCGAGTTCTTCCGCCTCATCATCAAATTCCTCCAGGAACTCCTCACGAGCTTCATCGTCCACGTCATCATCTGGCTCTTCAACTTCACAGGTTGCGTTCACAGGAACTTTGACAGGAGGTCCTTCAAGTGCTAGTCTTGTGTGAGGAGCAGGCAACCGATTTCTAGGCTGAAAATTTCTTCTTGGAACATCTGCATACGGGGCATGCTGAGCTAGTTGTTTCTTTATAGCGACGAGATCATTTGCAAGTTTCTGGACTAATGGATCAGTATTGGGTCCAGAGGTGGAAGGGGAAGAAGCAGCAGATTTAGATTTGGGAGGATCTCTCTTCAACTTCCCTGACATGATCAGGTCATCCTCGACACTAACAGCCAGTTCTTGATCCAGAGTTAACGTTCCAAGATTAGCCCTTCTCAGAGCATAACTGACTTTGGGCGTTTGAGCATTTAGAAAGAAACATTTTTGAATTTGATCAACCGGTCGAGTATTTGCAGGAATTTTGTTGATCAGTCTATTGAACCGAGCCACAAATTCTCTCATGGGTTCTGATGGATCTTTCTTTATCTGAGAAATTTGTGCAAGCAGGGCATGCACATCTTCTGCCGGCTTGAAACGGCTTTCGAACTGAGTTCTCATGGTATTCCAATCGGTGATGGCACGGTGGAAGGTGATAGAACCGATCAAGCATTATCCCGTAACGTCTCGGAAAGCGGCCTTACCGAGACGCGTCTTCATGTTCAACTCCCAAGACTCACATGCAACTATGAAGGCTGCAATATGTTCATCAGGGTGTACTTTGCCATCTCCTTTGAATTTTGGGAAGTTCTTTCGGTTACCTCTAGGTAACTCATGCAAAGGCTGAGCAAGGGCTAGGGGCCCGACACGCTGACCCCATGGTAATTGTGCCATTCTTGGAAATACGGCTTGGAGGGGAACTTTAACACCAGCAAGGATCAGAGCTCGCAGATTAGGGCTGGCTGGCTGTGTAGGACTTTTATCTCGAACAGGCGAAGTGCTCGTCGAACGAGTTCTTCTATTTGAAGGGAAAGGAAAACCCTGTTGCTCCAAAAGCTGAAACTGAGGATCTTCAATGCCAAGGGTCCTTCTCCCTCGAGTGAAACGCGGAGTCGCCAGATCAAAGGATGATCGAAAAATACAAGATCTTGGAATGCGGTTTTCCCAGTGAGTCACCAAAAGCGTTGGTCTTCAAATAGGACTTCTTAGAAGGGCAACTTGATCGGGGGACAAAAAGTCCCTCCTCTTTAATGGGAGAGGTTCCCTTATTGAAACGAACTTATTTGGATGTACGAACATCATTTTATGGTTAAACTTGGATATTACGAAAGTGTTTTCCATAAGGATCATCGATTACACAAGGACCGAGGAAAGGGGATAAGAAGATGAGCAGAATAGCAACATTCGGAATTATAGATGGCGAGAATAATTCTTCGTGTATGCGGAAGCTTCAAAGAGTTTAAGACAAGATCATTTGCGTTGGGTGAATGAGATTAAAGACACAAAGTTCCCTAAATAACATCCTTGATTTATTAATCAAGGACACAAAATTCCTTCTTGGTTATACAAGATCAAAGTATTGGCAAACCGACATGCTTATGCAATCAGAGAGACTAACGAGTTAAGAACAAAATGATCTTCGCAATATTTAAAGGAAAACACGAAATAACAAGAATCGAGATAGACAGAATGGAAAGCCCTTTGTATTGATTTCTTTAAGATCTATTTACACTTTGGGCCAAATATCCAAGTTCTTCCTCCTCCAGCGAAATGGCGTGGAAAGGCCATTATATAGCTTACAAGTCGGTTACTCTTCGTAACCATTTCTTTTAACTAAGAATAGCTAAGTACCGCCAATCGCAATACTTTAACTAATTACAAAGAATACGAAAAGAAAGGAAAGAAGAGGAAAGGAAGGAGAAGGAGACAGGTGGCCGGCCATGGGAGGGACCCACTGTCTTGAGAATCCGCCTGCCTAAACTTCTTCAATGACTCGGCCTATATCTCGCCACGAGGGCGACGTGTTGGTTGCGCAGATCGAGTCCAAAATCCCGAGGCATTTCTCCATCTCTTTATCAAACTCGACGTGAGTATGATAGTCTCTGCATTTGCTTCTTCATAGCGCAGATCAAGAGAACAAATTTCCTTTATCTTGTCCTTAGAGATGGAGTCTTCCTTGAAAAGATTATCTTTGACAAAAGCTCAACCGAGCTTTGATTTCTTGCGCAAGGACAAGGGAACGCGTGAGTTTTCATCCGAAGATGACAATGCATATCATTGAAAGCAGAATGCTAGCGTCTTGAAAGCTTCTCCCTTTTGCGCTTATTCTTCATTTCTCCTACTGACTTCTTCCGGGACTCGATTTTCCACTCTACGCCTGTAGACCCAGGCTCTGGAAGGAATTTGCAAAGGGAAGGGATATTTGCGCAGGGAACTAGATTGCAAGGGTTTGAGCAAACGATAGCAAGGAAGCAATGTGAAAAATGCGAAGGTGGTATGCTTGGTTATATAGCCATTTGAGGAGCGGAATGAATTTAATGCGCATTGAATACACAACCACCAATTTGAAAGAGCGTCATATTCGGAATGAGCGGGAAAAGCTAAGTGTGAATGACACTTGGTACGCTTGGGACAGGTGAGACGCGAATGCGCGAAACACGCGGCTCGGCCGGTTCGGGTGAAACAGGGAGAAGACGCACAAATGCATTTGGAACAAATGGGATGAAAATGTGTGAAGTACGCGATTCGGGTGTTTCGGAAATTGGAACAGAGGGCCCATTTGGACTTGGGGATGATGGGACAAAAAGTTCAAACGCTGGGCTTGACCGGTTCGGCCGAAAATGAAGCAGGGCGCATTTTTGAGAATGGGATATTTGGGGCGAAAACACGCGAAGGACGCGGTTCGGGCAAATCGGCCGAAATTGGATCATTTTGCATTTTTGATTTGGGACAAGGAGCTGTGAAGTACGCGACTCGGGAGTTTCGGCCGAAAATGGGAAAGCTCGCACAAAAGTTTTGGGACATTTGGGACAGGAAAGTGCGAAGTACGCGGGAAGGATGATTCGGCCGAAATTGGAACAACTCGCACAAAAAGTTTTGGGACACTTGGGACAAAATTTTCCGACGGGCCCGAGAATGGGACAGCTTCGGGGATTTCGGCCGATCGGGGAACAGAGTGCACTTTTGTACTTGGGACAGATGGGACAAAAAGTTCCGACAGGCCCGAAAATCACACAAAAAGACCCAAAACACTGATTCTTTCAACTTCACGACTTAGGCACTTCAGAGAAAAACCCTTCAACTCAAAATTTTGAAAATTTTACTCTTATCAGAGCGGGAAATTTTGAGTGGACAACAAGAAGAACATTGGTATACCCTTGCATACTATGTATTGGTCTAATGTGTTAAGACGCTCATCGTTTTGGGAGAAACATGCCAAGATTTCTACATTAGGTAATAGATAGGAAGGAAGTGAATCACTTTGCATACTAATTTGAGGCCTAGACAAGACCCAAGGATTGAACCTTTGTTCTCTCGTAAATGTCATGTTATTTGAGTAGGATAACTTGGGTCATGCGGACTATAGATAGGTTGATTAATCTCCTCAATTATGAATGATGATCCATTGTTGGCACCTTAAGGAGGAGGAGTTTAAGGGGAAGGTAAATTAGATGAGTAATTATAAACCCACCCTGATAGTGAGGGTAACTATTGCATACTCATCAGTAATAATATGCTTCAAGATCAAAATGGTCCTACCATATTCCTAACTGACATAATCATGGTGTGTATAAACACCAAAAGAATAAAGGGATAGGAGAAGGAAGGATGAAAGAAGGAAGAAATAGAGGAAACAAAAAGGAACTAGTCCTTTACGTCGAGTTCACCAATTTTGCACATTTGATAATTAACATGTGATTGTCAATCGCACTCAACCTCCCGAGGTCATACCGGGATAGTCGATATGAGATGGAAGATGGCTATGGAATGGATAAATATAATGAATAGGTGGGATACATGAAAATGGATAAAGGATAGATCAAGGAATATAATCGTATGTTATAGGAACTAAGGAATGTGGTCATCCAAGGCAATGAAATCTTGTATAACCTATATGGGTGAGATGGAATGGTCGAGGATGGTATTTGCATGAAGGTTTCGATCAATATCCGAATCACCAAAAAATCCTCAAATGGGTTATGGGATGCAAGGAAATCATTCGCATTTTCCTCATAAAGGTCTCCAGATAATGTCATGGAGGTGTGAGAGGAAACGTGTGGGTAGGACAAATGGGTGAATTGTTGAATCTAATATTGACCGGGATGACTATGCCAAAACATGTAAGTGTTGTCCGCTTGATGTTCAAAGTCATCAACTATGAGATAATAATAGGTGGAAGTGGGGTGGTTTGGAAAATGAGGTTTCTAAGGCCTTGATCAACATCTGTCAATTGTGGAGCTAGGTTTGGTTGAGGCACTCATGGATCACACACCAAATATTTGTGTTTCCTAGGGCCTTAGATGGTCATGTGGATGTGTAAACTACTAAAACAAAGAAATAAACAAACATGTAAAGAATCCGTAAGAGGGAAAGGTCAATGTTTAGGAAACCTAAGCCAACTAAGGATACGTAAGGAGTTTTGTTAATTCCTTTCGATTAACTTTGATTAACTAAAATGTGGAATAATGGTAGTTAAGCTAACTAAGAATAAAAGTAAATAAATATAGAAAGTGACCCAAGAAACTAGGCTAATGAAAATAGAAACCCTAATATGAAAAGAAGGGTTGGAAGGAGCTTAGCTGATTTGGTGAGCTTGTTGGACTGTGTCACAGAGATGACTGGAGAAATAGGAGGAGGAAACAACTATGTCGAGGTCTAGTAAAGTGTAGATCTAGGTAATCTGAGTGGACTGAGGCACTGGGAGAGGATTAGGGCACCTATGGGTGCCCTAGTCTACGTTTTGGGTGCCCTGGTCTATACAGGAGGTCCAAATACCAAACTTGTAAGGTCGTTATATAATCTAAATCCTTTTTGTCTATCACATTAACTTTGTTGTGCTCGGTTGTATGTCATAGATAATAAATTATTAAGATGATACATGTAAAACCCCAAGACAAACATCAAACCCCAAAAATGAAAGATACATATGAAGGGGTTGGACTGTCCTCATTGCCACAATGGTGGACTTACTAACTAAGCATTGCACTACATCTCTAGACCTGATGTAGTTCTATGTGCTTGTGTGTGCAATCATTCCCTAGGATTTTCTTATGTCAGTAGCACTTTTTGAAAGTAGCGAGCAATAACTATGTGTATAAAATGTAGTATAATGGTGGATGGAATAGAATAAAATTCCCTCCTATACAATGTGATGCAAATGAACCAGCCTTGTGCCTTTGTGATGGAGCTAGATGGATGCAAGTGTAGCCCTTGATGGATGCAACCTTAGGTGATGATAGTAGTTCTTAGTGTTTGGTCCCTCATTATGGTCACATAACTTTATATTTATATGGTTCTCTTGATCTAATTTCATACTTTACCTCGAAAAGGCCGACCAAAAAAATATAAGATGTTCAAATGGCTAGAAAGTGCCCAAAAAGTGTTAGGAAAGTGGGAAAAGGATCGGGGTACCCCAACCTGGGACCAAGGTGCATGTTAGTACCTAGTACTAGCATGGGTGCCCCAATAAAATCAAAATAACATGGAATTATAAAATATAATGGACATAAATGTGTGGGAGGTCGGGAGTGATGACAAAAGTGAAGTAAAATAGCCAAAATATAGGGGTTAATTAATACTTTCTTCACTTAAAAACCATATGAATATTAGTATAATATTGAGACTAAATAATGTATAAAGTGTGTGATTTTGTGACTACATTTTCTCCCCCTTTATGTTGGTGAAGCGAAAATCTTGGTAATATAAAGTAGACAGAGATGTGTACCTGATAATCCAATGTAGAGTGATGTAGAAACGCGTTGAAGGACTAGACAAAGCGTGGAGTGATAAAAATATGATGGAGCGTGGAAACTAAAGATGTAAAAGCATAAAAAGTGATGAGAGTGAACCTAGGGCGGAAACGTGTGTGTATTTACCGATGTGTGTGATGTACCTGCATGGTTAGTATGGTGTGTGCCTCTGCAAAATGTCATTTTTTTTCCCCCATTGTTGTAGTTGTTGTTGATTTCTTTTTCTCATACGGATGGACCTACAAGGAGAAGATGATCAAGTAGTCAAATACGCATGTATATGTAAAAATGCATGTAAAATACGCATGTATATGTATGTGAAATCATGTAAATGTAAAGTACATAAATGAAAAATGGAACATGTGCACTTGATCCATGTCAAGAGAAAAAGTGTAGAAAGAGGATATCTTGTCCTGGGTTTTTGGGTGATCGCGTCATAAGTTGAAAAAATGTATGGAGAAATCTACATTATTCTCTAACCTATAACTACTTCCTTGAAGTTGTAGGAAGAGACCTCTATACTACCTGGTTTTTAGGTGATTCGACGCCACGGCTGAAGTAATGTAGAGAGAAAATATTATGTATCCTCGACTTGTAACTACTCCCAAGAATTCTAAGGACTACCATGTCCTATAAAAAACACATTGTATGGGGATTGTTAGACTATTCTAAACCCACTCATTGTATAACACACAATCTAAGGGTAGAAAGCTGAATTGAAATGAAGCTGGTATAGAAGCATTGTATATTATGTAAACCCCAAATGATGATTCCCCTCTTTAGGGGTGCATGTGATGTCACCGATAGGAGAATATGGCCCCAAAAGGAGAGGACCAACAACATGAACTCTATAACTTTACCTATGGGGAAAGGAAAGTTCTTAGTAGAAATAAGGTGTGCAAAAATAAGAGGTTAGCTAAAGACAAGTTTTAGTTAAAACAAAAATGCATCTTTAAAGTAATATGTAATCTATGTAAATAGTGTATAAGATACCAAGAAATGTAGTAATTTAAACACGCAAGAAGACAAAGTAATTTGCACAAATCGGGTCATGCAAACATGGGACATCACTCATGATGTCGCAAGACACACAAGGCCATCATGACCACATACAACAAACAAGTGTGCACACAAAACATAGGGCAAGGCCCGTATATAATAGAAAACAAAAAAGTACAAACAAAATATATCCATGGAAGAAAGAAATCCTGTAAAACAAATGTTGCACATGAAGCACCCATTAGCATGTTAGAAAAATAACCAGTATGTCAAAAACATGTAAAACCATGTAAAATAGAGTGATAAGTACAAAATGAAACAATAAAAACCTATTAGAGACGAATGTGGATTTCCCCAACAACCAATGTAGGATGGGTAGAAGGTGAGCATCTATACTGCGTGCAAAATATCTTTATCTATGATCAAAACTAAACAAAGGCATGAATGCACATGTGTGTATGGTATAAATAAATGACATACAAGAGATATAACTAGCATGTGTAATAAAGTGACTATATACAAGTAAATGAAAGCAAGAGTAAAATCAACCAAGATATACAACATATTGTGGATGGATGGAATGGAATGGAATGAAATATGGAATTATAGGAGTTGCATTCTATTACCAAAATATTGTGTAACATTATTAAATAAATTGTAATATTATTAATAATGATTTTATAGAACTCATATTAATAATATAGTTGTAATAGTTTAATTATTGGTGAGTTGTGAGAACAACTCACGTAGCTATTTTGGTGTGTGAGATATTAGGGGATAAGACTAAGAGATTCATGGAGAGAGATATGAGGGATTGAAGATGAGTGTTGACTCCACCATTGTAGGAGATCAAACACTATATATGTAACCTCTATCAATATCAATAATATCCTGAATGAATTCAAATTTCTATATTCTTGTTATTCGGTGTTGTTTATTATAGTTCAATTTTATTAGAGACGAGTGTGGATGCCCCACAACCAATGTAAGATGGGTAGAAGGTGAGCATACATCTGCATCGCATGTAAAAGATCTGTATCTACGATCACAACTAAACAAAGGCATGAATGTGCATGTGTGTATGGTATAGATAAATGACATACAAGAGATATAACTAGTATGTGTAATAAAGCGACCATATACAAGAAAATGTAAGAAAGAGTAAAAGAAACCAAGATATGTAGCATATTGTGGATGGATGGAATGGAATGTAATATGTAATGATAGGAGTTATGTTCCCCCAATTGAATGGAAATGTATGCAGTGAGGTTCATTTGGTTTTCCCCTCATGATCAAGAATGAACCATAAAATGAGAGTGTGTCATCGGAAAATGTTTTTGAATGTGTGGTGTGTCTAATGCACTATGATGAATGTGTATGTGTGATGATATGTGACCTATAAATGATGTGTGTGTGACCCTTATGACCGAAGCGTATATCATGAAAGATGATCAAAAGAGAGTGATGATGTAGCCTAAAGTGTATATCAATTCTAGATGAATACGGGGAGTGGTGATGTAGCTTAAAGCGTATACCACTACAAGATGAATAGAGGGATTAGTGATGTAGCCTAATCATATACCACTAAAAATGAAGGAATAGGTGACCATTTAGCCTATAGAAGATGTCACTAACCTAGTAATGTTGCATGATAGAAGTTTGATTGATCGACGCATGTGCATGATAAATTCCATTTGATTTGTAAACCCTCAACAATCAAGTATGGACCGAGGAACTAAAGTGTGTCATAGGGTAGTGAGTGTAGCATGTAGAAGACATATGTAGTATGTGTGATGATAATAAATGACCATATGATGTGTAGTGTATGATGTATAAGATGTAATGTAATATGTGTATGTAAACTAAAAGTGTGAATATGTGTGTTATGTAGTAGGTATGATGATTAGTGTAGTTAGTGACACATATATGATGAATACTAGTATAGTGTATAGAAAATGTGTGGTGTATAAATGTGCAATGCAAGTATGTAATGTATACCCTAAAAATGTGATGTATGTATAATGCCAAGTAGTATGATGTATGATGTGTAGATGTGTAGTGATGTATACTAAATGTAGATTGTATGATGTAAGATTTAAGATGCAAGATGTGTGAATAGATGCAGTGTGTAGTAACTATTGTGCAAGTGTGTGGGGTTCATCGTGTAGTAAGCCCTCAATAGTCGAGTGTGAACTAAAGCACAAGAGTGCGTCATCGAGAAATGGTCACAAAGTGTGTAAATGAATGTGCCTATGTTATGAGAGTGATGTATGATAATGCAAAGATGAGAAATGTGCTAATGTTAATGTGATGGGGGAATGTGTGAGATGTTATGCCCCCCAAGTATGGAAGATGAAGGATCGATCATGTAATGTCATCTAAGAGATCGTCAGTTTCAAGGTCAAAGTCATATGGATAAGAAATAGTGTCTATTTAATCATGTAATAAACCATTGAGGTGCAAATGATACATACCCATAGCATATTCCTCATTAGTGAATGGTGGAAGTAAGGCAATGTGTGTGCATACCAAAGTGAGTGATATTCTATGTATACCTAGGAAAGAATTGTTGTAAATGATTATGTGGTTGAAGGGCATAGGAAATGAGATATCAATATGATTAGGATCCAATGTACCCCCTATATAAGTAATCCAATACTCTCCTAATGTGAGTGGAGAAGAGTGAGGAGTGCATGATAGATATCTATAAGATGAAAGACATGTAAACCATAAGTAGCAGTGATAGTGATAAAGCCATAATATAGATGAGGATCATGAGTAGGAGGATAAAGGTCCTCGAAAGAGAAACCAAGTCGAGCTAGACCATCATGTGAACATATAGTGACATCGCAAGTAGGATCAAATGGGATATGTTCCCAATATGAATCATTCATGAAGAGTGTGCAAGTAAATGGTGGGCGTGCTAATGTGGGTGGGACATGTGAAGGTATAGGTGATAGAGTGACATCCATAGACTGACAGAGACCCTTGATAAGGAATCATAGCAATAGTAGTAGGTGGCATAGAATAAACTACATCTATCACACAAATGGCACCTTCGAGTGGTGGTAAGTGAGGTTGTTAGTCCATAGGTTGAGGGTCATCTATCATATCATATCAGTATGGAATAGGAAGGGTAGTATTAGGATCTCGGTCACAATATTGGAATGCATCATGGTTGCAAAGTACAATATATTCAATACCTTCATGTATGAATTTGACACAATGATGTACGGTAGAAGAAACAAATTGCATGGCATGGAGCCATGGTCTACCAAGTAAACAGTTATATGAGATTGGAAAATCAATGACAAATAAAATGGTGTTGAGGGTTTTTGGTCCTACTGATAATAGGAAGAACAATGTGACCTACACATGGGTGAATTGAACCATCATATGCATAGAGTGAGAGGGATGATGGAATAACATCGCAAGCGGAAAGACCTAAATTTTCAAGGAATGACATAGGACATAGATTAAGTTCAGATCCATTATCAATTAAAGTGTGCTTAATACCCATATTGAGAATGTGGATCATAATATGCAAGGGTGGGTCATTATCAAAAGTGTTTAAATCAGCGGGAAGATTAGATTTGAATGATAAGTGTTGAGAAAATGCATCTACAAAAGTTTGATACATTGAGTTAGGATGCATATTAACATGAATGTGGGTAGTAGCTAGAAGATGTTGGACTCTATATCTTACATCGGGATGTGCAAGTAAATAATCAGTGATTGAGATATTCATGATGACTAGACTCTAGGATGACAAAGAGTGAGGATCCTATATGTGTGAAGATGGAGTACGGGTTCACCAAAATGATTAAATAAAATGTGGAATAATGGTAGTTAATCTAACTAGGAACAATAGTAAATAACAATAAATAAAAGCAGTAAATAAATATAGAAAGTGACCCAAGTAACTAGGCTAATGAAAATAGAAACCCTAATATGTAAAGAAGGGTTGGAAGGAGCTTAGCTGATTCGGTGAACTTGTTGGACTGTGTCACAAAGATGACTAGAGAAACAAGAGGAGGAAACAATTGTGCCTATTAGGTCTAATAAAGTGCAGATCTGGGAAACTTGAGTGGGTGAGGTGCCTCGAGAGAGGATCAAGGCACTGTGAGTGGCCTAGTGCATTCTGCAGGTACCCTGGTCATGTTGGAGGTCAAAAACAAAACTTGTAGGGTCAATAGATAATCTGAAACCTTTTTGTCTATCACATTACTTGTTTGTAAGCGGTTGTATGTCATGAGATAGTCAATGATTGAGAGGAGACCTACAAAATCCCAAGACAAGCATCAAACCCCTAAAAAGGAAAGATGCATATGAAGGGGTTGGACTATCCTCAACTACCACAATGGTGGACTTACTAACTAAGCATTGCACTACATCTCATACCCGATATAGTTTTATGTGCTTGTGTGTGCAATCATGCCCTAGGATTCTCTTGTGTCAGTCGCACTTTGTGAAAGTAGTGAGAAATAACTATGTGTAGAAAATGTAATAGAATGGTGGATGAAATAGAATAAACTTCCCTCTTATGTAGTGTGATGTAGATGAACCAGCCTTGTGCCTTTGTGATGGAGCTAGATGGTTGCAAGTGTAGACATTGATGGATGCAACATTAGGTGATTATTATAGTGCTTAGTGCTTTTTCCCTCATTATGGTCACATAACTTTATATTTATATGGTTCTCTTGTTCTAATTTCGTAATTAACCCCAAAAAGGCTAACCACAAGAAATATGAAATGTTCAAATGGCTAGAAAGTTCCCAAAAATTGGTGGGAAAGTGGAAAAGGATCGGGTGCCTTGAGCGAGACCCGAGTTCTATCGACACCCCAAGACTAGCTTGGGCACCCCACTAAAATGCAAAATAACATGAAATGACATAAACAAACTGGGCATACATGTGTGAGAGGTTGGCAGTGATGACAGAAAGCAAAGTAAAATGACCAAAATACGAGGGGTTAATTAGTACTTTCTTCACTCAAAACCATATGAATAATAGTATAAGACCGGGACTAAATAATGTCTAAAGTGTGTTATTTTATGACTACAAACTCTATGTGACTTATTAACAAATGAAAGCAATCATATTTAAATTAAATCAAGTTGATTTCTCTCCTTAAACCTAATTAAATCTACGTGTGGATAGCTAATTAAACAAACAAATGCTAATTAATTAAACAAATAAACAAAACTAATCTATTTGTTTTTGTGCTTTTCAATGATTTTAACAAAAGAGAATAAAACAAATAAAATAACTAACTAATCTAATCTAATGTTTTTGGAATTTTGTGTTTACTAGAAAATAAAAGAAATGTGCACAGACAAACTAACTTCTTCTAATTAAATGAAATTGCTTCTACTCTAAATAAATTAAACTAAACAATGAAATAGTCAGATGTGGCTATTTCCCTGTTCATAGGATTTACTCTAATCTAATAAAATAAATGTTTTTCCTAATTTGTAATTTTAGATTTTACTTCTTCTAGCTCTACCTCAGAATCATGGGAAGAATGAAGAGATTCTCAGAAGCAATTCTTCCCCTGAAGCTTCCTTGGTAAAATAAAATCTTTCTAAATGAAGAAATATAAATCTAACACAAACACAGAATCTTATAAAGCTAACTTCCCATGCAAATCCACAGGGATAGGAAGAGAAGAAAATTTTCATAGAATATTTTCTCATGAACAAATAATAATAAATTTTGAATGCAGTGAACTTTCCTAAACAATTTAATAATGAAGAAATGGTAACAAAACAATGTAGTAGAAACTTCCTCTAAATCCTTCTCAAGAAAATCCATAGGGATAAGCTAAGAGGAAATCCTCAATGGAATTTTTGTAAAGTAAATCTATTGTAGTAACTAATGTAATTATATTTCTTTAAATAAATGTGTTTAATCAGACTAAAGCTTTGAATCTATTCAAAATAAACAAAGAAACTTGCGCAGAATTTAAAGAAACCCCAACCTGGAAATGTTGTACAGAGACAAATCCAATGTTGGAAATGCTTCTTGATGTCCCCTCATCTTATTTTCTAATGATTTTTCAAAAAGTGTCTAGGGAACTATGCTAGAAGTGTGAATAAAAATGGGAGAGTGCTAGAGTTGGTTGGTTTGCAAGTAGTCTAGTAACAATGCAAGAAAGAGAGCAACAAGGAAAAAAACTAGTTTTCTTGCGTACTTTTTTGGCGGGATTCTAGTAGCATAACATTATAATTATAATCGAGAAACTCCAACCAATGCTTTGGGAAGAATCACGGCTATTATAGAAATTTGGCAGAGAAGTGGTCTAGCACACTTGGCAGCCAAGAAGTGCCACATCACTCAAAGAAGGGGCAATTAACTTATTAATAATAGTAAGTCAAGTGAAGCGATGTTTGTATGCATCTAACAATCCCAAGAACAACCAATTTGGTTAATAATTGTGTGTTAAAAATGATTTTGAATAGAGTTACATGCGTTCGAACACGCTGGAAAAGGCTCGGTCAAATGCACACGGAACCCTGCGGTCCACGTAGACCCTAGGTTACACAACCGCTATGCGAGTTGCATAAATGCCACCCTAAGGAAGACTAGTGGTTATGCAACCACCGGGTAGGATGTGCAACCACCGGGAGGATGTGTAACCACCTGCGCGGTTCCATAACTAAAGGCCGAGAAAGCTAAAGAAAAACTATAAAATGATTGAAGGAAAGTTGGAAAAAGTTACGAAAAGGACAAGGTAAAACAACATGTTGTAAGTGAGAATTTGGACTTAAACATCATCAAAAATATATTTTATCATCATAAAGGATTTATCTCTTCCAATGATGTTACACCATGAAAAATTGGGTGTGTAGAGGACTATCAACCCCGAAATGCATCTCTAAATGAGTGACTAGATGACTCCTGAGGAAAGGACCATATTTCTTCCCTACACCAAAGCATTCACAACCCTCAAATAAAGGCGATGAGGGGGAGCAATTTCCAAACATTGTTCAGTGGTCTAAATTAGAGCCATTGCCCCCACAAGCTAGTACTTCAAGTTAAGGGGAAGGTTCGGTGTGGGACTCGCCACTTCCAATATTTTGCCACAGGACAAAAAAGGATGACACTTACACACACAGGGAGGAGGATGCCCTACCACCGTCGGGGAAGCCACCACCCATACAGAGATAATCCCCAAAACATGCACCATTGGAGGTCGAAACACGTCCATCAAGAGGGTTGAACACAAATAGAAAAAAGGGGAAGGGAGAAATGTGATGCCTCCCACTAGAACCACCAAAAACTTTTCCCCTACCACATCCATCCACAACCGAGCTAAAACCAACACCACCATTATTTGCGGGGGCATCCAACATGACTAATCTAGTGTTTCCATTGAGAAAAGGAGGAGGGGACCACCCTATGCCTCATAAAAGGATCTATTAGGGTTACTCTAGGGTTCAAATATGGATCCATCATACACTCATAGGTTTCTTACGCTTATTTAAATAATACAAGTATATTAATTTAATAAATATTGTTTTTTTTGCTTATAGATTAAATGGTATTAATTATCTAATTTAAATATAATTTATTAATTTTAAATGAAAATTAATAATAATTTTTAAATAATTGTAGTGTTGTGTGTGTTGAATAAAATGTAGACAACTTACATACAAATTGAATATATTTTACAAATAATTATTATAGTAATTAAATTGTAGCTTCCACCTACAAGTTTATTGTGGTAAATTTAATCAATGTAGAAAAATTTGTTGAAAGTTTCACAAATATCATGGTGAATAAGAATACAAAATTCTATATTATAGAATATCTACAAAGAGGAAATATATAGACAAACTACAATATTTGAGAAATTGTAGAAAATTGACAAAAGCAAAAATTTAAAATAAGCTACAAATATGAAAAATTGTGGAGGATATACAATTTTAAAAATGTAGATGAGTTATAAATTTCAGTAAATTGTGGGTTATCTATGATCTAAAAAATTGTAAAAGAACTAAACAAACTTATCAAATAGTGGATGAGCTACAACTCCAATGCCACGTTTAATATTTTTCCTATGTCTAGTAACCACAAACATATTGTTGAAAAATTGTGGCTAAAAACCCAAATTGTTGTAGTGTAAGGCACATACATTAGGAGAAGATTTGAAAGGGGATGGTCAACCAATTTGAATCAGCATTGTTGAGTCATCATAATTTTATTTGTAATAACCACTCAACCAAAAACATCTAATTTTATCATAAGCATATATAAGTTTCATTAGTAAGTCACATATTAATAACACATTAATAATTGATATAGCCATTCTCATATTTAATACAAATTTTTTTAGTATAAATGTGTCTTATTTCTATTTATTGATTATTAAATCTATCTTAATGATTGGAAACCTCGAATTCCATAATTTATAATGAATTTATAATAGCTTTGTAACTTTTGAGGATGACTTTAATCACATTATAGATAAGTGTTAGACTAATACATCAAATAAAATCTATAAAACCTAAGAACAAAAAACAATAAAATTTGACATAAGCATCAAAGTAACATCCATAATTTATAATATCATGACCCATAAAATAACCAAATCGGGGCCGAATTAAGGTTTGAGAATGCCCTAGCAGTACTCAAAGTGTACACTTCCTCCCTCCGAGACCAGCCACCCACCCGCTGTGCATGCTTTTTAAACAATTATAGCTTTAGGCTTTGGAAAAGATTTGATGCCGCGAACTAGAACTCTTGTTGAAATATTCCTCCCACTTGATGACCAGAAGTCAAGTCTCCCGAGTAAGGCTTAAATCATATAACTAAGTCAGCGATGCACCTCATCCCTCGCTAACACATCGCTAGTGTTACTTTGATGTACAACAACATCTATCTTCTCGGTTGTTGGTGGGGAAAATCAAAAATCCAATGGAAACATTAAAATGGACACCTACATTAGCATGCCTCTCAAATAAATACAACTACATATTTCCTCATTTTGAAGCGGTCCATTCTTTATGTGATCCTCCATAAAAGAACAATATTTTTCATTAGAGACCACTGAGCCACGTTGATCGGCAACACCTCACTGTGTAAGAATAATGATGAATCAAAGAGGAGATGATAAAGCACATAATTAGAAGGTCCTATTTTATTCTATTCTCATATGCTTATACGCACTATAAGAGTATATTTACTTCTTTTATCATATTTTTAACACTATGTTTCAATTATTTTCTTATTTTTAACCTTTTAATTCAATTTCTCAAAATTTTACCTTGTATTTTTTTAATCTATTTTAGGATATCATTATGCCTAAATTTTACACCGCTCATCAATCCTTTCCATAAACTATGCTCTTTTTCTCTAGAAAGAGAGAAAATCAATATTATAATATACCATCCAGACTCAAAATGAAATTTGAATTATTTCTAGTGAATCAATGTCTATTTACTTGCAATGGCGGTGTAAAGAGTATGACTATGTGATTAAATAGAAAAGATTGAAAGAAATCCATCACTCAACGTTGTGTATATATATGTGAAAGGGAAATGGCACCGATCTAAAGTTACTAATACTATTAATTTTTTTGCAAGTAGAGTCGACTATGCTAGAAAGCCAACCTAAAAAAAATTTTGGAAACTAAGTCGCCCCTCCCCATTGTGTGCCCTAGGAAACTACCTAGGTTTCCTAGGGTAGGAAATGCCTCTGAACCAAATAAATCAACATTTTTGTAACTTGGTCAATTATTTTCCCACCCTCATTTGAATTTGGAGTCTGCATATCGCTATAAAAATAAAATATGAATATTGAAAAATGGAATCATTAAAATGAAGGGGAATCTGGTGGGACTAGATTCCACCATGTGTCGAATATGATGTAGAAGGTAGATGCCAAATAAAAGGGAACATGAATATACCATGTGCTAAAAGGACATGAGTCTATTATGCACTAAATCGACATTTTGATATGTGTGGGGATGTATTTATGAGTAACACTTATCCCAAATACCCCATCTAAGTAACAAAACAAAATAATTGCAATACATGCTTTAGATCATCTCTAGAGGTCCCATGCCCATATGCCTGAAATTGCATAGTCCAAAATCCTACATACCCTACAATTTGCTTCATTGAAAAAATTACATACTCATAAAGATAAATAATTTATTTTCTAACAAATATAACCTCTCATGGCATAGACCTACATTCCAAACACTTATTTACCCACACATGGTCATCACGGGACACTTTTATGAAACTCTATATACCTAAATAAAATGAAACCATATTAACATTGTTATGTGTAGGAAAATAAAGAAAGGAAAAAAAGATTTCTAATCACATGAGGGATGCCTACAATAAGAAGTTGAATGCTTTCCTCACAAAGGGAAAGGGATATAGATTTATTTTTTATTAATTTTTCCCATGTAATGGTCAAGATCATGGGATATGTAGGATATAATTTTACCTTAGTGAACATGGAGCATAAATCTAATGATTTAATGGTGTACAAATTCCTATATTGTAAGGCTTTGCAACACAAATAACCATGTTGTCTTATGAATCGCTCAAAATGACCATGTGATCAATAAAATTTATATGGATTTAGGCCCCTATGGAATTGTGTTCCCCATTATTGATAAGCGAAAAGACTCTAGGAATATTTATCCATACTATTGTTACCTACCTAATCACATCTACATGGTTGAAAAATTTTGTTATCTGATTTTACACACATGGAAAAATTGGAAAACATGGATCTACTACGCCCTTAATCATATATCTTATATTGGATGTATATAGCCGACTTGTGGCTATCATAACTTCTTATCATTATGTATCTCTTTCATATATGTTATATTTTCATTAGTGGGTCGGCCTTGGTGTTGGCCATAACATAGGAATAGTATATATAGAGGTTAGTAGGTAGTAGTTTATCATCATTGGAGCATTTGAGTATTATTGTATGGTTTGGAGGTTGCCCCCTCAAAGTGGCGAAGCTATTCTAATTGCATATTGAGATCATTATTCTGGAATATTGTGTTATTTGGTGTTATATTTTTGCTCATGATCTGAATTATACAAGTAATTTCATTACAAGTGGTATCAGAGCTTGAACTCGGCCAACACTGCGTCAAACCCTAATTTTGAAGGTTCATCCATATCTCAACATCGGTAGTGAATTTTTCTACAAATTTTTTTGTGGTGTGGAAAAATCAGTCAAGTAAGCTTCCCTCAAAATTTTAATAATTTTTTACTTGTTTTGCAAAAGTTATAGTGGTTTTATGTTTTTTCATAATTGCTACATAGGGTGCAATTTGTGGAATTTTTCAAAGTTATTTACATTTCCAAAAATAAGATTAAAAATTAGTTTGAGTTCATTCTTTGAGTTTTATAAAATTTGGCCGAATTCCTATTGAAATCAAAACCCTAAATTTTGACCTTGATCCTTAAATCTTACCATTTTGGGGCATCATGGTTGGGCCTTCGACAAGAGGCAAAAAGAATCCCATCACTCCTGGGTAAAACCCCGATAAGGATGAGATAATAGTTGAGGAGTTAGAGTCAGAAGGGGTATCTACAGAGTCCTCAAGGTTAGGGTTTACTTCAACTGACCATAAGGTCAGCTATCTTGAGTTAGAGTTGTGAAACCTGAAGGTAGAGTGGCCAACAAAGAAGATGTAGAAAAGATTGGACAACGATTGGAGGATTTCATTCAACAATTTAGCTACAATATCATGGGTCATCATATCATTCCTAATGAGCCACAACTCAATCATACTCATATTAACCATGGTGGATCTTTAGGTCAAAGTAATAAACAAACTAGCCAGGGTGGATCTGCAAACATGACCAATCCAAATACAAACACTCTACAAGCCCGTAACATGCTTCCAAAAGTGGAAATGCGTAAGTTTGATGGAAAGGATCCACTCAATTGGATTAACCAGATGGAGAATTTCTTTGATCTTCATCAGATTCCATTGGGACAAAAGGTTACCATGGCATTGTTGTATCTTGAACCTGACCAATTCATTTGGTATCGATGGTTATGTGCTCAAAGGAAAAAGAGTGGCCTCAATGTTACATGGACAAGTATTCACCGAAGATTTGCAATTGCACTATAGTTCTAGTGTGTCAGAGAATTATTTCAGCCAATTAGCAAAGCTCAAACAAACAGAATAGTCAAAGATTACATCCATCAATTCCAAAACCTTTCCTTATGGGTGGAAAATATTCCTGAAGATAATTTGAATGACTTATTTCTTGGGGGTCTTAAAGAACAAATTGAGACTGAGGTGCGTATGTTTAATCCTCATAAGGTTTCAGACTCTATGATCATGGCATGTAGGGCAGAGGAAAAATTTCTTTCAAGTCGGAAACAAACTGTCAGTACTATCAGAGATCGTAGCACCCTTCCACCATCATTCCCTCGGCCAGTGAGACTAACACCTCAACAAATTGAAGAAAAGAGAGCCAAAGGGTTATGTTTTAATTGTGACAACAAATTTGGACCAGGACATAAGTGTGTGGAAAAGAAGTTGTTCTACATTGAGGGACCTACTGAAGAAGAAGAAAATGAAGAAGACGAAGAGGTAGAGCCAGAGGAGGAATTAGGAGATCCCCAACCAACAATATCATGCCATGCAATTTTTGGTATTAGCACTCCCCAAACTCTCAAAGTAGTTGGATTCTTAAAAAAATAGAGGGTAACAATGTTGATTGATTCGGGAAGTACTCACAATTTCATCAATCATAAGTTAGCGGTACGCTTGAACTGCTTTGTTTATCCAGCTCCAGAATGTCAAGTCATGATCGCTGATGGGAAAACTGTTAGTTGTTCAGGAAAATGCCATAACATTAATCTCGCCATGGGAGATTACTTGCTAACTAGCAATATGTATGCCATTTCCATGGGAGGAGCAAACATTGTGTTAGGAGTTCAGTGGCTTACCACCTTGGGAACCATTGAAATGAATTTCCAAGAGTTGTTCATGCAATTTCAGTCAGAAGGGAGGAATTTTAAACTAAAAGGACTAAGAGAAAAGTCCCCACAGATGGTAAGTTCTCATTAGATGCAAAAATTGCTTAGAAAAGGGTGTGAAGGGTTTGTAGCACAACTATTTTCATTGGAAGCACATCATTCCAATACATTTATACCCGCAGATATGCAAGTAGTTATAGATGAGCACTCAATGGTGTTTGGAGAAATGCCCAAGGGTTTGCCTCCAAAAAGAGACCATGACCATGCCATCCAAAGCTAGTACCAGGGAGTCAACCACCCAACATCAGACCTTATAGGTACCCCTATATGCAAAAGAGTGAGATTGAGAAGATAGTTCAAGAGATGTTAGAAGAAGGACTTATTCATCATAGTCAAAGTGCTTACTCTTCTCCTGTAGTGATGGTATGGAAAAAAGATGACAATTGGCATGTGTCCAGATTATAGGGAACTCAATAAGTACATAGTTAAAGATAAGTTTCCTATTCCTATAATTGATGATTTGCTAGATGAGTTACATGGTGTTGTTTACTTTACAAAACTTGATCTTCGTTCTGGATATCATCATATTAGAATCAAGGATGAAGATATTCATAAAACAACCTTTAAGACACATGAAGGACACTATGAGTTCTTGGTAATGCCTTTTGGACTAACAAATGCACCCTCTACATTTCAAAGCTTGATGAATTCCATCTTTAAGCCATTTCTTCGAAAGTTTGTTTTAGTGTTCTTTGATGATATATTAATCTATAGTAAAACATGGGAGGAACACCTGCATCATGTAAATAAGGTGTTGGAAACTCTTAAACAACATCAACTTTATGCAAAGCCTTCTAAGTGTTCTTTTGGTGTCAAGGAGGTTGAATATCTGGGTCATATTGTCTCTTATGAAGGTGTTAAAGTGGATCCTAACAAGATAAAAGCCATGCTTGAATGGAAGGTTCCCAAAACCCTAAAAAAATCTCCGAGGATTTTTGGGGCTTACTAGGTTATTATCATAGATTTGTAAGGAATTATGGCAGCATCGCAGCACCACTCACAACTTTATTGAAAAGGACTCTTTCCATTGGAATGAGCAAGCTACTATGGCCTTTGAGAAGTTGAAGGAGGCCATGTGCACCACTCCAGTTCTAGCCACCCCAGATTTTTCAAAAACATTCATTGTTGAATGTGATGCTTCAGGGTATGGTATGGGGGCAGTACTCATGCAAGAAGGGTGACCCATTGCCTTTCGAGAGCCACCAATTCAAAGGTAAGAATATCTCTAAACCAGTTTATGAGAAAGAAATGTTAGCAATACTTCATGCAGTGAAACAATGGAGACCATATCTAATGGGACAACATTTCAAAGTAAAGACAGATCATGATAGTTTGAAATACTTCTTAGAGCAACGTTTATCATCAGAAGAACAACATAAATGGGTCTCAAAAATGTTGGGGTATGATTTTGAGATAATATACAAGAAAGGGAAAGAGAATGTAGTTGTTGATGCTTTATCTCGGAAGGATGAATCTACCCAGGCATTGTTGTGTGCCATATCTATATTACAGGAGGATTGGATAGAGGATGCAAGGTCTGAATGGAAAATGACCCAGTACACAAAATCTCATTCATAATCTCCAACAAGATCCAAACATGTTAGAAAATTTTTTATGGAAAGGAGATGTTTTATGGTATAAAGATAGATTATATCTATGTAAGAATTCAATCCTTAAAAATAGGGTTCTATCTGAGCTCCATGCTTCTCCAGTAGGGGGTCATTCTAGCTTCTTAAAGACTTATCATCGAATCAAGCATGATTTTTTCTGGGAAGGGCTAAAAGGAGATGTCCAAAATTTTGTGGCAGAATGCATGGTTTGTCAGCAAAATAAGGGCGAAACAATTAAGTCCCTAGGTCTTTTACAACCTCTATCTATTCCTAGCCAGAGGTGGGAAGAGGTGTCTATGGACTTCATCACAAGATTGCCTAAATCAGAAGGTAAAAATGTAATCATGGTGGTGGTGGATAGACTCACCAAATATGCCCATTTTTGTGCTTTATCACATCCATTTGTTCAGTAGTATAGTAGCAATGGCCTTCATGGATACAATTCAGAAGCTACATGGGACACCAAAGATTATAGTAAGTGATCGAGACCCTATCTTTACTAGTAATTTTTGGACTGACTTGTTCTCATGCTTGGGCACACAACTAGCTCATTTCCTCTTATCATCCCCAGTCTGATGGGAAAACAGAGGTGGTAAACAAGTTCTTGGAGGGATATCTTCATTGTTTTACATCAGATAAGCAAGTGAGATGGGTCCAATGGTTACCATTGGCATAATGGTGGTATAACACCTCCTTTCATACTTCATCTAAAATGTCTCCTTTCTTGGCATTATATGGGTACCATCCACCATCTATCACTTCATCTTTGAGAGTCCAGCCAAAGGTTCGAGTAGTTGAAGAACATATTCAACACCAACAAGAGGTGATTTCTAGTCTCAGGGAGAATTTGGCCATGTCACAAAACCGCATGAAGCAACAAGCAGACCAACATCGTAGTGAAAGACATTTTGAAGTCGGTGATTGGGTTTTTGTGCATTTACAACCATATAAGAAAATGTCCTTAAAACAACACAAAAAGGATAACAAGCTTTCACCTAAGTATTATGGTCCTTATCAAGTGTTACAGAAGATTGGCAATGTAGCATACAAACTAGAACTTCCTCCGATACTCGAATTCATCCAGTCTTCCATGTATCTTGCCTAAAGAAGGTAATTAGACAAACAATATCAACCCAGAAAGTGTTACCCGAGCTTGATGAAGAGGGCAGAATCATCCTAGAACCAGAATGCATCCTTCAGACATGCACTAAGTGGTTGAGGACAAGGGTCATCACTGAGTATTTGATCAAGTGGAAAAATCTAGACAATGAAGATGTAACTTGGGAGGATGCAAATTTCCTGCAACAACATCCAGATCTTCTCAACATTGGGGACAATGTTGCTTTGAAGGGGAGGGGCATGCTACGCCCTTAATCATATATCTTATATCGATGTATATAGCCTGACTTATGGCTATCATAACTTATTATCATTATGTATCTCTTTCATATATGTTATATTTTCATTAGTGGGTCGGCCTTGGTGTTGGCCATAGCATAGGAATAGTATATATAGAGGTTAGTAGGTAGTAGTTTGATGGAGAATAACAGTAACAATAAAACAAATATATACTTTGAGACAAAAAATACACAAGAGACAAAATAACTCCATGGATGATTTTATTCAATAGATAGTGATCTTTTATACAAAATCTTGATCCTAATATTTAGGAGTCAAAGTTTATCACTGGACAACTCACACAATCCCACTAATATCTTTGAGTTGTTTGGTTGACAACAAATTACAACCTTTATTTGTTTCACACTAACATTATCTAAATTTCGTAACATTCACCCCCTTAGTGTGAACATGGGGAAGGTTTCATCCTATACTGCATCTAACAATGACTATGTGATTTTCCAAGGATTCACAAACCTAAGTATGGTTTTTCCATGGTTACCATAAAACCAGATGAAGGTTTATCCATGGTTTACCAACAACCAATTGGTTTTACTGGTTTACCAAAAACCATGTCATTTAATGCCAGTATCCCTTTAACCCCCATCACATCCTGACTAATGCAGGTGATACAATCATGTACTTGATTTAACAAGTTTATTTCCAGAAATGAAACACACAACAGAAAATAAATATCACCAATACAATGCAACATTCTCTTTGTTGGTGATTAACAAGAGATGCAGATTTGCCTCCTCCTCCTTTGCCTCCTGCCTCCAATTACTTTATTTAGAATAGAAAGTCATCGGAGTTGTAATCAGGTTCTTCTGGTGTTGGTTCTTCTTCATATTCTAATTCTTCAACAACTACATTGGCCTCATCCATTTTGAGTTTCCCACTGATGACATCTTTTGCTCTGATTTTGCAGAATGGAGACTTATGTCCCTTTTGTTTACAGTAGAAGCATTCTACTTCCTCTTTGTTCCTGTAGGTTTTTGCAAATTTTTTCTTGACATAGAGAGCAGACTCTTCCTGATTGTCTTCTTTAGTTCTCTTTTCTTCACTTAGAAGTGCAGATATTATGTCTTCTAGTGTTTGTGTGGGCATCTATCCGAGAGTGAACACAACATTACTGTATTTTGGTGGGAGACTGTTTAGAAGTATGGCTTTAGCATCTTCATCTTCTATTACAGCTTTTACTTCTGCAAGTTGTCTCAAAAGGGACCTTAGTTCATTAATGTGACTTGACATTGTCACACTATCACTCATCCTTAGTTTAAAGAGTTGCAATTTTAGTGAAAATTTAGCATTTGTTGCTTTTGACCCAAATGTTTTGTTAAGAAGATCCCATATCTCTAGTGATGATTTATCTAAATCCACATAGTGTAATTCAGTATCTGATAAAGCAAGTCCAATAATGGATTTTGCCTTGTCATCCCTGCTATGCCATTCTAGTAATTTAGCAGCATCAGTTGGTTGTGTTTCTTTTCCGCTTACAATCCCCCATAGGTTTTTATGCATTAATTGCATTTGGATTTTAACTTTCCAAGTGTGAAAGTTTAATCCGTTGAATTTGTCTAGTGGAATGTCCATTATACCTTAGAGCGTCGGTTTTCGACTGAAAATGCACTCTTATGGGAGTCGGTTTCAACCGATATTGCTCCCGATTTATACTATGTATTTAAAAAGTAATAAGAACAAATTACTTTTTAAATTTTACATGGATATTTTGACAATATTCTATTCTAATTTCTAATATAGCTGAAGGCTATACATTAGAAATAAATATTGTCTTTATTAAAGTAAAATAAAGTAATTTAAAATAGACTATATAAAACAAAAACAAAACATTAACGCAGTTTAGAACTGATCCAAGGATCCACGTTTTTTTTTTTTATTGGTTGTTGATGCTCTTGTAAAAATCCTTCACACGCAGAGTCCCTGAATCACTCCTCCCATGCAGATGAATTCAGACTGCTCCTTTCACGTGGTTTTCTCTCTTCTCTACTCAGCGTAGCATGCAGAAGTTTCTACTAACTCCACGCAGATCTATCAAATCATTTACAAAACGGATCCTGAGATATACCAATCCCGTCACTCAAAATTCATCTATTTTCCAATGAAAACTGCTCTCAACCTGTAAATCAATATCAAAAAATATTTCTGGGTTTTGTTCTACATGATGTTAGCTTTCCATAACATTTTGAATCGCCCAATTTCATTAAGAAACGTGAAAGATATCAGTTTTAATAACCTGCGTCAAGCTTCAAGTAGCAAACCTGCTACATGTCTTTGTCTGAAAATTTCTCCATTTCTTCCTCAAATCTCTATCCACCTCTCTAGAATAGCCACGCTCTGATACCAGATGATGGAGAATAACCAGAACAATCAAACAAATATATGCTGAGACAAAATACACAGGAGACAAAATAATTGATCAAAATAACTCCCGGATGATTTTATTCAATAGATAGTGATCTTTTATACAAAAGCTTGATCCTAATATTTAGGAGTCAAAGCTTATCACTGGACAACTCACACAATCCCACTAATATCTCTGAGTTGTTTGGTTGACAACAAATTACAACCTTTATTTGTTTCACACTAACATTATCTAAATTTCGTAACATAGTTTATCATCATTGGAGCATTTGAGTATTATTGTATGGTTTGGAGGTTGCCCCCTCGAAGTGGCGAAGCTATTCTAATTGCACATTGAGATCATTATTCTAGAATATTGTGTTATTTGGTGTTATATTTCTACTCATGATCTAAATTATACAAGTAATTTCATTACAATGGATCAATCGACCTTAGGACATAGAAATGCCTTCATAAAACATTTTGGGGACATTTTAGGAAAAAAAAATTGTTGAAGGCACATTTTGGCGTTATGGGTCATTTCGGGATCATTTTGGCCCACTTTCCACCAAGGATTGCGAGAAATCCATTAAAATTGAGAAATCATGTTTAAAACATCCTATGATGCTCCCATTATCTCCTCAATTTCAATAAAACATAATGAAGTTACAACTCAGAGCAAAGACCAATTCAGTGAGCTAAGGAGGCATCGAGCTTAAAAAATAACTCGCTGAGTAACTCGATGAGCTACTCAGGTGAGTCGACCTAATAAGTGGTGAGTTAGTGATTAATGAACCGGGAATCAACTCGAGTTAATATAATGAAACTCAACATGGGATATTAAGTGGTTGGAGAGTAAGGTCACAAGCGTAAATAGCTCGGTCAACATTGCAAATGCTTGGCAAGGTGGACACCTCGGTTTGAACTAGGAAGAGTGGCTCACATGTTACCAAGGAGAAAAGCATCACAAAGAAGCATAAGTGGGCCAAGGAGTTTTAATGAAACCACGTAGAAGCCTCATCTAGTCAGAAATGCTAAACCAAGTGAATTGGTAAGGAGCTCGAGATCAAGCTTGACACCAAGCTAAAGGATGGCTCACAAGATCCAAATGGATAGAAAATATCCCGATCATATGGATTGGGTTTCACTGGGTGCATGCTCGGTTGAACATAGAAAGCTTGAGGGATCCATCAAGTTCAACTTCAGGATGGAACTTGGGAATTTCATCGATCACAACATGGGGTGCATGGGCTAGCTCATTGAAGGAGCTCGGTGATCTTTAGGGAAAAATCAAGATGACTCGGCATTGAAGTGTAATGGTGAGATAACATAGCTCAACTGATGAAGGTAATGTGTGTGACTCGGCAATGAGCTCGAGATTAGATTGATGATGTTGTATTGAAATTTTAAATTTTGATATAAGCTCAGAGCTCTTGATCAACGCTTAAAATGGATAAAATGTTAGATTTCAAAGATTTGAGTTACTCACTGAGGATGCAGGGAACTTTGTAGGAGAATGAGATGGCTTGGACTCATCACGAGACCAAGAGATCAAAGGATGGCTTGCCAGTAGAATGAGGTAGTACAAAAATGGAAAGCTCACAGGATGAGTTGTTGTATTAGCTTGGGAAATTTTGAGGATGCTCGATGAGTGAGCCAAGATAGTCACTACTCGTAGGCAAGATTTTGTGAAAATCGGTTGCCGAGGAGAGTCAAGTTGAAGAGCTCACTTGATTGAGCATGAGAAAGGGGAGCTCATAAGTCATGACTAATGGAGCACATCTCAAGGTGAACTAAGCTCATACCAATTTGGGAGTTTTGAAGGTATCGCGTCATGGGAAAATGAAAATGACACTCAAAGGAGATCGGATGAGCTAGGTTGAAAATGAAGAGAATCTGGTCGATGCAAGGTGTCAAATCACATTACCAGGTTGAAGGGAGTTTGGAAAATTCTTTCTCCATTGTCAATCAGGTGGGAAAGGGTGATGGCTAATCCCACACTTAGACATGGCATGGGAAATTTGGGAATGCGTAGCCATGGAGAATTCAAGTGATGGTGCACATGATGTTTAGTCTCCCATGACCAAATTTAGTGTGGGCCCATCGAGTCATTTTACCAAGCTAAGATGAGTTGGGGAACATGTTGAGGTTAATCCACATGGGAAATTTGGGGATCCACATCGACCAAGACATTCCAAGAGCTCGGGCTAAGCTGACAATGAGATTTTCCAACAAGCAGATAGCATGGTGAAACTTATCTAATGAGCCAAGTTTGGGATTTGTGGGATTGCTTGGCATGTGGAGATAACGTGATGGCAGGCCAAGCCGATAACTCGTGCATAGGGGAGATTTGTACAAACATGGCCAAATGCAGATTAATGATGGAAAACCAAAAGAGAAGTTCCACGAACCAAACATGCTAACTTGGAGCACAAATCAATGGCCGAGTTATCCATCAAGTTGTTAGGGAGGCTATAGGTGATATGGCGAGTTAGTCACCAAGTTATTAGCATGGAGGGTGGAGTTATTCTCGAAAGTGAACTAGTGACTTAGTCATGATAGGGCTCTACATGCACAAAGTTACATCATCAAGTCGGAAAGATCACGGTTGCTAGAGGTGTTTGAATACAAGGTAATCCTATGAGGATGATTCCACGTTATGGGAGTTAGCTCGGAGCTTGGTGGATAGTTTTGACGTGTCCGGTCATGAAGATTTCAAAGAAGACATGGGACGTGGTGAGCTCATGCAAAGATGAATGAGGAGCATTTAGGGAAGAACTTGGTGTTCGCATGGGTGGTGAGCTCGGTCAATGCGCTCAAACGAAGGAAGAAGGAGTTTGGCTCGTTGAACTAGATGAATAGATCATTATGTGAGCCTCAAACATATTAGAGGGAATAGGAGGTGACATGCGGTTGAGTTCATTAATTCAGGGAAAATATGGTAAAATATATGGGCCACCGAGTTGGATCAGAAGGACTCGACATGGGAGAAGATTCAATGACACATGGGAATAGCTCAAAAAGTGAGCTTGAGATTAGAATGCCATGATCATTGGGTTAGGCCCATAGTGAGGGTGACATCACAGAGAACGATGGAACTCATTTAAACATCTCACTAGGAAGATGAATGATTACTGTCATGTTGGAGGTTGAATTTTACAATGATTTAAAACCGGTGGGTTTGCAAAGTTTGGGAGCTCGAAAAAAATCTGCTTGGAAAAGAGCTCATTGGGAACAAATATCACTTGGTAGAAGAAATCATGGAGTTGAGTCATATGAAGGAGTTTTCAGAGAGTGTAAGGTGATATGGTTGGAAGATCAACTCAAAGTGAGTTGCGTTGGTGGATGGAACTCAGTTTGGAGCTCGGTTTGGAGTTTGGTAACTTTGGGTAAGTCGAGCTCAGTCACGGTGTTCATTAGAGAGCAAGGTCGGTGGAGGAGATATTCTAATCTGAGCTCATTTGGGAAACCGAGTAGCTTTAGTCAATGTAATGATGATTTAAATATTTTATTAATAATATTTATTATTATTATTAAAATATTTTATTTAAATATTCTTTTAATTAATTGAGAGGATTAAGTCAATAGGAAATTAATGGCACATGATGGAACCTTCTAAAGTGGTTCAACCAACTATAATAAATACATCATGTGCCTTCAATTTAGGAAGGAATTTATGATTTTTCTCTCCTCTCTCACAATTCTTCTATAAATGTAAGTTGGAAGCTCATTCCAAGAGGTTAACAAGGTTAGAAGGTTGGACAAGTTAGACTTCTGAGACAAGTGTATATTTTTCAAGAAACCTCCTTCTTCTGCAAGTTGTTCTTGTATGTTGAGGGAACTTTCAAGCCTCCTTTCAAGACTGTAATGGAAACCATTTCCTCTTCTGAATGTATGATGCATTATGCATGTTATTGAAGTAATAAAAGTGTGTGTTTTGTGACTAATCTTGGTCCTTTCATCCTTCTATACTTCTTTGTGCCTTTCTCATGCTTGCAGGTACATTGTGCAAGTTCAAGTTTCTATTGCAGGTTCTTGGATTTTTGTGCTTATCAAGTGGTGGAGTATTGCATGCAGTTGAGTTTGTGGTGCTTGTTCACCCTTCTCAAGTTCATCCTTCTTCATTGGAAGACTGATAGATTGTTTTTTTGATCAAGTTTAACAAAGGGAACACATGCTTCCTAGTCTGTGGTATTTTGTACCCTCTCTAAGTTGTAGTAGGTGAAGTTGACTTGTGGTGCACACACCCTCTTCAAATCAACCCTTCTGAGTCTGGAAACACCCTTTATTTGGT
Organism: Taxus wallichiana var. yunnanensis; assembly: GCA_018340775.1. NCBI lineage: Eukaryota > Viridiplantae > Streptophyta > Pinopsida > Cupressales > Taxaceae > Taxus > Taxus wallichiana. Next base: position 73,873,307 of record CM031238.1, on the reverse strand, counting down.
GCATCACCATCCCTAGTATAGTTTCATTTCTTGCAAATCTCTTTCCTAAAACCCATGAAAATGTTAGCATAGGTCTAGATAACCATTTTATTACACTAGGAGTAGTACAACACTTAGTTTAGGAAGAGGAAGTCAGCCTTCTCCGGAGGTTCACCTCGAGCCCAAGTCCCCATAGCTTGAGAGGTGATCCCATGTTCCCAATCACACAAACAACTTCATGTTCACATTCTGGCCATTTGGAGGGTGTAGTGATTTGGTGACAACATTTTTTGGCATGCCTGGTGGGACAAGAGTTGGTACTTATCTTCTCACTTACACAAAGTCAAAGTACTGGTGAAACTCTATATCTCTGGATTCCAAATCTCAGTGTGTTAACTTATGAAGAATTTAGACAAGAGCTTCTTCAAAGAAAGGAAATTATCAGCATATCAAACTATCCTTGTCTCCTCAAAGAGAAGAAGAAGAGGCATTTCAACATCACCAGTTGTAGCTTTACCTCGTAGGGGTCATTCAACTCCTCCCTATACGGAAGGTTTCCTCCACCAAGGAACAATCAACCTCTCTTTGTTATGGCATGGCATGAAACCAAGTTTTCCCCCTTTCAATGCAAGCAGTCCTCTTTGTTGGCTCAAATGTGACCCTATACCTATTGTGGCACTCAAAATTTTACCCTTTTACATAGGGAAACTCACGTTACTCTAGTGGAACATATTCTTGATGTAGCCAACATTTTTTGTAGTACATAATATCATGGAGGACAATGTTGTGGTTAGACTTCTTGCTACCTCTTTCAAGGAAAATCACTTCAATGGTTTTGAGGGTTAAGTGTTGGCACTATAACCACTTGGGATGAGTTAGGAGAAAATATCTGTAAATAGTTTGAAGACAAGAGTGATCACCTATCACTTTTGGAACAACTCACTACCATGAAGAGAGCTCCCCAAGAATACATGAGTGATTTCAACTTCCGATTCCATAGGACCTGGAATAGGATTCGGCACTCATAAAGCCTTCTCCAAATAATGCATTCTTGTACTATTTGTGAGCCTTGAATAGTGATGTAGTAGTTATGATCCAGTCCATGGGAGGGACTACATTACTTGATGCCTATGAAGTTTCCATAAGAGTGGAAAATTCCTTGATTCAGGATGGAAAGATAGCTCCATGACCCAATGCCATTCATTGTCTCTCGGATCTTATGAAAACAATCAGCCTATCATTTCTCTATTCCAAAACCTCTAATCAACCACTCAGTCTTCCCCTGCCTCTTCAAATGATCTATTTGAAGTCAAGTCATTACTTGTAAAACTTTTTGGGAAATGAGCTCGTTGCACTCAAGAGGAAACAATTTCAATATAATCATCCATATACCAGCCAAAAAATCAGTAGTATCAAGCTAACCATCCTCCTTTTCAAGGGAACAATCAGCCTCAAAATCAAAGCTACAAAAATCAAGCTGTGAATGTTAGGCCTTTGAATTTTGGAACCCTCTTTTTGCTAGCTCATCTAGAGCCATAGTACCTATCCAGAATAATCTAGTTCAAGACTACGAATGGTGTTATCCTTGTTCTCAACCCCACAATCAAAATATTTTCCCAATGGAGTTCTTAGCCAAGCCCTTATGGTTCAAAGTGCATATCTTCCCCTTCCAAGAGCTAACAAAAAAATTCATCTACATGTAAGAAAAAAACATCAATCAACACAGTACACTGAAGAAACCACTTTGCTAAAAATTGAAAAAAGATTTTTGTGGGTTGAATATAGATTCCTCATTAGTGGTGGAAAACACTCATTCCAAAAAGAGAGAAATGGAACCTCAACCTTCCAAAGATGATCAAAGCATCCACTTCATAGCCTCACCACAAGTGGTGGTTGATAAAGATGTGGGAAAGAAACCACCAAAAACACCTATTAGCCAAGTTGTGAGGAAAGAAGGTTCTTCAGGCATCACATGATACCCAACAAGCACTTTCTAAAAGAGGATCCTAATGCCCAAAGAAGTGTCAAAAAATTTGGAGCAATTCCCTTTAGCATAGTAGAAAAATGAAGAAAACCAATCTGAGCATTACTATGTGGGATGCACTCTCAATTCCTTCTCAAAGAAATTTGTTGTGAGAGGCTCTAAATAGTTTTGGTACAACCGATGGATCATCAGGTCATGGAAGCAACAACTACTATGAGTTTGTGTCAACAAAGGGAAAATTATTCCTAAAAAACAAACCACCACCATTCTATATTTCCTGATCATTGGTGACCACCTAGTGCATAATTGCATGATCGATTATGGTGTCCAGTAGCTCAGTCATGCCCAAACAAATTATAGATGTACTAGGCATACAATATGCACCGGTTGCAAGAGGATTTGTTCAGCTGGATGGCACATATTATTAAAACTATTGGAGTTATCAAAGGACTTCAACTTACCATCCATGCATGCCCAAGTTTTTCATTCACCCAAGACATATCAGTCATTGATCTCCCTCCTCTCTTTTCCATCTTCCTATCACGAGATTTCACTGCCAAGATGGGTGGTTATCTATCAGCCGATTGGTCACATATGATTCTCAGGACTCGATACAGAACCAAAGTGACTATAAGGGTGGAACCAATCTTCCATAATCATGTAGAACCCTACATTACTAGTCCTATAAATGGGAATTACACCATCGAGAGATCTAGAAGAAGAAGATGTTGATCATGAACCAACCACTCTTGTTGAAGAAGTCCCCGATCTATGTGCTAGATGAAGTAAGTGGAGATCATCAGTATGATCCCTATGCTGATGTGTTTAGAAGAAGAAGAAGTTGGTTTTTTTTTTTGGAAGAAATGGGATTGGGTACATACTACATTCATGAAGAAGATATGATCATACCACAACTTGTCAAAACACCAAGCAATTTGAAGGACTGTGGAAATTGTTCTTGATGGCTCGAGAAGTAAGAATGGATCTAGTGTTGGTGTTATGTTAATTTCTCCAGAGGGAGATAAGTACTTCTCATTTTTAGTTGTAATTTAGTTGCACTAACAATGTTGTTGAATATGAGGCCCTTGTGCAAGGAATTCAGCTAGCCCAAAAGAAGGGAATCAAGCCTGACTATTTTTGAGAGATAGTGAGTTAGTTGTTCATCAAGTGATGCACATGCAGTGCATCCAAAAATGATCTTTTAAGATCATACAAGAACCAAGTCTAGGACTTGATTGAATATTTCAAAGCTTTTGGGATCCATGCAGTTCTAGAAATCAAAATCAAGATGTTGATAGGCTTGCTACAATTGGCTCGCAATATGACATACCTATTGATATCATGAAAAAGAAGGAAAAAATTTGTCAAAATGGTGGTTTGACTTGTAGTCCTTGATAATGTGAGTAGTTGGAAAGTGTTTGATAGTGAAAAACAAATTGTCCTTTTCCTACAAGAAGAGGCAGAGTTTTTTGTGAAAAATCAAGATAAGTTGTAAGAATCATATGGTGATCAAATCATACAATTGAAAAAAAAAAACTACCAAAAGGTTTAGTTACTCTAGAATCCATCTTCAATTAGATGATCAAGCCAAAAGACAAAGCTCTAACATGGTGGTCAAAGAAGAAGATTTTGAGGAAGTCGAGGTAGCAAATGAGTTTTTGAAGATCGGAAAAGTGTGTACTTCGAAGAGAAAGAAGCTTTCATCAAACTTTTCAAGAGTATCATGACATTTTTGCATGGAGCTATAAAGACCTACGTGGTTTTGATCTAGGTCTAGCACAACATACCATCAAACTGGATCCTAATGCCAAGCCAGTTCATCAGAAACAGAGGCCAATTAATCCCAAAATTGAGCCACTAATGAGAAAGGAGCTAACCAAACTCATCGAGGCCTGTATAATTTTTCCCATCAAGCATTCCTCTTGGGTAGCCAATCTGGTCCCCGTAAGGAAGAAGAACAGAGAGATTTGGTTGTGTGTGGATTTTAGGGATTTGAACCGTGCCTCATTGAAAGACCATTATCCTCTTCCATCAATGGAGAAAATCCTTCAAATGGTGGTAGGAGCTCAAATATTTTCTTTTCTCGATGGATATTTGGGTTACAATCAAATTCTAGTCCAAGAATCGATCAATTCAAAATGACTTTCACTACCAAGTGGGGCATATATGCCTACAAAAAATGCCATTTGGATTGTCCAATGTTGGGGCTACTTTCCAAAGAGCCATGGACATGGAATTTAAGGGACTAATCAATGATATCATCTTGGTTTACCTTGATGATATAACTATATATTCTAAGCATGTAAGAAGACCACATCACACATCTAAGGAAGGTTTTTTCGAAGGTGTAGGGAATTTGGGGTTTCACTTAACCCCAAGAAATGTATTTTTGTAGTGCATGAGGAAATTTTTGGGGCATGTTGTTTCAGTGGAAGGACTATCAATTGATCTAGCCAAGATTCATTTGATTATGTCCTTATCTCTCCCAAGTCAAGAAGGGTCTCTAGAGTTTTCTAGGAACCATAAATTTCATGTGGAGATTCATCCCTCAATTTGTGACATTGGCTAAACCATATGACAACCATGTTAAAGAAAAATATGCCATTCTCATGGAAAAAGGAAGGAAGAGAGAGCTTTGAAGCCATCAAAAATGGCCATTTCTCAAGCTCCCATGCTAGTGAACCCTAGGTTTGATAAAGACTTTATCCTTTATGCTTTTGTAGGTCAAGAGAGCATTTTAGGTATCCTCACCCAAAAAAATGACAACTGATGGAGCAACCAATTGCTTTCTTAGTCAATCCCTCAAATACTATGAGCTCAAATATTCATTCATTGAAAAACAAGTCTTTGTGGTTATTGAGCTTTGAAGAAATTCAAGCACATGTTGTCCAACAACAAAATTCATCTGATGGTGTCTCATCCAGGTGTCAAGGAATTTTTTTGAACAAAGAGATGAATGAAAAGTGTGTTGGATGGATCACGAAGGTGATGGAGTATGATGTACATATCAAAGTTACCAAACTTTTAGAGGTAAAGGTTTGTGTCAACAACTTGCTACAGACATGGAATCAAAAGGTGATGAGGACGTGATGCTCCTAAACATTGATGAGAGTGATGATCAAGTTGATTGGTTATCCAAAATGAAGAATTTCCTTTTCTCAGAGTATATCCTATGAACATGGATAAAAATCAAAGATGGACTTTTTCCATCTTAGTCTATTCCATATGTTTTGGTAGATAATGTTCTCTTTTGAAAGGATTTGAATGGTGTTCTCCTTTGGTGTGTGGGACCGAGAATAGGTAAGTAAGATACTAGAAGAGTTTCATAATGGCCTATCTGGAGGACATTATTCTACAAAAAACTACTACCAAGATCATGTGAGATGGACTACTATTGGCTGGATTTGTTCAAAGATGCCCATCTCTGGGTAAGGAAGTGTAAGGAATGTGCCTTTTTCATGGGAAAATAGAAGTTGGCAGCTCTTCCACTTGCATCAATTCAAGTGGATCAACCCTTTGTTCAATGGGGTTGGATTTCATCGAGAATGATTAATCCTCCATCTAGTGATGGACATAAATGGGTCCTTACTGCAATGGACTATTTTACTCGATGGAAAGAGGTAGTAGCATTGAAGGAGAGCAATGAGAAGGTAGTTCTTGATTTCTTGGAAGGTATAATGACAAGGTTTGGTGTTCCATTTATAGTCATTTAGAAAAAAATGCAATGGATTTTCTTGGTATGAAGTTGAGTGAATGGGATGTTAAAATGGGGTCTACCTCAAGACTTCATCCAATTACTATCCACAAGGAAATGGATTGGTTGAGTCTAGCAACAAAAACCTCATAAGGATTATTAAGTGCACAATGGAGACTAACAAGAGGACTTGGCATACACATACTTAAGACTGCTTTATGGGAAGATCGGATCACACCTAAAAGGGCCATCAAAAATTCTCCTTTCATTCTTGTATATGGAAGAGAAGAAAAAATTCCACTCTCCTTGGAGTTACCTTCTTTGGAGTTAGCTCATCAACTTGAAGTTATGGAGAATGATCCTTATGATTAGGTTTGTTGAACTCATGGAGTTAGAAGAAGTATGAAACAAGGCTATGAAGACTTTGGAGCAACATCAGGCTCAGGTTAAGAAATATTTTTGACAAAAAGGCATCGAAAGCATTTTCAAGAGGGAGATTTAGTTCTCAAATGGGATGAAGATAGGCCAAACCAGGAAAGCATGCCAAGTTTGATGCTCTCTCTGGAGTGGGCCATACATCATCACGAGTTGCAAAGAGGTGAATTCATTTCATCTATCTAGGCTCAATGGAGAAGAATTACCCATTCATGTGAATGGGATACATCTCAAAGCTTTTTTTGAGATCATTCCACCCCTATATAGTTTAGTTAGGTGTTTTCCTCCAAGTGCTTATGCACATTGTTGTTGTGTTGTTGTTCTTTTTCTTTCCTTTTTTTGTTTTTTTTTTTGTTTTGCACATTGTATCATCATTGGAAGTTTTCAAAGAGAAGGAAGGTTCAAAGTTTCCATAAGAGTTTCAGATATCATAAGGTTTCTAAATGCTTCATTAAAAAATTCCATAGTGTTCCATAGATGCCAAACATTTTAGATTAGTATACTTCATGCTTAGCATTACAGGAGGTCCAAGATCAGAAATGCTCAAGGAGACTTTGGGATATATCACAAAAGATCAAATCATTTTCAAGATTCCAATATTGACTCCATGCCCAATGGATGACTTAAGGCTACTAGAATCATGCTTAGTAGGAAATCATCCCTAGAGAGGTCACCAAAAATGTTATCAATTTTACACACATGGAAAAAAATTGGACAAATGGGTCTATTATGATCAAATTATGACATTGGTCCAGAAAAGGCCCTTCATGAATCATCATTTGGGGAGATTAAATGATTAAAAAATTAATAAATTTAAGGATAAGCACATCATTTGGCATGGTTATGGGGCATTTTGAGGTCATTTAATTTAAGATTTTTCAGATTTTGGGTTTTTTTAGTGGTTAATAGTTTTTTGTTCTTTAAGGAAATGATTGGCCTCAAATGGGCCCACTTTCCACCATGAATTCAAGAAATACATTAAATCAGAAATCATGTTTAAGGTCTATTGATGCTTCATTATCTCTCAATTTCAATAAAACATAATGAATTTAAAACTCAGAGAAAAGAAATAAATGAAATGAGTAAGCTAAGAGAGCTTAGCATTGAGCTCGATCATAGCTGAAAGTGATTAATGGGTAACTGAGCTGAATACTGAAATAATTTTGACTTAATAATTGAGAGTTAGCTGAATGATTAATGAAGAGAATCAACTCAGATTCAGTGAAATAATATAAATGAAATCAAGTGGGATATTAAAGTCATGTTGGAGGTTGAATAAGATAGCAAGCATAAATAGCTTCAAGAGGATTGAAAATGCTAAGAGGAAAAAGGTGGACACCTGAAGTTTGAACTAGGAAGAGTGGATCAATTACAAGGATGAAAAGAATCATAAAGAATCATAAGTGGGAAGAGGATTTTTAATGAAGTTATCATGATAGAAGCCTCATCTTGAGATCAAAAATGCTAAACCAATGAATTGAATTGGTAAGAGCTTGAGATCAAGAATTAACACCAAAAAATGAATGAAAGATGGCTCACAAGATTCAAATGGATAGAGAATGAATCCCGATCATATGGATTAGGATCATGGTGACATTTAGTGCATGCTTGAATTGAAAGAAAAGCTGATGAAAGATCATGTCAAGTTCAAGATTAGGATGGAACTTGGGAATTTCATTGATCACAACATGATAGAGGTGCATGGGCTAGCAAGTTGAAGGATCTCAAGGTGATCTTTAGGAAAATGAGTGATGATCAAATTGATGAGTAAGTGAGATAATGATAGCTCAAAATCAAAGTTAAAATTTGTGTGACTCAAAAGTAAGTGAGCTTCAAGATTGATTGATGAATCATATTGAAATGCAAAGTTTGATATAGATCACGATGGTGAATGATTAATGAGTTGAAAATGGATGGAAAATGTTAGATTAATTTTGAAAATTGAGAAATGATGAAGTTATCACTGAGAGATGAAGGAAATTATAGATGAGAACAAGATGGCTTCGAGGCATGATAGTAGCTTCAGAAATCGATAAGAGCTCAAAGGATGGCTTTGCTAGATGTAGAATCATAGAAGTCAAGGTATCAAAATGGTGAGCTCATGGATGAGTCAAGTGAGTTGTATTAGCTCAAGAAAATGGAATGGATGGCTTGGTAGTGAGCTCAATGATCATTAGCTCAAATGACAGGTAGAGTTAAAGAAAGTGAATCATGTTCAATGAAATTAAGTTTCAAGATAGCTTGAAATGAACATTGAGAGGAATGTTGATGATCAATGGGAAAGATCAAGTCATTTGACATAATGATGAGATCTAAATTGAAGTGAATCATGGGATAAATTCTTAATCATATGATTTGGGGAGTTTTAAGGATTTCAATGCATGAGAAAAGATGGTGGGACAATGAAAATGAATGATGAAAAGAGGATCTGATATGAGCTATTTGAAAATGATGAGAATCTCAGGTTTTCAAGGCATCAAATCAACATTACCAGAGTTGAATTGAAAGAGTTGATCAAAAAAATTCATTTACTGATTGTTGAGATGGGTGGGAAGATGGTGGTGAAGAGATAATGTTGTGATGAGCATGGCATGGGAAATTTCAGGAAATGCGAGTGCATGATGTAGTGGAGAATTCTGAAGTGATGGAAATTTGCCATGATGTTTAGTCTCCATGAACAAATTTAGCATGGAGAGTTGATCAAATTTTTAGTAAGAAATTTTAAATGAGAAAAGTTGGAAACATGTTCAAGATTAATTAATGCATGGGAAATGATAGGAGTGAGGCTGATGATGAGACATTCAATGTGGCAATGGTTGGAGATGATGATGATATTTTCAATGTAAGTAAAGGATGAGAAATTGTGAAAACATTATCATGAGCATTATAAAGATAAATGTAAGTGATGTTTGAGCATGAGATGCCAAGCATGGAGTCATGAGCATAAGTTGAAATGTAGATGGTGAGGATCAATCATGTGCAAGTAACAGTAATGATCAATCATAGATGAGAATATGATTCAATGATGGAAAATGAAGATTGAACGATGGAAAATGCAAAATGAAAATAAAAAGCCAAAGCTGATTCATGATGGTGAGCAATGAGTCAATGTTGAGAAAGTTAATCTCAGGAAAATGAGAGAGGTAGAGATGGCAAGAGTGAGAATGATTTGGGTAAGTTATTGAAGCATGGAGGTGTGTTTTAGTCAAATGAAATTCATCTTGAAAAGACTGAGGATTGAAGTCATGATAGAAGATCAATGAATGTGATGCAATGAAAGTTGAAATCATGGAGAGATCAATTGAAGAGAGTGTTTGAAGTTATGGCTTAATGCATAAGCTCAGTTGAAGTAGAATGGTCAAATGAGAGATGATTCAGAATTGAATTGAAGTGATGCATGGATGAGGAAAAATTGAGTCAGGTGTGATGTTAAAATAGTGATGAAATCAATGGATGGAATGAGAGCATGATCATGGTGAAAAATGGATGTTGAAGATCAACTCATGATGAATGAAAATGCTTGAGATGATGGTGAGGAGAAATGAGGATGGCATGATTAAGTTCAGGGATGAATGAATTAGAGTCATGTAGAGTGATGAGTCAAAAGGAATCAAATGAAAAGAAGAATGAGTTTGGCTGATTGAAAAATGATGAAGGAAGATCAATAGGTGATGAAATTGAACCAATCGAGGAAATGAATATGAATAGTAGGATGGGCTCATGGATTAATTCATTAATTAAGGAAAAATGGTAAAAAGGCATGGTGGGACCATTTGGTCATTCAAGGAAGTGATGGATGAAGGACTAAAACATGAGGAGAGCAAGATGAATGAGGCATCGATGTGAAGAATCATTTGGAGATCGAGATGAATTCGAAGAGAAAATGGATTTCATTGGGTGAAGTGAATGGCAGATGAGGAAAATGAGATGAAGAAAGAATGATGGTTCAATCATTTAGTCATGATGAGTTTGACTTTTCAGAAGATGAGATGATGATGCTCATTAATGTGTTGGTGAGTTGAAGTCAAATTGACAGGAGATTGAAAATGTTGAGTGAGGTTCATGAGAAGGATTGAGGAAGTGAGATATCTTAGATGAAATGAGTGTCAGAAAGAGCTGATGAGCTGATTTGAGGGTTGAAAGCTGAGAAAGTTGATGAGTTTTGAAAAATTGATCGAGTGAAGATGAGTTGAATTTGAGATGAAAGTTAGATGTTGAATGAAAGAGATCAGTTGGAAGATGCTCAGTTAATGGTGAGAATCAAAGAGAGTTGAGTGAGTTGATGATAAATTTGACTGAGATTGAAAGTGTTTGAACTCAACTAAGTTGAATGACTTGAGTGATGAAGGAATAGAGAGGAAATGTGAGGAGCTCAAGTGAATGAGGATTTTGAGTTCATTTGGGAAGTGATGATGCAATGATGGCTAAGATGGTCAATGATGATGATGGAGGAGCTCGATGACCAACTGGTGAGTTGGCTCGGTGAGCCAACCACCGAGTTGGTCTTTTTTGACCCTTATTCTCATGAACCCCCCCCTCTTCAATGCAAACCAGTTTTGGGGGTCCCACCATTATTTTTTTAATTAAATTAATATTTTTATTTTAAATATTTTATTAATAATATTTATTATTATTATTAAAATATTTTATTTAAATATTCCTTTAATTAATTGAGAAGATTAAGTCAAAATAGGGCATTAATGACACATGATGGAACCTTCTAAAGTGGTTCAACCAATTGTAATAAATACATCATGTACCTTCAATTTAGGAAGGAATTTATGACTTCTTTCTCTCTCTCTCACAATTCTTCTATAAATGTAAGTTGGAAGCTCATTCAGGGTTCCGTTAGATAAGTTGGACAAGTTAGATATCTAAGACAAGTGTATATTTTTCAAGAATCCTCTTCTTCTGCAAGTTGTTCTTGTATGTTGAGGGAACTTTCAAGCCTCCTTTCAAGATTGTAATGGAAACCATTGCCTCTTGAATGTATGATGCATTGTGCATGTTATTGAAGTAATAAAAGTGTGTGTTTTGTGACTAATCTTGGTCCTTTCATCCTTCTATATACTTCTTTGTGCCTTTCTCATGCTTGCAGGTACATTATGCAAGTTCAAGTTTCTATTGTAGGTTCTTGGAGTTTGTGCTTATCAAGTGGTGGAGTATTGCATGTAGTTGAGTTGTGGTGCTTATTCACCCTTCTCAAGTTCATCCTTCTTCATTGGAAGACTGATAGATTTTTTTTTCGATCGAGTTTAACAAAGGGAATGCATGCTTCCTAGTCTATGGTATTTTGTACCCTCTCTAAGTTGCGTAGTAGGTGAAGTTGACTTCACCCTCTTCAAATCAACCCTTCTTGAGTCTAGAAACACCCTTTATTTGGTGCATCACCATCCCTAGTATAGTTTCATTTCTTACAAATCACATATTATGTTGTACATTAGTGATACAAGACTTCTCCACAATCAATTATCTGAAAATTTCATAATTAGGCACTCTTCATCACATTTGGAGAAATACCTATCAATGTAATAACTATGAATTTCAAAGACTTATGTTTTCTAGAAAAATAATAACTTTAAAATAGACACATACGTTCTACCTTGAATCTAATTTCTTTGATGGTCCTCAATGGTGCAAACATGGAAATCCATACATAATTAGAAAAATATATTCTCAACTATTTCTCTTTAACACTTTACCCAAAACAACATATGGAAATTTCATTTTGGTATGCCAAAATATTTAAGCACAATCCATAAATACTAAAACTAGAATGATTAATCATAATGTGTATATTCGTGACCATAGGGTAAAGGTGTTATTTTACTTCACAATTCCCTTCAAGAAATGATGAAATGAATTTTACAAGGAGGTCTTAATTGTTCTTAGGTTGCCACACTAGATAGAAATAATGATATGATACCCATCTTACCTACCATATAAGTATAACATTGTAACAACATACATACATAATAAAATATATTAGGAATTAGGCAATAAATATATGGATTTGTATTAATGGAGAAGATTAATCTATCTAGATAAAAGAAAAAGAGACGATAATGTTAATTAGAATTTGAGATTTGTTTTGTTATGAGTGGAATAACATGAAGCAAATATGTCATGTGAAAAGAAAAATAAATGGCGATAAAAGATCCAAGTGATGTTGTAGATTGGGAAATTTATAGAACTTAAGTAGTATTTTTCCTCACAAGGGATAATTTTGGAGAGGTAGATAGCCTTTTGATGGAACATTTGATGAACCACGCCAAAGGAGGAAAGCCTCGTGTTATTTCCATTGATGTCCAAATTTCCCTATCCCGTGAGGAAAAAGGAACTGTCTTATTAAATTTTCTTAAGATAAACTTGAATCTACATGTAATTTATAAGTTATTACATGATGACCATGGTGGTGGTGCTCATTAGAATGAAAACCATTCTATTAGCCATATTGGTGTCCGAGTGGAGAGGCAAGCCATTGATATGAGGGGGACAAGTAGATGCATTTCCTTTGTCCCTCATACACATTTGTTAGTTGTATACATATCATTATTCACTTATTACTATTACATTACACCTCTAGTATGTTGTTACATGCATAATTATTGAGAAAGAAAACTAGACATTGATAACACTTGTTTTGCTTTACATTGACATTGTTTTACCTTTTTCATACTTTTGTCCTTTATTTTTAGTATTATCCCTTTGTTTTTGGACAACAAAAATGTTTTATTTAGTTGTGAATTTCATGGTGTATCCTTAGAAATTTCTAGACATAAGCGTTGAGTAAGGGATAGTAGTGGTTGGCATTATTATCCCCTATGGGTGATTTTGTCCCTTTGCTTCATTCTTATATTTTAAAAATGAACCATCACTTGTTTATATTTTTAAGTTTTTATTAATAACTTTGGGTTGGATTATAGTTTTGTTAATGTATAAATTCAAGAAAATTAATCATATATATACACAAGCTACTAACTATTTTAAGGGAAAAAGAGCTATTATTCTCTATCTAGTACTTAGGAAAAAGAACAACTTAAGGACTGAATTTTGGTTGTATAGGAAGGGAAAATTCTGAATTCCATAGCACACATAATCTTGGGGAGAAGTAGGTGTAGCCCATTATCTTGGTGAAACTTTCACAAGGGTAACCTATCTTTAAGGGGACACAATTTCTATCACACGCACACCAAAATTACATTGAGTTTGAAATGTAGAGCATCATTCGGTTACAATCACATTAGGGTGACCACCGAGGTTATTTCAACTCAAGAATTTTCATATTTTGTTTAGTATAATGTGTTCTTGAGCCTTGTGCAGCAATTAGGGGTTATTTTTAGGTACATGTGTAATAGCATAACCCTACTGCAAAGTGGATGTGACACATAGTGAAGTGAATTCAACATCACCAATCACCGATAGAATGAAATTCACACACCTTGCCAAACACACTAGCATCCTGTTTAGACACTAGAACTCAAGAAATCATGTCCCCTTCGGGTGGTTCATTACGGAATAAACTCTAGATCATTGTTTCTAGATGAAGCCCATACAAACTAGACTAAACATATTCCACCATTTGTCCATCCCATATCCAATCAATACAATCATATATGAGATAATTCACGCTTATTCTCTTGTTAGTTATACTTTCTTATCATTGCATGTTCATATATTAAATGTTTATGACATTTTGATTTAGTCAATCCTCGATTAAGATTTAAATTTTGTTAAATCATTTAGTAAACCCGAATCTTACATTCTCTTTATCAAAACTATTCTTCTCTAAACCCAAACTATAGTTGCATTAATGTTTATATCAATAGGTTCATACCTTATTTTTCATCTATTATGTACCATCAATTTGATCTACAAAATTTTTCCTAGGGTTTCATGGTTGGTCCTACCTTTTGTGTCACTTTCTAGGGCCTAAATTTCAAATCACTTTTTGTTTCATATCTCGAGCATAACAAATCTATTTTTAAATTCCTTTGAGGTTATTATTAATGTTTGTACATATTTAACGAAAACATATTTTTTCAAAATTATTATCACAACTTATACTAATTCAAAATTACATTTTCTATTAATTAAGGTATAATTAGAAAAATACATTATTTTTAGAAAATCACTTTGAGGTTTTATTTTAAATAATTAGATTCAAAACAACCACTTTTTAAAAATTCAAAGTCTATTTCAAGATATGTTCATTTTATTCATTTGATGAAGGTCCCTTTTTTCTCAACATCATTTTCAATACAAATATATTTTCTTCTGGCATGCTTGTGTAAAATTCTTGTATTGCCATCGTGAAATTGTGGAAAATTATCCCCCATTGTATATTCAGGTTCAAATTCATAATGTGCTTGTTAAGTATGCTTTAGTTGATAATGTATCTATTCTTAATATATATAACATCTATTTTCTCCATCACATAGAGCTTTTTGTTTTTGATTTAACTCCCTCTACTCTATGTATTTGTGGTTTTGATAATACACCTAAGCGAGTGTTAGGAGAAATCACTCTACCCATTATTATAGGACCTTGCACTCTTAATTTTATATGTCACGTTATGCCTAATAATCTCAATTATAATATCCTTCTAGGTCATCCTTGGTTACATATTATGCATGCAATCCCTTCTACCCATGCCATAACATATAATGCCCTTACAACACCTTCTTATATGAATAATTATACAATAAATTCCACACCTCATGTTTTTAATATTTTTGATATCCCTCTCATACATGATAATGAAGACATTACTTCCATTACACATCATTCTCCTCATTTGATAGATTGCAATGCTACTCTTGGTTTATATGGTGAGTTTTCTATTGAAACCTGTGATATTCCTCCCACTATGTCTCACTCTCATCTACATGATGTTCGAACCCTAATACATACTATTGCACACTTACCTATATGTATATATTTTCTCCCTATTGTGTTTTCCACATTTAAAATACCTAAGGTATTAGGAGACACTCATATACGCCTTCACAATGTCACAATGACCATGGCTTTCAAATCTATTTCTTGGAACAAGTCTTGATGTAATTCTAATTATCCTATGATTATTGAATCCAATGTTACATCACATTATACAAATTCCCCACCACATGTAAGAACACAGTGTGATGATTTTATAATGATACATGATGTTCTTCTCTCACTCACTTTCCAAACTTCTATGCATGACTCATATACTATGGCTACACCTCATCTTATTACATCCATGGGGGAAATCAATTCCCCTCTTTCCACATTTATATCTATGGTCATAGGGGCTAGTACATACAACTTTAATGCTTCCAATATTCCCAAATTATACATATTTATTATGATGAATCTTGTGTCTCTCCCTCCATAGCTCTAGGTTAATATTGAGAAGACTCGATAACTACATATGTTACACATCTCTTTGCTCACACCTTGATCCTTATGTTTTCACCTCCTCTTTCCACTATTGCCTACAATCCCAATGTCCCACATATTCTAGTTGTTCCTAATGAACACACTCTTATTGCTTATGACTTACACTTACTACTCATGCAGTTGGGATCTTGGACTCTATAGGGTTCTCCCCTCACTATGTTGACATTATTCTATAGTAGCTCTTGTGTTACCCTTGCTACCTAATGATGCACTCTTATTCTAGGTTTAAACATGATTGTTGAGGGCACACTTACCTACATGAACCTCACTTTTCACACATACACACTAGGGGAAACCTTTCTTCCCTTCCCTAGTCATAGGATCTCATATTATAATAATATAAAAACATTCAAATATTTGCAAAAATACAAAAACATTAGCTTAGATATTGGTTAGATGTATCTTTGCTTGTTTATACTATTTCATGTTACATTTTGACTACCATGTTATCTTCATTAATAGTATGTCCTATCCTTTTACATATAAACATGCACGTTCACATGGTACTTTTACATGACTACATGTTGTATGAAGGTTATCGCATGATACATGATGCTTGACATAATTCTCTACCGGTCCCACCGAGGCTTCGGGGCATCTATCCTCCATACCCTCCCACATTCAGGTTTTATCATAGAAATATTTACTAATATCATTTATATTTTAGATATATACATTGTGACATACTATTCATTACTATATCATGATAATGGGTGATTCATGTGTAGCGTTTACCTTGCATTAGTGTCCCATGTGGGTAGCTTTATCCTCGAGGTAAAACAAGTATTTGAAAATTGGTAGAGTTTCTCGAGAGATAAGTTTACACATAATCCAAAAAAAAATCAGCTCTTGCTTATTATCCAAAGTACAAAGGAATAAAATCAATGGCATTTTTCATAGTTTTGGAAAGTGACCTAATTACTCTTCTTTTTAGTTCACATTTTTCCTAATGATATTTAATGAGTGGAACTTAAGGCATATGCATGGAAAAAAATATTCCTAGAACAAAGTGTCATCCATGACCACTTACTATTGGGTTGGTGGTCCCATCTGCAAAGTGGCATTTATCGATGGGGAAGCGTCTTGGATGGAGGAAAATCTTACCACTCTCCCAATACTCTTCCTCTAGCAGTAGGACTACTAAATCTTAAGCTTATTCACATCGGTTTAGGACTGATCACCCCTGACCCCTCAACCATCTCCAAGAAAACAATAGACCACCAATACACATGAACATTTTATCCCTTCTCTCTAAACATTTAGGTATAGTCTATCCTTAATTCACTTTTTTTTCATAAAAATTTATATTGTGATTTTTCGAGTTACATTTCAATTTCATATACCATGAGTATTGAATACACTTTTTTGTAATTTATGTCCATCCTTATCCCAAAAAAAGGAAACAAAAATGATAAAATGATAAATCTCAAGCACAAAACACTTAACAAAAGGAAATATTTGGTTATAAATGTGGGTATCCATTTCACTTGTGTGCACAATCCACCCCTATGGTTCTTATACCATCCTAGACTCCATGATACACATCCTATAATTTCCATTTTACACTTTATATATTACAACCTTATTTATCTCTCCACAAGGTATGATCTTCTTGTCTACTTTATGCTACTGTTGGTGAAATAATTTTTCATTGTGTAAATTATTGGTTTCCACCAAAGGTCACGGGGTTAATCCTCCTTGTGTATGGGGAGGCTCCCATTATTGAATGTAAACTAACTAAAAAAATTAGGGTTGTCATTAGGCTGGGGATCACACAAGAATACTCCACTAAACTTGTGGCAAAGTGCTTGTACAAAGTACAAGGGAGGAATTTTCAGTGAAGGGAGGTAAAGGTGAGTTGGAGAAATAGGAAGAGAGGGTTAATGTTTTGAGTAGGCTTACAAAATTTACATACATCAACCAGAGTAAGTACACATTCAATTAGAAGAACACAACAATGTGAGAAATCAACAAGACTAACAAACTAAAGACACACATCTCTACAATTTCATTGATCAAGGACACAAAGTTCCTTCTTGGTTATGCAAGATTACTATGCTTACAAAGTAGGAAAGTAGAGAGAGAGAGAGAGAGAGAGAGAGAGAGCGAATAGAGGAATATAAGCATAGAAATATAATAAATGCATCTTTTATTGCTTGATGTAGTAGTGGTAAATCTCAACAACATATAATCAATCAAAAATTTCCAACCCTTTGGAATGGAAAATCCATTCCAATTTATAGCATTACAAATTTTCCTTTCATCTCCCCCACATGACTTTTCATCTTTCCTCATCACTTGTGACCTTCCACATTCCTAGGAAATGAAAATGAACCTTTTTTATTGATGAAAAAGTACTCTTACAATATTGAATTGAAGGTCACTTAAGTGAATAAGACAAAATAGGGAAAAAGTGCATTTTTAATGAGGAATTAGAATATAGAGAGAGAAGAAGGAAGAGAGATAGAGAGAGAAGGGTTGACCAATCCGATGAAGATGATATTTTACTGATGGAGAACTTATTTTTGGAAGCATGGTGATCAAAATATTCTTCTTATATGAGACATGGGAGCATTCCAAAGTATTTCATAAGTGTTCAAAAACATTGTTTTGATATTTGTATTGTGGTGGAAACATGATCATCTCTTCTAATCACACATAAGGAGTGATGATCTCTTTCTTACTTATCTAGGCCATTCACGGTCCAATTTTACAACCAAAACCAATTTTATGATCCTCAAACCATTTTATCCATTTATTTCACTTATTGAATAGATCCTCACTTTGTAGATAGAGAATTGCTTATTAAATGAGGTTCCTGCCCTGTGGCCATTCATTGAACCGAAATGAGGTGATTGCACATGATTATTCCTTTGAGGTGTGATCACACTACTAGGTTATGAATGAGTGTTTAGGAACACTACTATGTGAATTACAGCATGTAAAACTGAGATGGTTTCTCATTCTTGCAAATAGGGTGCTCCAAATGAAGATTATCCCCTTACCCTTTTTGGTTCCAGAATCCTCACTTTCCTATTCATATGCCTCTCTAGGGAATACATGACTCTTTGATTCTTCACATATGATGGTTTTGAGTATCTTAATGGCTTGATTAGCTCATTTTGACTCGTTCCTCAAAGATATTTGGACACAATGGAAGATTCAGGATATGATGATCCTTAACTTATCACATGAGCTTCCCATTTCACCTTTGAACATGATGACCTATTTTCAATTCACCTTCCTAACCAAGATGTCATATGAGTGGAAACCTACTTATGGTATATGAAAACTTTTTGCTTCAATCATTACTCATGGGAATGGATTTCCTTCACTAGATAGGAGGATTGATTCTAAATGGAACTTGAAGATATGTTTGAGAATGAGTTCCATTTTCTTGACCTCTGCACTACACTGAAACACTTGTGAATGTTACCTCCTTGACTTGTGAGATGTGAGGAAATTATCAAGAATAGGTAAAGTGATGTGAGGTAAGAATGTTTTGTGAGCTTGATATGAATACCACTATCTCTCATGGTGATCTCCTCTCATAATTCTCATGATAATCATTCCCTTGATGTCTTGGACTTGAAAAAATTCTTGATGTTTATGATCATTTGAGACCTCATGATGTTCCCGATTTCTCCCACTATATAAGTGACCATTTTCAAAACATACTAACACTTTCATCTAATCCTTTTGGCAATGGTATTACAACTAAATTACCATCTTCTTCCAAAATTTGGATGAGTTGAACCAACCATCCTCTTGCATCAAATTGTGCCCTGTAGAGATTGCCTCTAGATTGATGATGTGATAGCCTACGGGGATTTTCTTTCTGTTCGGACCACGAGACATATTCTTGGCTTTGTGATGATGGAAAAAAATAATGAGATAAGTAAAGTGGGAGTTTCACATATTTCTAAACTCAATTCTAGGACTTACTATTTTTGGTAGGTCCTATCTAGAGAATACTATTTTTACCTAGTTTTCACTTTCTAATTCTTCTTACTCATTTAAAGTGTCAAGAATGTTGAGGATTTGATATTTGTAGAAACTTACTATTTTTATACATTCCTCATCATGAACACCTAATATTTTTATAAGTGGAACTTGAGATGTCAGGTTAAGGAGAAAATACTCTTGAAAATCTAGGTTTTTCTCCAATATTACATGCTCTAATTTCATTTGAATCCCTCATTTGGATCAACGGGAAAATGATAATTTCATCGAGGATGGAATAATATTAAGATAAAAATAAGTCCTCCATATCTCAAAAAATCATCCACCTCATCATGCAAAAAATGGCTCAAATGAAAGTAGATTTTTCGAGAAACCTTCGCTCCAAGTTTCAGATGATTTTGCCCATTGGATATTTGTAGAATCAAAAAAGAAACTTTCTACCATTTTTGTGTCTTGTAATTCCATCCATTAATGGAGGTTAAAGAGGTATCAATACTACCTTGTATTAGGATAATATGGCTAAGTGCTTGCGAGAGAAAATTTGAAATTTTCATGGTTTATCATAAACCCGCATGTATGAGTTTTTACTTACCTAGGACCTTGGTTAGCTAACCGGAGATAGAGAAAATTGCAAAAGCGGGGTGAGATCACATTATTATGTCCCCTTTATCCCCTTTTTCCCCTTGGGGATATGTTCGATAGTTGGGGCACAAAAGTGTGAATTCATAGCATGAGGGGTTGATAAATGAAGTCTGGTGTTGAATGAGGGTCGTATAGAGGTCCGGTAGTTGTATACATGTATTGGTCACTTTTTTTTCCCTTGTCCCTGGGGGAAATAGGGGATAGAAGGGACACTAAAGACACCAAATTTTGACCTAGAAGGGGAGGTCACACTTTTGTGTCCTCCTTGCATTGTAAGGGGAAAGAGGAGACACTTGGGAGCCAAAGTGCAACTTGGGGAGGAGGTTAAGGTTTCATTTTTGTCTACCTTGTCCCCATTGTCCCTTTTGGGACATAGGGGAAACAAGAGTGTCCAAATTGTGACTTTTCCATTTTGAGAAAGCCATTTTTTTCCTCGGATGTCTAAATTTGGATGTTAAGCTTTGTCTTTTTATCATGTGATCTTAGGAAAATTATTTGGGGTCAAATATTATATTATTTAGAATCCAAATGAAATTTTAGGAACAATGGAAGCATAACCAAAAGACAATTCTTCCCAAAACTAAAAATTTAGGTTTTATTTCATTTTGAACTTAGAGGGGTAAAGCTAGGGATCTCGCTTAAGAGGTCTTTCTCCATTTCTTAATTAGAGGGGGAGAGAGAGAGAGAGACAAATAAAAACTCCATTTTTCTGACCATAAAATTTCTCCAAACAAGCAACAAAGATAGTTCTATATAATCCTATATGAGTTCCTATAAGTTTTCTCATTGGTTATTTGACTTGAAGAGGGTCCCACAACGTTCTTCACATTTTCCTACTAGTTTGCGAAAACGTCCAATTTTAACTCGAGGGCTAAGAAATTGTGTTCAATAACCGATTTCCTATAATCAAACACATCAAGAGAAAATTCTATAAACTCTCATTTATACATAGAATTGGCAGGAGTTGATGGTACTTAAAAATGGAAAACAAGGTACAAATGGCAACTACTCAGAACCGTCGATTCTAATTGGGCTAGTTTGACATGGTCAACCCGGTGACTATAGGCCTCAAACCCCCTCACGAAATAGCTTCCAACCCCGAGATTTTTACTCATAACTAAGGTTTGGAAGTAATTTTCATGTATAAATACTATAGGTCTATGGAGACCGGTATCAATGCTTCACCTAGGGCCAAATGGCAAGCCAAAACCAAACCCAACTTTTGATTTTCAACAACTTCCCAAAGCTACAAAAAGGGTTAACAGGGCTCCTAGAGAGGTGACAAAAAGTGTAAACGATCAATTAAGGGTGTTCTAAGGTTTGATATGATACCTCGCGTGATAGGAAACATAGTCACAACTTGAATTTCCCATTTTGGGATTCAGAGGGGTGTTTTGTGAGTCACCAAAAATCATGTTTTATTAACTTTGCAAGGTAAACAAAAGGGTAGTTTAGTTGATGACGAATCTCAATATTTCCAATTCGAGTAGGCACTGATATTTATTTTAGATACCATGGTTTTAAAATGTGTTAGGTCTTGGTTTATGAGTACAGTTGATGGTTAAAACACTCAGATATGTTGTGTAGGAAAAATCCCCTTTTTGTCATTTGAAACTACGATATATTTACTTAAACCGTAAAATTTTCCTTATTTTTATTAGACATACCATTCCATAGAAAAAAAGGAAACTATCAATACATAAATTATACAATTCAAGGGTGAGAAAACCATGCTTGAAAATGATCAACTTAAACAGAGGAGGAGGAGTTTTCATTATGAGTCGATTACATTTGCTAACGGGTTCAATGGGGATTTTCACCAAAACCCATCTTGTGCATATCCCATTATCTTTGTATTCTAAGATACCAAGCTTCATTGAGGAATTTTTCAAACATTTTCAGATATTTATCTATGCTTCCACATTTTCATACATGTCCAGCCAGAAGCCACATTTCTCGACTCAAAATGGAGAGTTGTTATATTATAGTGACCCCATATTCGCATGCGCTCTTCAAGCACCAAACAACACCGAAGTCTAACAACCTGATATCCCTTCTCCATTATGGTTTGGTGTATATCCATGCCCCACTCAAAATTTAACCACACAAGCTAGGAGTATGCTAGAAAAGATGAAATGTTCAAAACAATATTTTCTTACTATTTTTTTCCATTCTATTTGTCAATTATTTCCATTCAAAATAGTATTTTCTTCCTATTTTTTCCATTCCATATATATATATATATATATATATATATATATATATATATATATATATATATATATATATATATATATAATGAAAATGTTTACAACCTGTGGCCTTATATCCATTTGACCACACACGAATAAGCAAGGCACTACATATTTGCAATAGAACTTCGAGAATGTCGGGTGAGTTATGAAATACATTTGACATGTTTATAAAGGATTCAATTGCTTAAATATTCATATTGAGGCCAACCTATGAAAATAAAATGAAATACATAAAATATTCAAATTGGAAAAAAATTCTTATAGAGGAGGGTCTATGACTATATAGATCGATGCAGGACCATACTCCACTATACCTTTGGGACTTTCCATATTCCAAAAATATATCACACAATTTAGATAATCCATCGGATCATCCATAATTCGTAATGGGAATCAACATGCTTGATGAGATCTTGTTAATTACTCTATTTTTTATGCACATCCTCCATATACAATGTTTGTTTGGTACTAATAATGTTGGTATTGTGCATATCTAGCTCATGCTTTCGTGATTTGATACTCTAACCAATAGTTATCTAGCTTTCTTCTATACCTCAACATTCATCTCTAGTGTCACTTCTATTTCATTTTATTTAATAGTATCAATGTTGGGATCAAATCCATTTGATTACTTATACTTATTATTGTTGCAACCCTTCTATTAAAGATCATTAGAAACTAAAGTGCCCCATATTCGTGCACGACCCAAACCAACACAAACATTATAAAATCCGTCAATTTTTTTAAATACATTTATTAAATACATGTTCATTTATATCTATCATTTCTTAACATGGTCGGGACCATTAAAGATAATTAACCTTATTAATCCTATTTTACTATTATTATATTTTATTTTTATTTTTTAATTATTTATACTAATGCACTAAGGTTAGGCACCACCTCTCACGATAGAAAATGCCCCTTTGGTCCATATTTAAATTATACGGAAATGGGTTCATTTTTATCCAACCATAACTTGCCATGCTAAATATTATTTAATTTCATCATTTTCTTAAGTACCCATTCATTTCCTAACACTCCCCATGGCCCCCTAAATAAATCCTGCAGGCTCCCATTTAATTCATTTATCCCAACACCCATTACAATACCTATTCCCATAAGATTTAAGTGAGAGGATTAAATTTGAGCCTTGGATTCTTTTAATTCCCACCCTAGATCTTAGGGATCCTCTACAACCCTAATCTCTTCTTTATGATTTTCTTTTTACTTTCATTTTTATTTCCTTCTCATTTGCACAGCTTGTGGTTGTAGGGGGAGGAGGCCGGAGGCCATGGAAGACAAATTTGAGTTGCTCCAACAAGCTATTGGTTCTATGTTTGTATTTTATTGGAAAAATATTTCATTCTTATTCCATATTTACAAAGAAGGGAGAATTTCTTCTTATTTTTTCTAGCATTTCCCCCTAGGGTTTGTAAGATTTCCTTTTTGTTCTTTTCTCCTTATATATATAATTTTTTTCTTATTTTATACCCCAATCGGGGTTCAAAATTGAGGATTGAGGTCATAGCCCTTCCCAAGGCCTCAAACCCGGCGTCGAAAAGGGCAAGTAAAAATCGAATGTGAAAAAAATCAAAATGTAAAAATCATTTGACAATACAAAAGGGCAAGTTACTTTTACAACTGTCAAAAGAAGGGCTATGGTGAAAAAATGTCTATAAAAATTTGTGTGAAATTATTATGTCTTAAGAAATATTTTTGATTAATTTTACAAACAGTCACCTCCAACTTTCCAAGATATGTGTATGACTCGTAGATACATTAGATAAGTCGTAATACTTGAAATTACCAAAAAAATTAATATAACAAATATACTACCACTATAATACTATTAAGCTCAAATTCCAAGTTACTAGCAAGTTTTTGATGTCAGCTACACAAATACTTGAGCACAAATACCTAAAAACAAAAGATTTATTATTATTGTTTATGTTCTGGCCTTTTCTTGGGATTCATTCAAACGAAATATCTACCACTTTCTACTTTTTCTATTTTTTTGTTGCAGGAGCCACCTAGAGAAACATAAAACAAAGCTAGGATCAACTTGCACACAAATATTTGTGCACTTGGGAGACTGCACAACATGATTTGGAATAGATCCACTATGTAGACTGACCACTAGTTTGGATATGGGATGAGATGGATATCTGAGGTGGGGGAAGAGTGTGGAGAAAAGTGTTGAATTAATCTCAAAGAGTGACTTCAATTTGTGACTCACAATGTAGGGTGCCAAGAAGGCTCTATTGGAGCCATGTTGGTTCCAAAGGGTGGGATGAGCTCACAATGGTCTTGATCTAGATTTCCTAGATCAATTTGAGCTCGACATGTAGACAAACTATGGGCCAAGATGATTGGATTAGCTCTATTTGTATGAAATGGAGAAGGATATAGGGGAAAATATAGATGGGGCTTGCTTTTAAAAAAAAAGTGAATCACGTAAGGAGTTCACCCATTATGACCCTTGCAAATAAGAACCGAGCTAAGTGTCGAGTTGCTTCCTAATGCAAAGGTTAATTGGACCCATTCAATATGGAAGAATGCAGAGAAGATGAGAGGAGATCATTTTAGAGGAGGAGAATACGTAGAGATAATCTTCTTCATCCATTGAAAAACACCCTCCAATTCATCATTGGTATCTTCTCTCTAACTATTGTTTAATAGTAGTGATGTGGAGGCCAACAAGAATTTTATATTCGTTGTTGTGCTCAAGACAATTTTGCTAAACTCTATGCCTGAGGAGTTGAGGAAGAGGCTTGTGAATAGATTTAGGGAGGATTACAAAGGGTGTGTGTGTTGAATGGAGTATTCTAATTTGGTAAAACATCATTTCTATGTAGTATATTTGAATGCATACTCTACATGCGAGTGAAACTCTTGGATTGGAAATCAACTAAGAATATTTAGATGTATATATTGGTGACATAGTTAGTGTGGGCATTTCAATGTATATATGCACATTTTCTTTAATTTATTTAGAAGATGTATTCAAGTCAATGCATTTTACTAGTTAAATTTAAATGTGTGTTATTTTAGTGTTTAAAATACGCTCATGGTTTTTTTTATTGAAGGGATAAGAATCCAAATTGGTTTTATTTTAGGACTAAACTCCAAGTAGAAGTTAAAGTTATTTATTTTACTATTTATAAGTTTTCTTAATGATTTTGATAAGAGATCCTAGTGTAGTTTGATTGTATTTATGTGTTTAGTGATTTGTGTGTCTTCTTATCTCATTTCAATTGTTTGTTTATGTATTTATTTATTAATTTTATTTAATTCTTATTTTAGTTATGATGATTTTTAGGAAATTATAATATTACAAATTTGGGCTTTATTTACATCAAAATTTGATTATTTTACCAATTTAAATGTGGCTTAATTTACATCATTATGATAGAGGGGTCATTGTGTTTGGATTACTGAATTTTCCCTTTTTATTTAAGATGCTAATCAACTGGTGATTTTGAAAAGAAAAAATATATCGTTAAAAAAATTATTCTTAATTTTTATGACGTGTGTATTTGATTTATTCTTGTCATATGAAGTGTAAAATATTCGTGCTACTTTTCATCATCGAAGGGCTGGTCCAATACTTGCCCTTCAAAATAAAATTCAGACCAACCCTTCAAATTTGATCCCTGCCCCAATGTATTTGGGTTTTGATATATATATATAATTAAACTAATAATCGTGAAGGGTTTAGTGGTGTCACGGCTGTGGACATTTTTGAAGGGTGTGCAAGAGGTTTAAACATAGTCACGGCATTTCCGTTTAGTGTGGCCACTTCCACACCACTTCCGGGGACGGTTGTGTTGTGGTGTGGCGCGACACACTGTCTCCTTCCCATAATTTTTTTAATATAACTTTTTCATTCAAACAAACAAACACAAACATACCTAAAAGAAATCATTGTTATTATTTTTGTTTGATTAAGTTTCTTAAAAGGTGTAACCATATACATCTCTCTCTCTCTGAATAATATATGGGTCTAATATACAACCATAATTTTAGGAATAACATAAGGATTTATTTAAATTATTTCATTTTTTAATATGTATATATACATATATCCTTATATACACTCGGGAATTAGTTGAAAAAGATTTAAGGAGGTACCAATGTAAATCTCTTCACAATAAATACTAGATAAATCTTTAATATGATTCATAGTTTCATGTTATATGCACTATCAAACTACACATGCTCAAGAAATGGTTTCTTCTTACTTATTTAAACTTAGCTAAAAATTGTTTGAAGCAAGTATATGGGATAAAAGACTTATAAAAGTACCAAAAGGACTTATCTAAAAACTATAACCGTACTATATATCTTTGTTTCCTATATACAAAACCAATTCTACAAATAATAATAAATTTCAGTCTTCTTATATTTTTGTCCAAAATATAGATAAGGAAATAGGACAAAAAGGAAGGAATATGAATGAAATTAGTTCCATTATTTTAGAGTGCAAAAAGTGTTGCTTTTAAAACTAGGAATAAGGATTTAAATATGCTTCAAAAAAACTTATCTTTACATTTTCTCTTCTTTTTAAGATCATAAGGAAGGACTCATTTTAACTTCAAATAAAGTTTCTATTACTAGTTTTATCATACCCTAAAAATGGAGAGTAAACTTGACTAAATTATAAGAAAATAAGAGCAAGGATATTTCAAGATAATAGCATAACATAAGGCTTTCAACTATAACAAGGATTACAAAAATATTACAAGGTTACAAATCCTTTCCAACACCCTTAATAACAAGATGTAAATGCATGCCAAATGTTTTTTTCCAAAAGCAAGAACACAACATAAGAAAATACAAGTATATATGCCTTCCACAAAATGTGGGAACAAGTTTACAATATTACAAGACTTATTCTCAAGAGAGAATAGAAGATACCAAGATATTACATAATCATTACAAACAACACTCTAAAATATAAGTGTACAAGCCTCCCCAAAATGGGGAATAACATGTCAAAATTTAAAAATCTCCTCCTTGCTCCAACCAAATTTTCAAGCTTCCACTCCATATGAAAATATTCAATGCACAAGAGAAAGAGGCACGAGTTTTCCACCCAACCAAATGGCATCATCACATGTCATCTCCACCAATTAGAGAGAATGCATGCCTCAAAATTGCACAAGTAAAGGGGAGACAAATGGTGACACACACACACACATTTCAAAAAAACAACCATAAAAGAAAAAAATCACAAGAGGAGAACTCCATATTTTTTCCTCAATGGGGAAGAGTGGAAAGGAGCCCATTATAATCCATATTGTGATCCAACCATAGGAACACTAAAATAATCTTCATACATCATCATACATCCCACCTTATCACTCCATCCCAAACTCCAAGCCTCCTCCTTGTAAGGATTTTCAAACCATTTTCAACCATGAGATGGTTTCTTTCACAAGGATGGAAGATGAGGTTCAAACCATATGAACAATCATCTTCCACATCAAACCATATGAGGGAGGAAAAAATAAAGACCATCATGGATTTCCCATCAAGCCATGTGGTGTAAGAGGGGGTAGTCCTCCCTCTTCCCCTATAATTCCAAAATCCACCTCAAATAGGATGGATGGAGAAAATAAAGAAAACAAGATTTACAATGACACCCACAACAACATGCAAGCATACAATATTCAAACAACCATTTTTATTTTACACATTATACCATAGAAACCAAAACAAGAGGTATGAAGGCCTACCTCAAAAAATCAAGCTATCCAACTTCAATAACAATCCATGCACTTCAAGCTCCAAGCTCCTAGCTCCAAGCTCTCTCCAACTCCCAATAGTAAAAATGAGAAGAAAAATTCCATACCCCTCTCCATGAGGAGGTATAAAAATAAGAACAAATTCCAAATCCTCACAAATGAGAGGGTGACATGTGTCACCCATCTCATTCTCCAACAAAATATTCCAAAATCCCAATAAAAAATATAAAACAAAACACATTTAGGAAGAAAACTCCCAAATTTCCTAAAATGACAATAAGCCAACTTACTTCAACTTTTAAGAAAGCACACACAAATCAAACACACTTACAAGATGGTGACAAGAGAGGGGTCAAATGGGAGGAAAATCCCATTTGACCTTGAAAAGAGACCCCCCTACCCATAGGTAGGGTCCAAGGGGCTCCATTTTAGTGTAAGGGAGACCCCAATGTGAAAAGAGACCCTTACAAATGCCACATTTAGCCCAAATTCGAGATTGGGTAAAGTGGCTCAAAGGAAGAGGTGGTGGGGCCCACCCAAATGATGATTAGGTGGTCCCAAACCACAAACAACAATATTACTAACATAATAACATCACTAATGCATGTGGGGACCATTAGGTCCTTAAACTAGTTTAGTCACAAGGCTTAAACAAATTAAAAATAACATAGGTAAATTAGGAATCACCAATGGTGTCCAAACATGAATACGCCACATACACACAAGGTTACACAAAGATCATGCATGGCTAAAGGACTCGGCCTAGTCATCCGCTTGTGCAACTTGAGGTGCAACTCTAAAACCCATGTTCTCTTGTGTGACTGTAATTGCACACTCAATTCACACATTAAACATACTGCTCGATACAATAAATCAGAGAATAATAAAAATATAATGAAAACCAAATCAATCATGGATATTCATTCTAACTATGCAATAATCGATATCAAAATGAGATGACTATATTCTAACAACATGCATCCACATAAAACAAACTATCCAAAAGATCCATCTAAGTAGATCATAGCATGATAACATCCAATTTACCATTATAAACCAATGATATCAAAGTATACAACAATGAAATAGATTCATCCATCCATCATATATCTAGATAAAAATAACTAATCACATCCTGCTAGTATCCATAACCATATAATGTAAAGAAACTAAGATAATGATCATAATGCTATGATTGGCACCATGTGCCCAAATGTCACACAGTGTCACCAAATAATCCATAATGAAACCACATAATATCAAAATGGTGCTAAATCAATATCTCAAATCTAGTAAATGAAATGAGTCAAGCAAATGAAATGAATGAAAGGTGGGCACTACATCCCCCTCTCCTAAGATTAAACTTCCTCTTGGAAGTCACTGGAAGAGATAGGGATATGACCTCACGAGGTATCATGTCGTATCATGTGGTTTTTAGTCACAACAAGCATGTCCCACCAATTCAAACTTGGTCTTGTACTAAGTGTTTCTCTCATTTAGAGTAATTTAATTAAAGAAATTTGTAACTTCCAAGGAAATTTTATTAACATTCATTGTCTAAAACCCCTACATGGTCACACGTAAGTGGATGTCCAACATTAAGGTCTCTTTAAGGGAACTATATTTTTTTGTCTCAACAAACATGCCTCACCAAATATAACATGGTTCAAATTCAAGTGTATCTCAAATAGGAGAATATTAATCAAGGGAAATTGTAGCTTCCAAAAGATTCATTTGCATCATCATCTAACTTCCCTACAAGGTTCCACATAAGTGGATGTACAACATAAGGTCCACATTTAAAGGAAACTATTGATGGGTGAGCCAAGGGAACATAATGGTCATTTCAAAAAAAGGTTATCAAGTTATGCATACTTGATGTGTATGAGCCCACTCTTGAAAACCATCCAAGGTGCCACAAATACCACACAAGAAGAGAGAAAAATTTTCAAGTTTACATGTGGTTTCACCTTCTAGCTCACAATTAACTTTAAAATTTGGAAAATGGTTCACAAGACTCTCCAAATTGGTCCTAACATTTGCATTATTCATTAAGGGGTCAAAGATGAAGATTCACCATAATACCAAGCATAATAAAGGGGTGATGACTTGATTTGAAAATTTTTATGTTCACATAGTGATAGTACCAATAAATTGTGGGTGAAATATATAGCCAACCATCAAGTTAGGATTGATTTTCTAGTTTGGTTTCAAGGTTTCATAGCATGTACCATTTTCTAGAACATCTCAATTTGGTTCAAAGTTTTCTTTAGAAAACCCATAAAGGATAGTTTAATTTATTATTGTTTAAAATTTTACCTAATTTTTCACCATGAAATCAATTTTCAAACTTTCTACACCCCAAACAAGCCATAATTCCTTAATGAAACAAAACAAAACAAACAAAATTTTTTTCAATTCAACAAGACATATGAGAAGTTTACTTAAATTTATCATTTCTTTATCACTATAACCAAGAGAATACATGAATGAGTTAGGAAAAACAAAATTCATTCAAAAAGGATGTTTCCAAAACCTATCAAGATACTATTACAAAATTATAACTTGGATGGAGATACAACAAATTTTTCATTCATACCTTCCTCAAGAGTTCAAGAGGTCAATACACATTTTCCTTTAAGGAAGGTATAGCCTAATGCTTCTCAAAATCCAAAATTTATGTTAACTTTAACTCAAATTATTTTGGTCACTAAAGTCCCTTTAGGTTAAAAAGTGATGTATATAAATATACTTCTTAACTAGAGGGTGAATCCATTTCACACAAAGAACTAAATTTTCCACCCTATTGAGTGGTGAAACAATGGGGCCATGTTTTCAAGAGTACCCCAAAACAACATAAGCTCTCGATCCAACTCAAATTCACATTTCTTAACTAGGGTTTACACCGATAACAAAGGATGTCTTCACCCAAGGTAGGTGGAATGAATAGATAATTCGTTATTCTTAGTCCTCACAAAAGGGTTAAACCATTTATCTTATAATAAGTTACTAAGAGTTTTCTAATGTGAAAGAAATCTTATACCAAGAGTCTCCTAAGAGTCAAGTAACCAAAAGGATATCTAATCTTGGAAAAATTGCAACCTATATTATTCACATTACTTTCTCATCTAGTAGGACCTAAAATGACAACACAATGCCTAAGTTACTTACATAAGACCAACAATTTAGTGTGTAACCTAAATTAGATGAATATCACACAACTAAGAATAATAAACATCACTTATTTCATTTGAAACTATAACTTATGATCACCTCAATTTTAGATTTAAGGGGATAACAATCTATAACATTGTTTGTCAACAAAAGGTTGATAAAAGATATATATTCTACGAGTTTTCCCATTTACATATAATTACATGATTTTATTCTTGTTTATAAGGTATAAGTACATAAATGTACTTATAGATATATATATATATATATTTTTTGTTGGTTATGAATCATTGTATTCATCATTATTACACCATATTACTTGTAATTCCATGGGCCAACACTAGCATTGGTATACCATCTCTCCCAACAAAAGAGAATGATCGACACTAAGTTATTTTTAGAGAGAGAGAGAGAGAGAGAGAGAGAGAGAGAGAGAGAGAATGTTGTTATTTTCACATAATCATTGTTCTTCTATCTACTGAGATAAGGTAAGAGGGAGAGGGTGATTCCATGATTTCTACACATAAGTATTAGTGTCATAAATGTGATTATTTAATAACATTCTAACCAATTTGAGAAGGTTATTATCACAAGTGTACCTTCTAAGGTAAAATTATTTAACCAAGTTACATTGCACCAAAACTTAATAAATGATCATAGTATGAAAATGGGTCTATCGAGCTCAAGAAGGGTTATAAATAATTTGAACATTACCAAAGCTAATTCCAAATGTTATATGTAAGGGCTTTGATAAAATTTTAAGTTGTGAAAACTAGAGTCATTTTTCAATAGCTCAATGTATTCTTAGTTTACTAGAAGAGGATAAAATAACTATGAAATATCACTTCATGTAAAACCATCGTATAAAAGAGACACAAAAATCCTTTTCCCTTATCATATATTGATTAGAGACAAGTTAGAGGATTTTACATTAACAAAAATTTTCATCCAAGTATGCTTAATTTAGAAATACACTTTTGAAAAGGAAAAGCAAGGTTATAAGGTTGTTTGGTAAATTTTCTTATAAAGAGGTTATAAAATTGAGATTAGTAGCGTATACATGAGGAGTGAAAATTATTCTAATTTATAATAATGGAATTTTAAGACATGGAAGACCATTTTCCCTTATTAGGTTTTCTACAACAAGGTACAATTATTTATTTCACACCCATACCAAAAGGGTTTTGTTAGGTTTAAATGTGGTGCCCTTAACATTGTGAGTGAGTTCCCAAGAAATAATAAATCAACTCAAAGAGGAAAAAATAAAACTAACAAAAACACCAAAAATACCCTTAGATTTAAAAACAATTCTACACTCCCATATTGAATTACTAATAATTTACAAAACAACCATGATTATGTATGGTGTCCAAAATGACCAACTATACCAAAGCAATTAACACCCAAAATGCCTCGTAGCATCCAAATTTATCAAGGTCATAACATTCAACCTAGAACACATGTAACACATCACAATAATCATATTATAAAATATTACACCCTCAAGGGTGTCCTAAGACGTTCAAATGGTTCATTAAGACCAGTTCTCTTATTCTATGATCTAGCCAAAATGGCTACAAAAAGGGCCTACCAAACAACTACCAAATACCCAAATGGTAAAAAAACACATCCAACCAATTCTCTATTATATAGGGAGTCAAACAAGACATACAAAACCCAAAACTAGAATGAATCTTGAACTGGAAGCACCTTCTGGGGCCAACTATTAAAGTTTTGCTATTGCATTTCAACATATTTTTAGTGAAATTGGCTATGAAATGGGTTTTGAAAACAAGTGATCCCAACTCAAAATCTTATTCTATCAAATCTCATCTATTATCCTATATATATATAGAGAATCTGATGCAACTTACAAAATATAATTATGATACCCAAAACTCTAGTTGTGACCTCATTTTGAGCTGATTTATGTGATTGACTAGTTTGTTTTTGTGACAAGAATGACTAGAGGCCTCAAAACATGCTTGAAAAACTAGCTCCCAAATCCATTTTCACAAAACCAATTGTTGCAATCAATTGAGATGGAAGAATACTAAAGGTTAGAAGTGGTAGATTTCAATTTTCTACTAAAGCTCCTAAACCATGGGTCAAAATCAAAACAAATTTCTTAGATTTCAATTGTTGTCCCATGCAACAATGTGATCAACAGGGCTCAAAATTCCTTCAACTAAATGATCAAATGATCTTATAAATTGGGTTTAAATGTTTTGTGACATCCCATGTCACTAGAGAACATGACCATCCTAAACGATCTCTTCTATGGAAGTCACAAAGCCATTTTGCATGTTATTTTAGTGGGCCCCCTAGATAAATCCCTAGGCTCCCATTTAATTCACTTATCCCAACACCCATTACAATACCTATTCCCATAAGATTTAAAGTGAGAGGATTAAATTTGAGCCCTTGGATTCTTTTAATTCCCACCCTAGATCTTAGGGATCCCCTACAACCCTAATCTCTTCTTTATGATTTTCTTTTTTACTTTCATTTTTTATTTCCTTCTCATTTGCACTGCTGGAGGTTGTAGGGAGGAGGATGGAGGCCATGGAAGAAAAATTTGAGTTGCTCAACAAACTATTGGATCTATGTCTCGTATTTTCTTGGAAAAATATTTCATTCTTATTCAGTTGCAAAGAAGGGAGAATTTCTTCTTATGATTTTCTAGTATTTCTCCCTAGAGTTTACAAGATTTCCTTTTTTTTCTTCTATTATCCTTGTGTGTGTTTGTGTGTGTGTGTGTGTGTGTGTGTGTGTGTGTGTGTGTGTGTGTGTGTGTGTGTGTGTGTGTGTGTGTGTGTGTGTGTGTGTGTGTGTGTGTCGTGAAGGGTTAAGTGATGTTACGGCATGTGGCCATTTTGAAGGGTGCGTAGGGGTTTAAACACAATCACGGAATGGATGCTTGGAGACACATGAGAGGGATGATTGTGATGAGAGGGGGTGGTGTGGTCGCGGCCATGCCACATCCAAAATAATGCGAGGGGAGGGGGACGAGGTCACGTCTGTCTCCCTCCCATAAATATACATATATATACCCAAAATAATTTTTTCATTTAAACAATCAAACACAAGCATACCTAAAAGAAATCGATGTTATTTTTTATTGAGTATCTTAAAACGTGTAACCATATACATTTGTGTGTGTGTGTGTGTGTGTGTGTGTGTGTGTGTGTGTACATATATATATACATGTATTTATATATATAAAGGAAACAATTTAAATAAATCCTTATGTTATTCTAAAAATCTGGTTGTATATCAGATCCATATCTTATTCATATATATATATATATATATATATATATATATATGTACTGGGAATTAGTTGAAAAATATTTAAGAAGGTACCAATGTAAATCTCTTCACAATAAATACTAGATAAATCTTTAATATGATTCATAATTTCATGCAATATGCACTATCAAACTACACATGCTCAAGAAATGGTTTCTTCTTACTTATTTAAACTTAGCTAAAAAAAAAAATTGAATCAGTATATGGGATAAAGACTTATAAAAGTACCAAAATGACCTATCTAAAAACTATAACCGTATCTTAGATATATCATTTTTGTCCTATATACAAAACCAAGTCTACAAATAATAATAAATTTCCTTCTTCTATTATTTTGTCCAAAATCTAGATAAGGCAATAGGACAAAAGGAAGGAATATGAATGAAGTTATTTCCATTATTTTAGAGTGCAAAAA
>CM031238.1:73695921-73838160 GCA_018340775.1 Taxus wallichiana var. yunnanensis | reverse complement strand
ACGTATTGCTTTCAAACATTAATTTAAGTTCAACACAAAGGTCATGATTATTGCATACTTCTCCATATACATGGGCCATTCACTGGCGTTTGAAAAACGTTTATTGGTGAAGATGAAGAGCTCAAGTTACAAAGGGAACTATGGGGCGGTTATTGTAATCATGACAACAACTCACAGGTCACCCAAAATAATTGGTGATGGGCCCCAAACCAACTCACAAAACTAGTCTCGAAGGAACTTTCATTGAAATGTAGATGGGATTAAGATTGTCTTACTGCAAGCAGTCTAGGGGTAGGTGGAAATGGTTTTCATTTTTGCTTAAACTAAGCATAACCATAGGTTGAAACCAATCACGTTTTGCCTTTAAAAAGAGCACGTCACTTCAAGTGACTAATAAGCTAAAAGGGACTAGAAATTAGACATGCAAGGGTGTTAATTAAGTTTAAACAACTTGGTTAAGTTTTCACATAGTTTCTCATGTTACCGTGGGGTCATGCAAGGAGTTTCGAGTTTGCAAGTATATTTTTGGTGTGGTGCTACATATGGCATAAATTTTGGGGTCATAAATTTTTTTGATGTTCGATGAGTTCCCCAAATGAAGTAAGGCTTTTATCATCGGGTTGGAATTACATTTCATAATAATTAGCAAATCATTTCCAAATGCAGATGCAATGATGAAAGTGGAATTTAGTTCAAGCTAAAAAGGGAAAACCATACCTTTACTGTAAACTTCGCGATCTCGCATTCTACGAGACCGCATCAACTTGCCACATTCACCAAGCAAAAACAACGAGACCAAGCATGATGAGCTCCAAAAAATTGACAGCTAGCTATAGTTTCATTGAAGTCACATGATGAGATATGATACAAACATAGAATTTCTCTCAAACAACCAAACCCAAGACGACTGTGCTAATGCATACAAATGGTCCTTTCAACTACTCCAATGCTTTATTCAAACACAACCAAGGATGTACTAGGAAAATGAAGCTGATTTATTTGGGCATCTGCCATAACATTTACTTGGAAGTTTCTTAAGCCTAAAAAAGACAACCATTTTGTGTTAATCCAATGATTAACACACTCCCGAGACTACATTCTACTAGGCATTTGGAATTAATCCTAACAAAGGCATTATCTTGAAATTTTCTAAGGACCTTCAACAAATTTACTTTGATTATACTGCACCCGTATTCTTCCACGAGACCATATTTTTTTCCACGCATTATGTCAAATAGTTCACGTGATTGCTTATATTTCTACATTTTGCATACATGTCTTCCAACTTACCGGAAAAAAACCGCTAGGACATTATTTGGTGGATGCCCATACACTAATCCCAAGTTTCTAAGGTACCTCAACACACCCATTTTGTGCACAACCACCAATCATTACTATCCAACAAACTACATTTTATTTTGATATTTTTTTGAACATATCACCTAAAGTAAAAATCACTTAGCATCTCTCTCTCCAATACACCAAACAAACCTTTCATTCGTTTCGAGACACAATTTTTTTAGCTTCTATTTTCATGAAATAACATCTCTTCCTTGATATAAATCTCCCTTTCCACATATTGGTAGTGAACAGGAAAATAAAAAAATTCACTCAGGGAGGAGTGAAAATAAAATCTTGTTGAGACATGAGTGAGATAACAGAAAGGCACTCTCCACAATCATAAAAAAGCTACAAATACTGAAATAAAGAGAAGGATTAGGAATAGTGAAGTTGTGGCTATTTCCTCTGCACCTGATAATGGTGTCGGGAAGGGTTATAGTAACACAATTCCACATATATACAAAATAATACAAACAAATACAACCAAACATTACACCAAAAAGAGTGCCCTCCAACTCAATCTTCTTCTTCCTTATCATATACAAAAATCAAAACACGTTGAGTGTTTCCTTTCATCTCGTGTAGACATATGAAACCACACTAGGTAAAATAAAGATGCCAACTGATAATTTATATAAAGTAAAGTGAGGGGGTATTAGGATATAAACTAATATCCACGCGTAGGTTGATTTAACCCAAAATGGTATTGATTGGGGGTGGTATTTATTGGTGAAAGAGCTTTGTATCGCATAGTTCCATATACACGTTAAAAATTTAATTATCATATTACTGCTAAATGAAAACATTGACTTGGGCCACATGATGAGTGCTTTGGATCCTAAATAAAGTGCTTTAATTATTGTTCAAGGAAAAAGACAACTCTAAAAAAAATTTTAGGATGTGTCTTGCTCCAAGTTTTTCTAACTAAGTACACTCCCCTCAAAGGTGGCTGACATGTAGGAGCAATACATTGGACAACTACTAGATACTTCTCATAAGGATGAAAAATAGGATCTATAGATACCTTGAATGGTTTTATATAAGCCTTGAAAGAGACCTCTTACCCTAAATTGGAAACTACGATGACCAACACTTCATCATTGTCATGATCAATTTATTCAAGAATAAATTGACTTTTTCATACTTGTTTCTCAATTGAATGTTCAAGAAACAAAGTGAATTATTACTTTGGACTATAGGTAGGCCTCACATCCAATCAGACGTGGATTTCCTCAATAAATATTACTAGCAATTGCACAAGAGTTGCAAATTACTACATCGGTGAGGAGTTCAATTTTATAAATTTTATGCGGTGAGGTGCATGTTATATTAATTTGTTTTAGGGATTAGTAAGTGGGAGTACAATTAAATTTAGTATTTTTGGATTATTTCGATGCAAAATTGTTTGAGTGGAAAGTTTATTTGAATACATACAAGGTTGATATTCATCTATGAATTTATGGGGACTTTGAGAGATGAGGGACAATACACATCGCTTCATCCAATCATGTATAAATTAGAAACATTTCCAAATTAGAAAAGGAATGAATGATAAAAATAATCCGACCATGGAAATTACACAGTAAAAATACCGACACATTTTTGTTGTGCCTAGATATGTCACCATCATTATTTAGTCATGGCACACTTGATATAAATATACACATCATTTCTTATACAATTTGTGCATTACTTCTCATTATCTTAGCTTGTGGAATGAGATCATTATAACTATGTGAAATACTACTTACTTAAGTGTTGGATTTTTGTTTCCCCTTTTCCATTCTGCGGTTAATGGAACATTATACTGATTTTCCTCATTTGGTAAACCATTTCAATGAGTGGGCTTGTTATAGCCCATCCATTATTAGAGCCCAAATTTCATAAATTTGCATAAGTGAGCATCAACATCCCTTGATAATAAGGAACTACATAAAATATTATATTTTCATGGAGCAAACACAATTAATGATATATGATGGACATATAATCCATTTTTTAACCGACCGTAGTATTAAAGCCATTTTTCATGTTGCATTTTGTTCTCTAACTTTTCAAAAAGTTTCTCCTTATTGAACCTTGTATAAATTCTGGTGCTTATGGCTATTTTCTCAATGAATATGAAATCTATCTCTCTCCCATATAATCTATCATTAGTATTAGATCCCGAGCGATGGAGGAGACCTATGTGTCTTTTGGATACCCGCATGTTTTTGAGTAATTAATATGTGTATTTACTTGGTCTCAACATTGTGGTAAAGCAAACATGGTCATCTCGATTAGAAAAGTGACTTCGCAACATTGAAAGTGTGGAGACCAAAGCTTTGGCATTTTCTATTTTAATTGATAGTCACTTAATGATAATGCAGTGCCATGGTGAGTAGACGTGGTTGTGCATGGTAAATGTGAAGAAGAGAATGGCTAAAGAAAAGATTTTTGTCCTTCATCGTGATCCTGTTGTACATAAGTGAAACACTCTTGATTAAAGGATGTCAGCCCCAAAGATATTGTTATTAGATGACCAAATCTTGAAAGGGCCAAATTTTGCTGCATGGAAGACAAAGATGAGAACCATTTTCCTCTTTAAATATATATGGATATCATAATAGCCACACTAGCTCATCACTGATACTGAGATGAGAAAATGAAGTACAAAAAGGCCAATGAAAAATCCTTGATGTTGAAAAATCTAAGCATATTTGATGAGGTAAATCCACACATCTGGAATGCGACAATGCCAAAGAAGGCTTGGGATACTTTGTGCATGATCTATGAAGCAAAGAATTTGACAAAAAATCTGCATCTTCTGGGTCAAAACTTCATACCATGAGTATGAATGAAGGCGAGAAGGTGGAGGAATTATTGAGTCAAGTGGTAGAGTAATGGGCAAATCTTGTTGCATGTGGAGAAGAGGTCAAAGATAAGATGATTGTCCCACTCACACTACAAGCTCTTCCTTCCTAGAAATTCATCACCATGTTGACCATCACACAAGCGAAAGTGATCTTTTCCGAACTAGTGAATTTTCTATAACATGAAGAAGTCATTCGGAAATGGTGGAAGAAGAGTTTGATGACAAAGTATTGATCTTGAGGCAAAAGAATATTCAAAATGCAAAGGAAAACAAGAGAAGAAGACACATGAGCAATCACAAAAGTATCAATAGAATAAGTCTTAAATGGTGAATTGATGGTGCCACATCACTACGAATACACATGACACTATGAACTATTGGTACAATGGTCACACAAACACAATTCTAGAGAAGAGAGAATATTTGGCCAAGGTGATTTAATGAAATCCAAGTGGCATCCTTGTGGAAATAATTAGAAAGGACATGTCGTAGCCTATCTAGATGATAACAAAGATGAAGATGTTCCAAAATAAGCACATTATGATGCACATGAAGATGATTTGGTTCTCATCGTATCCCAAACATTACAGCCATAATAGAATGTTTGGTTGATAGATTCAGGCACCAAAACACATTAAGGATGATAAAGAGTTGTTTGATTAATTGAATAATTGACCCATTGGAGGTCGGTTAAATTGTTAACAACAAGGAGTATGTAGTAGAAGGAATATTCAATGTGACCATTCCTCTCAAGATGAGAAGATGTACTCTCACAAAGGTGCTCTCTATGTCACTGACTGACCAAAATCTCATGTTTACCTCTCAAATTTGGAATCTCAAGATCAAGGTGGATTTCCTAGTTTAGAATAACATCAAATCATGTCTAATATCTAAAGAAGGTATGATACTTTCTAGAGATTTTTGAAGGATCATTTATTTGCATTAGATACAGTTTCATCCCTCTAGTTAGTTATCATGTTATCCTCATGATGGAATCACTTTGCACTCTGGCATTGTAGGTATGGACATATTTCTGTCATCTCCCTCTATCAGCTTAGTTTGAAGAAGATGGTACGAGGCCTTCCTCCTCTCTTCTACTTATTACCTCTTTTTCCTGGATGTCTAGCGTGGGAAAACAACATCAGATCCATTCAACGCGAAGTACATTTTGTACAAGAATCATCTTGAGGTCATGCATACCAATATGTGTGGACCCTTTCCTACCTCCTTTAAGGGTTTCGAGTACTTTTGGTTGTTTGCGATGATTATTCTTACAAGAATTGGGTGTTCTTTCTCCAAAAGAAGAGTGAAACTTTGCACATTTCTAGACCTTCTATAAGAGAGTTTTTCATGAGACCTCTACAACCCCTTCTTATCTTCCACTTAGATCGAGGGGGAATTCACATCAAATAAATTCTTAGTGTTCTTGAAGGAGCATGGTATCACA
Organism: Taxus wallichiana var. yunnanensis; assembly: GCA_018340775.1. NCBI lineage: Eukaryota > Viridiplantae > Streptophyta > Pinopsida > Cupressales > Taxaceae > Taxus > Taxus wallichiana. Next base: position 73,832,518 of record CM031238.1, on the reverse strand, counting down.
CAACACATGACCCCCTATACTCCCAGTAGAATAGAATTGAATAACGTCATATGAGCCTGTGAGTGCCATGGAGATGGCTCATTGCATGCTTTCTCTTTGTGAAGTTGGAGAACAAATTTTGGGTAGAAGTGGTCCATGCTATCAGTATATCTTACCAAGAACTTATAAAGATCTTGAAGGAAAAGACACTAAAAGAGGTATGGAGTAATCATAAACCTTCTATTTCTCATTTGAGAGTATTTGGTTGTACTACATATATGCATGTTTCAGATAAGAAGAGGAAGAAGCTTGATGCAAAAACACACCAATGCATATTTTTGGGGTACAATACTACCTCAAAAGCATATCGTATCTCATGGATCCTGAGATAAATAAGATATATGAGAGAAGAGATGTTGTTTGTGATGAGTCATCATTTGACTCATTTCCACAGAAGGAAGATTCAACACTGACCTCCTCTCATAGATTTCTCACACATCTAGATGATGAGCATGAGGATTCTTTAGAGAAGAAGGATGAGCTGCAAGGAGAGTTGTTCATTGATCTTGGGAATTTGGAAAATAATTCTTCACATCATCAGAGAGCGTTAGCGTCCAGTCCAAAGTGGGTCAAATAACCATGAGAGAATCCCACCTAAACTATCTTCCATAAACTTCATCGAGGAGTTTGAATGAGAAGACATGCAGAGAAATGAGGTGAATCTCACACTTATGAGTTTAGTTGTTGATATCACCGAACTTGATTCAATTCATGAGGCACTCAATCAACTAGAGTGGAAGAAGGTCATGGATGTAGAATATAAATTTTGATACGAGAATCAAACATGGGAACTTGTTGATCTACTTGTAGGTAAGAAGTCCATTGTAAGCTGCAAGTGGATTTTTAAAACAAAATACAATGCAGATTGATCTATCAACAAGTATAAAGCACAAATTGTTGCGAAGGTTTATTCTCGGTAGGAAGGAATTGACTATGATGAGATTCTTCACCCACTGCAAAGATCAAAATCATCGAGTAGTTTTATGCGGTACCTTTAGTAAAAAAGCGGATGGAAAATTCTAATAGATGGATCGAAGTGAAAAGTGATTTCTTGAATGGTGATATCAAATAAGAGGTATACATGACCCAGCCAAAAGGATTTGTCAATGAGAAGCATCCTAAGAAGGTATGTCATCTAATTAAGTCTCTTTATGGACTTAAATAAGCACCTAGGGCATGGTACATAAAATAGATGATCACCTATTGCAACATGGATTCACTTCGTAGCCCCTTTGATTCAAATTTGTATATCAAAAAGATAGGCAGAGAGTATTTTCATCTTGGTTTTGTATGTAGATGATCTTGTGATCACAAGGAGTTCTGACAATCTCATTGAAGATGTGAAGAATGATTTGAAGAAATCCTTTGACATGAAAAATTTAAGGCTACTTCACTATTGTCTTAGCTTGGAGATATGATAAAGAAGAAGAATCATATTTTTATCTCCTAGATGAAATATGCTAAGACACTCCTAAAAATTATGGCATGTCTAGATTGTAAACCTATGTCCACTCCAATGGAAAAAGGTTTGTAACTTTTGAGATTCTAGGATTCACCTCAAGTAGATGGTACTCTCTACAGAAAACTTATTGGGAGTCTCATTTACTTGATGTATACTAGACTAGACCTTTACTTTGTTGTGAGCTATCTCTTTAGATTCATGCAGAGAACCAAAGAAATTTCTTAGGTAACATTGAAAGCATGTGTGAAATATTTTGAGGTATAGTTAACTATGGTCTAGAGTATCATAAGAACTCTTAGTTCTTCTTTGAGATATCTGAGACTCGAGACTATGATGGATCGATTTGATGATAGGAAATCAACTTTAGGATATATTTTTCATCTCAGGTCTAGACTTATCTCATGGGTAAGTAAGAAGAAAAATGTTGTTGCTCTCTCATCCACTGAGGTAGATTATCATGCAACATGAGGAGTTGTGTGAAAACCATTTGGTTACGTCACATTTTGGCGTATAGGCATTCTGAAGAAAGTCTCCCATCATTCACCATGATAATTGGTGTGTTGAAGCTTGTGAAGAATGCCATTTTCCATGAGAGATAAAAACACATTGAGGTTGAATGTCATCATATTTGAGAACAAGTCTTGAAACACGAGATCCAAGCTCCAATACTTCGATAAGATGCTCAAATTCTGAAATATACTCACCAAGTCTCTTAGCAAGGTGAAATTTGAATTGTTTCGAGGGTACATCTTTAAAAAATGTATTGATGGTGGGAATGTTAACATAAATAAAAGTTAATACATTATTTTAACCTAATGGTATTTAGTTACTTTCCTATGTGGCATTTCATTCTCTAAGCGATTTGGTTTTGCAATTTCTCCTTATGAAACTTATATAAATTCTAGTTCTTATGGTTGTTTTTCTCAATGAATACAAAATCTATTTCTCTCTCCTCCCGAATCTATCAATACTCTATTATAAAATTGTTCATATTTCTAATAAAACTCTTAAAAGCTAAGATAATCTTTTTTACTCTTCCTAAAAACAATCCAAATCTTGACATATTTTTTCTTTTTCTTTTTCCTCTCTAAATGCATTATAAAATCATTATTTTTCTTTTAAAAATCAATATTTTCTTTCTTAAATAAATTTTGTTCTCTTTAATGTAACGTTTTTTTGGTTGATGTAGATGTTCCTTTCTATATGTCCAAAAGATACTCATGAGATGCATTTAAAAATCATAGATTAATACTTTTTTTTGTGTTTTATAGGAAATGTGATATATTTTCCAAATGTTATACAGTGGAATTGGCATAAAGTTCTTGCCAAGTATTGGTCTCATGTTGAACTGTGAAGAGAGTGGAAAATGATGTAAGGCCTATTTAGAGACGAGGACCATGGTAGGTTATGATATTTTTTATATAGTTTAACCACTTATTCAAAGTTATAATTTTTTTAAAAATATCTTCAATCTATAATTAATGTTTTGAATTTTGTAAACATGATTCTTATCATAAAATTGAACATATGGGACCACTAAATTTAGAAGGCCTCTAATTTTTTCCACCAAATTATTATTTTATTTTAATAATGTCTTACAAATTACTTTTACTGGAAAAATGAATAACAATACACAAAAAATGATTAGTAAAATAAGACCCTATTTTTGATAAATAACTCACGGAGAAAGATCTAATTTTTCAACGACCATTTTATCTAGTTAAATGAAAATCCTACCATAAATTTATTTTAGATTAAAAAAAATAATGTGCACGTTACTTAATTAGGATCAAAAAATATTTTAAATCCTTAGTGCTTTTTTAACTTGATTTTCAATGCACCATAACTCACTAGTATAATTAATGAGTGTAAATAATAATTATAGCACTCCTAAATATGAATTATTTAAAATAGCTGCATGTTTAAAAATGAATATTAATTTCTACGGGTTTGAATCATCTTTGGCGGTATTTGGAATGTGAATTTAAGGATACTTACACCTACACAAATCAGGATCCACATTGACATCTTGAAAAGACACCTTCCTAAAAAGCTGGGAAAAATAGGATGTATCGTATTGATATGGGCCATATATTGTGTGGTATGTTATGTTTATATGGCACTTGTATGGGCATAAATATGTATGTTGTGCATTTTATGGAGAGGATAGCTCTCACCACCTATATAGATGACATTGATATAAGATAGTGGATGGATGACAATCTTGGATTTCTCTTATCTCCCCTAAATGTATAATCTATCCAAGACACCTAAACAAAAAACATGATTGAGGTCATACGTATATTTGAGTTAGTGTCCATTTATTAATTATTTTATCATGTGCGAGTCGATTTATGAGACATGAGGGAGACTCTACTGACCATGATCCGGGACTCTCATCTCTTTGATAAGAAATGTTAATTTGATGAAGGAGATGGAGATATCCTTCTTTTGCACAAATTTATGAAGAAAACCTTGGGAAAATATGGTCAATACTCCATAATTTAACTCTTAAGAGTTGTCACTTCTAAAAGATGGAGATACTTTCAACACAAGGCTAAGGTTACTGAAGACATTAAGAAATCCTTGATTGTTCTACATATTTTAGTAAATAGATTTTGTTCCTTTGTTGATATACAGGAAAAATAGGGTAGTTTAGGATGGATTCATGGTTTTTGAATGATTTTGGTGGGAGATGAAGCAGGATAAAGTTGATTATACCAGATCTTTGAGGGACTTCACAACAATGGACAACTCAACAATAGAAAGCTTTAGAATAGTTAAGACGTTCCTTCAACCAGAAGGTGTGCTTCAATGGAGGCCCAGATCAACACATTTTCACACAATATTTGAGACTCTAACATGAAGGCTCGAGTTAAAAGACTCAATTAAACACCAAAATCTCTGATCAATCATGCCTAAGGTACACCCAAAGACTTACAAACAATCTTTATCAACAAATGACAAGTGAATTGATTTTAAATTTGTTTATCTCATCACAAGATGAAGGCTCTTCTTGAAATGAAATTACAAATACCACTAAACTATCACAGGATGAGATCTGTGTGATTTCACAAAGATTTCAATGTAAGATTGCAATAGGAACAAAAGAAACCATTTGTAGACATTCTAAAACAAAGCAGACACAAATTGCTAGAGATTGACACAAATTAATTTCAAAATTGCTTAGATTCATCAAGTAGGGAAAGCTTCCAGAGAAATCTCAGTGCTCATCAATGGCTATACATCTGCAACCAACTTGACATGATAGAAAATATAACACAAAAAGAAAATAATAGGTTATCTCGGATTGGTCTCTCAGGAAGATGACTTTCTCAAATTTTCTCTTAAGAATTCAACCCCCAACCATTTGCAAGAGTATTCTCATTACATTTATACATTTTACTCACTCAATTTTCCCCCAAAAGAGAAGAATATTCGAGGGACCTTTTCTTGTTACCAATTTTCCTCAGAAAGTGACATTTAACAAATTCACATCCGAAAGCTGCCAGGTGGACCAATTGTGAATTGATCACATTTCTTGGGCCCTCGACTAATGACTAGGATGCCATGCCACAAATTTTTGGAAATCCTTCTAATCATTCTGATTCTATCATGAGAAATCCCCTTTTTAATCATTTTTCGGAGGCTCTGCACAACTGGATATGATAGGTAATCCTTTTCACTCTCGAGGAAACACCTTTTTCATCTTTTGCACCTGTAACTTTCATCATTTCATCCTTTTCCCTTTCTTTTTCCTCTGCAACTCTGTCCCGCATCCATCTTCTCTAGTAATTCCCATTTTTGCAAGTGCCCGAGCAATTCCAACTTCAAAATATCGACCTTAACAATCCTTGGACTCACAAATTAAGTTCTAAATCCATTCAATGGCACTTTATAGATAGAGATGACAAGGAATTTCATCAAAAATGATGAAAAAATAGTGCGTATTCACATCTCCTAGGAGTCTTTGAGCAAAAATGGTGGAAAAATAGATGAAATACACAGCAACCATTGATTCTACCCCTTTTCTACTTTATATCATAGCCATCCACATGTTTCCTTGGTGCAACTACAAAGGAGAAGTATAGGGAAAGTTTCCAAACAAGCACGGGCCTTCCACGTGCCCTGGGCCCAAGAAAAATGCCTTTTGGCCTTTGAAAAGTCTCAAAGTGTAAAAAGGAGCCAAGTGGAAGCCTCCACGTGTCTCAATGGCACATTTTGAGATGGTCCCAAAAAGCAGAGACCCCAAACAAGTGGGCTCACCACGTGTCTCAGTCAACAGAAAGTTTGTTAAAAAATTTGAAGGATCAATGGAAGGTGCCATGTGTCTAGGGTCCGAGACATTTTTCTTTGGCCATTGAAAAGTCCAAGCAAAGGGAAGAGTGAGGAAGCCTCCAAGTGTCCTCTGGTGCTTCTTCAAAATAAAACTTAGGGGCTGGTCCCCAAAACAGGCGTGGTCCCTCCATGTGTCCAAGCCTTTCAAAATTTGCTTTGAAAAGTTTAAGTATAGAGGAGCTGAGCGTGAAGCCTCCACATGTCTCCCCGTATGCAATTGTTAAGGTGGGACCCTGAGGTAGATCCTCAAATGAGCACCATCCCTCCACATGTCCATGGTCCACCAAAAAACTATACCACCACATGAAAAAATTTGTCTAAGTCTGGGCAAGGCAAGGAAACCTCCACGTGTCTCCCTCGGCGCAACTCCAAGGCCAAACCAAAAGGTGAATTTTCAAATGAGTGCACCCTCCACGTGGACAATTTTTGAGTTGAAGTGAGCCTTAGAGTTTTTAAAGTGCCCCCTGAGCCGCATCCAACCAAAAAGGGCCATGTTTCCCATGATGCCGAGATATAAATTTGACGGGAAAATACACCGTCAAACAGAAATGTAGGAAAATCACCATTTGAGCCTGGAAATGAATCTTTCTTCAAGGAAAGAGAATTTGGAAATGATATAAGGCCCAAATATGATCCTCCAAGCTACATCCAATCATGTTTCCACAGATATTTGGGACAAAAATGATAGGGACAACAAAACGTGACTGTGGAAAATGGAAGGAAAGGAAAAACCCAAGTTTTACGCCCAAGTTATAGACTCTTTCATATGGACAGAGGAACAAAAAACAAATTTTGGAATTTTAAGTGATCCTCGACCAAGGAAGGGACTGATCATGGCAACCAAATGGAGGAAAAAGTTTTCATGCATCAATATGGGAGATAGAAAACATGACACAGAGCCCACAAACTGAAGAATTTCAAGGAAAATGGGGTGAGACTAATTTGAGCACCAACATCAGCTCGACTCGGGATGGGCACTCCTGTGAGTGCCACAAGAACAAATAGTAGACCAAGTGCCAAAAATAGACCATTGGGAAATAGAGTCAAAGAATAAGCTTGCAGAGTAGAGAAACCATAACCATCCTCCAAAAAATGAACCGAGAAACCAACAAAACCAGGTCACCAAGGACCAGAATGAAAAAAAACACAAAAGCAGAATGAAAACAAAGAACTATACACTATACAATGGAGTATACCTTGATTATGAGAAATCAATCAAGGAAATGTTTCAAATGCCTGCCATTAATAAGAAATTCAAGCAGTTCCCCATCTAAGTCTTTTAGGAAGAAGGTATTTTCACCAATTCAAATATCAATTGAATAAGGGCCCATCCACAATGCATCAAATTTACCATGCTTCCCTTATCTTCATGCTGCTATCCCATAAAAGCACAAGATCCCCAATGCTGAAAGCTCTGGAGTCACCTTCTTGTCAAATAACTTCTTCAACTTTTCTTTGAACTTCACATGCCGCTGATGGGATGCCCTTCTTTCTTCATCTAACTCAATAATCTGATTGATTCGAGCATCATATGGACTAACTTCTTGATCTTCAATTTGTTGAACAAACTAAAATGAAGACAATTGCAAATGAAGGGGCAAAAAAAGCTTGAGTTCCATATACCAACTCAAATGGGATTTTACCAAGTAGCTCTTTTGACAGTGATTTCATCCCAAACAACAAACTTCAGTTGCTCACCCCACTTCTTTTTGTTCATCTCCAAGGTTCTTCTAATGATCTTCAACAAGTTTTTATTGTTGGACTCAACTTGTCCATTTCCTTGGGGATTGTAGTTAGAAGCATATGTCAAATTGATTCCATACTCTTTGCACATTGCCACCAAAGGTTTGGCTCTGAAACTCATGGCATTATCAACAACAATTTTAGTTGGCACTCCAAATCTATGCATATGATTTGATTCAACATGAAGTCCATGATAACTTGGTGTGTTTCTTTCTTGGTGGGGATTGCTTCCACCCACTTAGTGAAATAATCAAGTGGCTACAAGAATCCATTTATGACCAACACTGGAAGGATCAAAATTTTTCCAATGAAATCCATTCCCCATTGCTTAAATGGGGCTTCAATTGACACATAGATGCAAAGGAAGGGAGCCTGAAGCTTTCATTCTTCCAGAAAAATGCTGGAAACTTTCACATTTCCTAACCAATAGAGTTGTATCTTTGAAGAGAGTTGGCCACCAATAACCAGCCCTCAAGATTTTATGTGTTGTAACTCTTCCAACAAAATGTCCCCCCACAAACTCCTCCATGGAGATCAACAATTATTTTGGGGGCTTCATCCTCAAGCAATGCATCTTAAGAGCACTCCCTCCGGGTTCTTCCAAGCTAACCCAAAATCAGTAATGACATATTTTTGAGAGGCTAACTTAAGAGCTCTTTTCTGATTTTTACTCAAATATTCAAGGCAAGCATAGATGTCTGAGATAAAATATTATATCTTTGTACCATTCAGAGCTTACCAAATTTTCAAGGACATCCACCCTTTCTCCTTCTACTTCATTCACCTCAATAGTTTGCAAGTTTCTCTCAGCCATAAGCTTAGCTAGGCCCAAACCTCTTACCAATTTCATGGTTTGGATATCCATGTCATATTCCTGCAACTTGTTCACCCATCTGCATATTTTTCTTGAGACCTCCATCTCTGATAAGATGTCTTTCACCATGGTGTGGGGAACATAAGAAACAACTTTAGAGCTCAAGATGTAGGGTCTGAAAACCTTTGTTGCTTTCACCAAGGAAAATGCTTGCTTCTCCATGATGGTGTACTTCAACTCATCTCCTTGCAATGCCTTACTGAAAAAGGCAATTGGTCTCTCAGCCCCTTCATCATCCTTCTGCAAAAAAATAGATGCAATGGTGTTTTCTGAAGAAAAAGAAAACACTTGAAAAGGCTTCTTGTAATTTGGAGCTGCCAAAACAGGGGCATGCTTTAGTGCTTCCTTGATCCCATTGAAAGCTTGAATGGAAGCTTCTTCCCATTTGATAACTTGGTCCTTTTCAACATGCTAGTAATGGGGATGGTCAGCTCAGCAAAGTTAGACACAAATCTTTTGATAAAGTTTATTTGTCCAAAGAAGGATTGAATTCCCTTCTTAGTTCTTGGAATTGGAACCTTGTTGATGGCTTCCACTCTCTGGATCAATCATGACCCCTTCCTTTGATACAATGTGACCAAGAAACTTTTCCTTTTGCACTCCAAAATGGCACTTCTTGGGATTCAATGATATGCCATACTCTCTACACCTTAACAACATTCTCTCCAAGTGTTGTAAGTGATCATTTATTTTTCTGGAAAACACAGTTACATCATCTTGATAAACAACAATGAATCATTAATATAACCAACAAATGCTACATCCATTGCTCTTTGGAAAGTTTCTCCAGCATTCATTAAGCCAAAAGGCATCCTGACATAGACATAAGTTCCCAAGGAGTGGTAAAGGTAGTCTTTATTCTTTTTGACTCCTTCACAACAACTTGATTATAGCTAGAGAAACCATCCAAAGTGGATAACAATTCAGAACCAGTTACCAATTGTAGCATATTCTCCATGTTTGGAAGAGGGTAATTATCTTTCAATGATGCTTTATTCAAGTTCCTAAAGTCTACTACATAACCTTATATCACCATTATTTTTTTTGATAGGCACTAGTTTGCAACCCAAGATGAGTACCTTGTGGGATGAATGATCCCTCCATCCCTCAACTTCTTCAATTCTTCTTGCATCTTCAAAGAAAGGAGTGGATTGATGGGCCTCTATTTTTTCCTAAAAGGCTTGGCATTAGATTCAAGAGGAATTTCATGTTGGAACAAATCTTCCATGTATGCCTTCAACTCAGAGTAAGACCAAGCTAGGTAGTCTTGATATTTCTTCAACAATTGAACATAGGACTGCTTCTCTTCCTTGCTGAGATTGCTTCCTAACCAGATTTTACATGGTTTTTCCTTTGTGCCTAGGTCATGCTCTTCCACATCTCTTGAAACCGACATACTTCTTTTAATAATGCAATCAACATTATCAAAGTTTGATTCAAGAGCCACCAAACCTCTGGGAATCATGTTTGTCTTTAGTTGGATGATGTCTTTTCCAAATAAAGTTTCCTTTCCTTCAACAACACACACCATTGGTTCCCAATCTATATTTGGTCAGCGAAAACTCACCTTGGTTCTGCAGAAACCATTTCACCTGGGCATCATCATCAAACACTTGCCAATTTTTAATGTTATTAGGGATAGATGGCCTTGTTAGTATTTCAACATCATACTCACAAAATGGAGACACTGTATACAATTCCCAAATCTGGATCCTAAGCACTGCTAACTTGTCTCTACAACAACATTAAACTTTCTATCATGGTGCACAATATTAAAAGAGTCAAACATTTCAATCAAATCCCAGATTGCATGCTTGTATTGTTTCATTCTCTGATTTTTAGTAGCATACAATTTTCTAATTTTCTTGACAATCAATTTTGAATCCCCTTTGACAATGATATCCTTTATACCATATTTCCATGCAATTCTCAAGCCTAATAACAATGCTTCATATTCAGCAATGTTGTTAGTGCATTCAAAGTTGAGTTTGAAAGAAAAACAAACTCTTCTGGCCTGGAGAAATCAAAACAATGCCAACACCATTTCCAAACTTGGAACAAGCTCCATCAAATAACAAGGTCCAAGGTAAACCTACTTGTTCAAGACATTTACATTGATCAATCTTATGCTCTTTCCATCATCAAAACCCAAAAAAGTTATCAACATCTACATCAGCATACAACACTTCATAAGAAGCATTATTGGGATCTTCAATGAGGTGCAACATCTTCTTCTCTCCATACAACTTTACAAGGCTGCCTTCAATTGGAATGGTGGAAAAAGACATATCCATATGAACACTTCCACCAACACTTGCAGCCCACTTTCTTGATAACAACATGCCCCATTTGGTAGGGCAATCAACAATAACAACATCAAGTTTCAAGTTCTTACCGGATAAGCAAGTTGTACCACCAAACCTTTACACATCCTACAACAGAACCTCTCTAGAATCCATTAGTAGTACACTTGCCATAAGTTATGTTGTCACTTTAATGTTCAATTCATTCATGACTTCTAGAGGCATAACATTGCATGATGCTCTAGAATCAAACATACAATTGTGCAACAATATGTCCTTAATAATCAGTGTTGTAAAAATGGATCAACATTTAATTGAGACTCAACCAAAGATGTTCCCAAGTAAACTTTAGGTGGTTCACCTATCTCCTCCAATGTTGGTGGTTTTTCTAGGTCTGCAATGGTTGGAGGAGGAGTGTTTACATTATTTATATTTCTACCTTGGGCACTCCTATCTTCTTCCAATCCCAAATACTCAAAATCCCTCTTCTTGTGCTCAGAATCCTAAGTAGTTCAACAATTGGGACAAAATCTTGATCTGACTCAAGACTTGGGCAATGTCATAGGAATGTATTTGGGCAAAGCAACATTTGGAGAAAGATTGACAAACTCATCAGATGGCACAAGATTTTTCACATTTTGGGCATGGGTGGGAACACCAGTTCTACTTGAGACAACAAGGCCTTTTCCAGATGCATCTTTCTTTGGAGTTTCTTTTGGGACATTGGTGAGAACTGGGGTCTTTGGTTTGGCTTGAGGCCCTGCCCCTTTGACAACTTTACTTCTTGTGTTATACTCTTTTCTTGGGCAAAACAACATTCATTAATAGTTGTCTATCCTCTTCTGATGGGATTCCTCCATCATACTTCTTAATCATTAGAGCTCTTAGGTACTCAAAATCATTATTAGGAAGTTCAAATGCTTGTACCATATCTATTTCTAAAGCATGAGAGGGAGGAAGAAGAGGTACCCGGTGAATGCAATCCCAAAAACTTGCAGCAGTTCTTGCACTTATTACTTTAGTTGAAGTTGCTCCTTGTTGTGAGCTTGTAGAGAAGTAGTCCACCATGCATGCATCATCATCATGTTATCATCATCATCAACTTCTTCAACTTTCTGATCTACTTCACATGGTGGGTGGGGTAAGAAACATTTGTCACACCAATCAATTTGATTTGTCTCTTCAACAACAAAAACTCTGGCATTTAGAGGATCAAGCACTACTCTATTTTCCCTAGCTTGGGGTTGTCTAGCTCCCATGGGTCCTTTACCTCTATCATCAGATCTCTGATCATTTCTAGGATGATTTGTAAATTTTTCTTGTCCTTGTTGCCTATGTTGACCTTGAGAACCTTGTCCAATTCCTTTCTCTGCCCTGGCTAGCTTGTAAGAGATTTCTTTGACAGCCTCGACCAAAGTCTTTACAACTTCCTCAAGATCCACAACCTTACTTGATTGAGGCTTCTCAAGGGTTGATCAGTTTAACACCCTCCCTCTTAGGAGGTTTTCCAACTACTTTAATGTTGTTCTCAATTTTGCAGAGCCATGGTAAAGGCCGCCTCAAAGTTCCAGGTTCTTATCCCTCAAATAGTAAGCAACTTTCTTATCAAATGCATCTGAATACTTTATCAGACATGATTCATCACATGGCCTCAAATTAACAGGAAGTCTTCTCAATGTTTTGTTAAATCTAGTATTGAAATCATGCACTGATTCATTAGGATTCTTTTTTATATTTTCAAACTCTGATAAAAGAAACCTAGGGTCTGTTTTATCACCATACTACATTCTAAAAGCATTCTTCATCTCTGTCCAAGAGTCAATGGAATTATCTAGAAAAGATTTATACCAGTCCCTTACATCTTCTTCTAGAGTATGGATAAATAATTTAATGTATACATCCTCAAATTCTATTTCAAAGTCCTCCATCATATTGACAAAGAGTTTCAAGTGTTGATCACCAGTGATTGCATTATTTCCTTGAAACTTAGGCAATCTATTTCTTACATCTTGTGGCACAACATTTGGATAGCAACCATACCTCTAAAATTGATGGGACCAAAAGTATTAACAACAAATGGAGGTCTAGGTGGAGGCTGAGCCATATTATTTGAGGAGGTGATCTTAAAAGAGAAATAAAATGATGAGGAGTGAGGGGTCTGTGTGGTACAGGATGTAATTTTAGAATGATTCCCTCTAAAGGCTCTGTTTCTTGGAAAATCTATTAGATTTGGAAAATACTGGGAAGATTGAGAAGAAAATGTTTCAAATACAAAATAAGGACCCTCTCCAGATGGAGAATTCAATTCAACAAAGAGACTACCTGATTCAGAAGCACTTGAGGAAGTATTGCAATCTTCAATCACAAGATGATTAGTTTCACCAATGGAGATCTCTTTTCTTGATGCTTGATCTCCAACAACCTTCCAAATTCTTCTTCCTTCTGAATTAGACTTTCCCAACTCTTGAAACAACCTTCTACTAGGGTCCTGGTGAAGAAAGATCTTCTTCCTTCCAGCTTTGTAGATATTAATGACAAATCTTACTTGATATATGTTAAGACATTGGTATTTATAAAGAATTTAAACAACATGGAGTCACCACTAAGGATTTTCACCTTAGTTTGTGCAAATGCACTATGAAAGACCTATCAAATGTCTATCAATACCAAGATTCATGCAAAGCTTACAAGATCTTCTCTTCTTTACCCAAATTTATCAATGATGATACAAAATTTAGTGCAATAACTGTATAAGCTGGAAATATTGCACTCAGAACTCACAACTTTGAACAATTCTTACAGATCTGAATAGATAATGATGTTTCAGCAATGTATTTGCACTTTAAAATCTGTAAAAAGCATTACCAAGGTCTGTACATGTACACCTTTGTTCAAATACTTCAAAGAGTCCCCGGAAATGGCACCATGAGTGTTGGTATCCAAATTTGTTCTCCTTTTCAAGATGAGAAGAAACACAAATTGGACATGGAGCTTAGAGACAAATAGATCATAGTGTGTGTCATTTTTGTAGCTGGGGATGAGATCTAACTGGCCCTTTATCACTTAGATTTGTGGAGAGATGGATAACACCTTCAAGAGGATTTGACCTATCCTCACTACTTTAGGTCATGTGCCTTTCAACAAGGTGAGAGGACCCTTAGTGTAACCTCTGTTTGATGAAGGAGATGGAGATATCCTTCTTTTGCACAAATTTTATGAAGAAACCTTGGGAAAATATGGTCAATACTCCATAATTTAACTCTTAAGAGTTGTCACTTCTAAAATATGGAGATACTTTCAACACAAGGCTAAGGTTACTGAAGACATTAAGAAATCCTGATTGTTTTGCATATTTTAGTAATAGATTTTGTTCCTTTGTTGATATACAGGGAAAACAGGGTAGTTTAGGATGGATTCATGGTTTTTGAATGATTTTGGTGGGAGATGAAGCAAGATAAAGTTGATTATACCAGATCTTTGAGGGACTTCACAACAATGGACAACTCAACAACAAAAAGCTTTAGAATAGTTAAGATGTTCCTTCAACCAGAAGGTGTGCTTCAATGGAGGCCCAGATCAACACGTTTTCACACAATCTTTGAGACTCTAACATGAAGGCTCGAATTAAAAGACTCAATTAAACACCAAAATCTCTTGATCAATCATGCCTAAGGTACACCCAAAGACTTACAAGACAATCTTTATCAACAAATGATAGTGAATTGATTTTAAATTTGTTTATCTCATCACAAGATGAAGGCTCTTCTTGAAATGAAATTACAAATACCACTAAACTATCACAAAGGATGAGATCTGTGTGATTTCACAAATATTTCAATGTAAGATTGCAATAGAACAAAAAAACTATTTACAGACATTCAAAAACAAAGAAGACACAAATTGCTAGAGATTGACACAAATTAATTTCAAAATTTCTTAGATTCATCAATAGGGAAAGCTTCAGAGAAATCTCAGCTCTCATCAATGGCTATACATCTACAACCAACTTGACATGATAGAAAATCTAACATAGAAGAAATTAACTAGTTATCTTGGATTGGTCTCTCAGGAAGATGACTTTTCTCAAATTTTCTCTTAAGAATTCAACCCCCAACCATTTTGCAAGAGTATTCTCATTGCATTTATACATTTTACTCACTCAATTTTCCCCCAAAAGAGAAGAATATTTGAGGGACCTTTCTTGTTACCAATTTTCCTTAGAAAGTGACATTTAACAAATTCACATCCGAAAAGCTGCTAGGTGGACCAATTGTGAACTGATCACATTTCTTGGGCCCTCGACTAATGACTAGGATGCCATGCCACAAATTTTTGGCAATCCTTCTAATCATTTTGATTTTGTCATGTGAGAAATCCCTTTTTAATCATTTTCTAGAGGCTTTACATAGTTGGATATGACAGGTAATCCTTTTTCTCTCGAGGCAACACCTTTTTCATCTTTTGCACTTGCAACTTTCATCATTTCATCCTTTTCCCTTTCTTTCCTCTGCAACTCTGTCCCACATCCATTCTCTGGTAATTCCCATTTTTGCAAGTGCCCGAGCAATTCCAACTTCAAAATATCGATCTTAACAATCCTTGGACTCACAAATTAAGTTCTGAATCCATTCAATGGCACTTTACAGAGACAGAGATGACAAGGAATTTCATCAAAAATGATGAAAAATAATGTGTATTCACATCTCCAAGAGTCTTGGAAAAAATGGTAGAAAAACAGATGCAATACACAACAACCATTGATTCTTCCCTTTTCTACTTTATATCATACAGCCATCCACATGTTTCCTTGGTGCACAACTATAAAGGAGAAGTATAGGGGAAAGTTTCCAAACAAGCGTGGGCCTTCCACGTGCCCTGGGCCCAAGAAAAAAATGCATTTTGGCCTTTGAAAAGTCTCAGTGTAAAAAGGAGCCAGTGAAGCCTCCACGTGTCTCAATGGTGCACATTTTGAGATGGTCCCAAAAAGTAGAGACCCCAAACAAAGTGTGGGCTCACCATGTGTCTCGGTCAGGAGATTTGTTAAAAAATTTGAAGGATCAAGTGGAAGTGCCATGTGTCTAGGGTCCGAGACATTTTTCTTTGGCCGTTGAAAAGTCCAAGCAAAGGGTAGAGTGAGCGGAAGCCTCCAAGTGTCCTCCTAAGCTTCTTCAAAATAAAACTTAGGGCCGATCCCCAAACAAATAGGTGGTCCCTCCACATGTCCTAGGCCTTTCAAAATTACTTTGAAAAGTTTAAGTATAGAGTGGAGCTGGTGGAAGCCTCCACATGTCTCCTGTCACAATTGTTAAGGTGGGACCCGAGGTGGATCCTCAAATGAGCACTAGCCCTCCACATGTCCAGGTGAATTTTCAAATGAATCGCTCCTCCACGTGGACAAAAGTTTTGAGTTGAAGGCAGAAACCTTAGAGTTTTTAAAGAATTTTCTCCACCAAGCCCACATGGACAATTTTTGAGAAAGTGGCCAGTTTCCCATGAGCCCATCCAACCAAAAGGGCCACATTTCCATGATAAGATATGAATTTGACAGGGAAAAATACACCCGTCCAAACCAGTAAAATGCAGGAAAATCACCATTTGAGCCTCGAAAATGAATCTTTCTTCAGACAGAGAGTTTGGAAATGATATAAGGCCCAAATGTGATCCTCCAATCTACATCCAATCATGTTTCCATAGATATTTGGGACATAAATGATACAAGGACAACAAAAACATGACTGTGGAAAATGGAAGGAAAGGAAAAACCCAAGTTTTATGCCCAAGTTACGAGACTCTTTCATATGGACAGAGGAAAAAAAAAATTCTAGACTTTTAAGTGATCCTCGACCAAGGAAGGGACTGATCATGGCAACCAAATGGAGGACAAAGTTTAAACGGGGCAAGACTAATTTGAGCACCAACAAGACTAATCCTCAACATAAGCATTTAGTTAATTTCATATTATTTCGAAGATATTAAATTTTTAAACTAGGATATTTGAGCACTGGATAACCTTTATAACTACGACTATAATTATAACTACACATAGGTTTAGACTATACCATTAGGTCCACACTATATGATGATAAGTGTAACCCCGCTATATAGTCTTGTACCTGATTTGATTTCACTCCTACAACTTCATGGGTTTCTTGAGTTCCTATATTTTCTTGTCGATGTCAAACCCTATTTTTCACACATATAACGAGGCTCTCTAAATGAATTGATTCTTGTCTCAAACCCTAGCCATGGAATAAGAGCCTGTAAAAAACATTAAAAGGGTTGTGGGAACCCCCTTGCCTTGTCAAAATTACCACTACTCTAAAGAGGCCTCAAAGCACATGACGTTCTCCACCTAACATGTGATATCTATATACTTTAATCATATTTCATACTTTCTTTGACCATGCTTTCTTTGACTTGGAACTTGCTTTAAAAACATGGAGATAAGATCTTCGGATGATTTTAGATGAGAGATATGGCTTCATTTACCTAGTTTGTAGCTTAAAACATGATGTGGGTGCTACCCTCATGATTGTAGATGTGTAATTAAAAAATTTATGGGGCTTTAGATGCCTTTTGTAAGTGTGAAGTGAGATCTCTAATGAATTTATTTAGGAGTTCTAGGTTATCAAATGAGATAGTTCTTACTTATTTATATAGGGTCATGTAGATGAATTATCTAATAAATTCCAACCGGATGAAGTGTAACACCCAATGAAAGATTTCAATTTAAAGCGTAGCTAGAAGATATATCGTTCTAAGATCTTACAAGTAGGTCGAAAGACTGGATGTATGGTTCTAATAACACTATATGGTCTGACCCAGGAGCATGGAATGTGCCAAATGAATTTTGGAGCTTGTAAAATCATATCTCTCTATTGAATTTGTGAATTTTATTCTCATGATGTTTTGACATGTTAGTGTGAAAGGATAAAAAAGTTAAATAACGGACCTCATAAATTTATAAGTGGGAATGGAGAAGTTTTATTTATCATAGCAAGAGTTCATTTCTAAATCAAGGGTTTTCAAAGTGCAAATACCAAATTTTAGTTTTTAAATCGGTATGGCTACTTCAACGACATGAATTGAGTGAATCCTTAGTATCCTTTTCACTCTCATGCCCTAGCATATTTTCTCCTTCACGATCTTTAGGTAATATTTGTCTTCTTCTCCTCTACCTAATTTTTTTTCTCTTCATCCACTTACGATTTCCCATGATTGCCAAAACTTTCTTTATTTATTTTTTAAATTTTAGTGGATTTTGGAAATAGAAAGTAGGTTCTATTTATGTCTTTGATATTGAGTTTTTTTCTCCTTTTCATGTCCATCAAAAATTAATTACGATGGGTAATACCTATATTATGATAGGGGGTTTTAGTTGCTGCTTTATGAGCACCATCCTCTTGTAAGAGGTCTTGGGAATATACTTGAATTGGATTTTTGATGCTTTAATATAAATGCAAGGACAATGTGCAAACATACATAAAACACATGAACTATTTGACAAAATTCTTGAATAATATTTTGTGTCATGGAATGTCATAATTAACACGGGGCATTTTCCTTCTCCTTAATAGTCAACATGGAAGAACCTATATATGGTAAAAGTGGAGTGGTTTCCACTATGTCTTCATGTTTTAGTGGCATCCCAAACTATTTTCTAAAAACCCACAAAAATGAAAAATAAAAATCTAGAGGAAAGATATGTCTACAAAATTTGGAAGCATGCGAACTATTGGAGAAAAATGCCTAAAACATATAAACCATGTAGTAGGTGATATGGGATGGTGATTTTAAAATTTTGCAACTATTTTTGGAATAAAAAATTGTTGCATTTTACCTATTAATAAGATCATCACATAACCCGAATTGAGATTTTTTTGGAATTAGGGTAATTTGAGGGTGTTGAAAGGACCCACATCCTTGTAAAATTGAGGTTTTTTTGAGAGGATCCTGACCTAGGCTCTGATGAAGGGAATAGGAACCCAATTGAAAGCAACCATGAAGCCATAATGAGTGGAGCAACAACTAGTGATGACAACGAGAGGAACAACAACTAGTGATAAATGCAAGAGGAAAAACAACTAGTGGCGGCGGTGAGAGGAGCATCAACCGGTGATGATAGCGGTGAGAGAACTGACCACCAGCAATGATAAGCGAGAGGAGAAGCCACCAATGATGAAAATGAGAGGAACAACAACCATTAATGATAGTGAGAGGAGCATCCACCAGTGATGATAGTGAGAGGAGAAACCACCAGCGATACAATGACAAATGATAGTATAGTGAGATAAACAGAAACCAACGATGACACACGGTGAGCGAGAGATGACACATCTAGTAGTGGAACTACCTCCAAGGAGGATTTTCTAGGGGATTTGAACACGAGTGGGCAAGCACACAACCATTTTACTTGACCGCACCACTCCTACCCCATCGCTGCAACCCAATCAGAGCTTTCATTGACTCTATTTTTAAGAGTTTTTAATCAATAGAATTTTCAACTAGGGTATATTTTAACCTATACAATACTCAAGGATTTATTCCCAAAGACATGGTCTTGATCCCATGAAACTTTTCTACCATGTTTTTCACTTTCCTCATATGGTTACCTATTATAAATTTATAGCTTTTGTTTAGACCTTTGCATATCCTTCTATATGTGGACTTGAATAATCATCATGCTAATGGTTTAAAAGAATTCTAAGTGTTGGGGTTTAATTATGGATGAGCATAATGGAAATTACTTTTCTTTATCACTTGAAAGTGGATTATTTTATTTCTATATCATTGCATTATGGATGGGATTAAGATCAAGTTTATGAAAGAAGGTTCCATCACTTATGGAGAGAGATATGACAATGGAAGAAATTTGAAATTATTATTCGTAGAAAATATCATTCAAATACAAGGAATTGATGAATTTACTATCATTTTTTAATTAATTAGGAAAGTGTGAAATCTAAGCGTATATAAAAATATATTGATAAGTGTCATACTTGGACTAATCCTTCACCAAATGTGGGTTGTATGAAAATATATATGAGAAGGTGAACAAAAATTACATCACACGATATGATCACAATACTAATTTTATTGCAGAATGGAAGACAAAACATACAATATGACTATAATTCATAAACAATTTCTCGTCCTCGGTTGCACTCCTAACTCAATAGACCTCATGAGACCCCCTGTGAATGATTGATGATGGATTCCTTTTTTTCCATCCTAGTTTTTAAGGAAGTAAAACTTCCCAACCTCAGCTACAACATAAAATAAAACAAATCTTAAACTTGCCAACATCAAAATATGAAACAAAAAATGAATCTACAAAATGTGGAAGCATGTGAGTTGTTTCATAAAATTATGAAAAAAACATGTAGTCGCGGTCTCCTAAAAGGACAATGCTACTGAGGGGTCATGGGAATGGATTCACAATTTTCAATTACGCTCGTGGCCAATCTCAATCTCAATTTTACAAACAAAAAGAGGGTTATTTGTAGCTGATTTCTTTTGGGAATTTTCTAAACAATATTTCACATACTTTTTGCATCCTAAGAAGTTTACATACCAATAAGCCTAATAGAGTTCTCCTCATTTTTGTTATGAAAAAGAGATTGTTCACAATTCAATAGTGGGGATGGGCCTCTACCAAATGTGTGTTGTATTTATTAATTCACTATTATTCACCTTGTTTCCACGTTATTTGTTTTATCCTCTTATTTAATCCTCCATTTATCTCTCTTCCTCGTCATTTTCTATATTTTTGGATAAATTTCTAGAATCCCTACGAGTATAGTTATGTTTTTCCAAAATTATACCATTTGTCGAGATGTTGAAATATGCATGTGTCATGCATTGATAATTCCTCCGTAGCTTTTTAGGAGAAATAAATTTAGATTTAGTTTTCTTTAGTTATCTCGACTTTTTACTATTTTTAGGAATAGTTTTTAAAATATATATATGCTTTATTGCATGCACAACATACGGTAGTTTTAAAGCACAGTCTAGATTTAGAATGCTCGGTTGAAGAAAATTTAGTGGGTGAGTTATTTTATTTTAATAACAACAATTGTTATTGTTTAATATGCACACAAAGAAGTGTGAAATCTACGATGTATAATTAGAGAAGTTTTGCACTTACGAGACTTTATTGTAATTTGAGCCAAATCTCTCAGTATGAAGATTTAATAGAGATTACACACTGTGACAATGTTGGTTTGAGTATTTAATATGTTTTTATGCAATTTTATTTTACTTCTTTTATGTTTTTGTTGTATAAGACTGCAAATTTTCTACAAATTGGTATCAAAGCATTGTTTTACAACAACGTATTTAATTGGTAGCAAACGATGGCTTCTACATCCGGTATGGAAACACCACAATTTAATGGAAAGAATTATGAATATTGGTCATTGAACATGAAGGTGCTATTTAGATCTTAAGACGTGTGGGATATTGTTGAGGATAGGTACATAGAGCCCATAGATGCAACATTGCATACTACGAGTTTCTTAGGTAGAGAAAGATACTTTGAAGGAGTTACGAAAGAAGGATGGTAAAGATATTTTCTATATTCGTCGGGAAATGCATGAAATAATTCTTCGAAGAGTGGAAGTAATGAGTCAAGAAAATACGGCATGGGATACATTACAAGTTACATATCAAGGTAAGGAGAAAGTAAAAACCATGAAGCTACGGTTATTTCATAGAGATTTTGATAATTTAACAATGAAAGATTCAAATTCCGTAGAATCATTTTTACTTATGTAGTTGGATTAGTCAATCAAATAAAATCCCATGGTGAGACTCTTGAAGACGAAAGGATTATTGAAAAATTTCTTAGGAGTTTTCCTACAAAATTTGATCCTTTAGTCTTTTATATTGAAAGAAACTAAGGATCGAGTTAGTTTTCTATTAATGAGCTGCATTCATTACTAATAAATCATGAATAGAGGATGAATATATCACATTCAAGTGTAGATCAGGATTTTACATCTCAGACAAACAAGTATTTTCTACAAAAGAAGAGGTAATTTCAGCCAAGAGGCGAGAGGAAGAAGTCTATCTAGAGGACTTGGGCAATTCATCAAGCTTAGGTGGAAGAGGACAAAATCAAGAATAGATTTATGGTCAAAGACAAGATAAGGCTCATGTTTAGTGCCATGAATTCAAAAATTATGGGCACTATGCTTATGATTGCAAGAAAAATCAATATGACCGGTAGAGGAAAAATCAAAATCGGGTTGGAAGTTCTATTTCTAAACCTATGTTTATTGCATGCTAAAGGATTGTCAAAGTAATACCTTATTTATCCCCTATTGAATGTAATTTGTCAAAAGAGAGTCCATGTGATGTATGGTATTTGGATTCGGAGTTCTGATAATCACCTAATAGGTAATCTAGATTTGGTTTCTAGTTTGGATGATTCGGTTAAGAGTTATGTAACTCTTGGAAATAACAATGTTGTGTATGTAAAAGGAAAAGGTATGGTTAGTATTCTAACAAGATAGGGGGAGAAAAAAAGTATGCAAGATGTTTATTATGTTGCAGGTTTGAAACATAACCTTATGAGTATTGGACAAGCTGAGTACAAAAAGGATCTGAAGTATATATGGAAGACAATGAGTGGGTGATTGTGGAAAAATATCCTCGCACTCAATTGATTGCAAAAGTGAATATGAGCAGCAATAGGATGTTTCCATTGATTTTAAAACTAGGAAAAAGAAGAAATCATATTTGTTTTGCAGCAAAAAACAACAATTGGGTTCTGACCAAGTCTTGCGCTCAAACAAATGAGTCATGTGCTAAGGTAAAGAGTCATGCGCTAAGGTATGATTCCTAAAATGAGGTAATTGAGTCCTACACCAATGCAAATCAGGTCTATGCTACCCCAAATGAATCTGACCTTTGGTTCATACGTAAATACGATTGAGTCTATGTTGAAGGAACACAATCAACTTTTCATTAAGTCATGAAAGATGAATCATGGCTTTGGCATCTAAGGTATGGACATTTGAATTTTGGAGGTTTGAATTTACTTCATAGAAATAATATGGTTAAAGGTTTTCCATTGATTTAGAAACCAAAAAGGGTATGTGAAGGTTGTATTTTGGGGAAGCAACACAGAGATTCTTTCCCAATTGGAAAAATAACAAGAGCAAGTGCACCACTTGAAATTGTACACTCAAATTTATGTGGACCTATGCAAACAGATTCTATTGGAGGTTGTTCATATTTTATGACATTCATTGATGATTACACAAGGAAGACATGGGTTTATTTTCTGAGAAATAAATCAGATGCCTTTGATACATTTCAACTTGATTCAAGAGCATTAGCGGAGAAGAAAAGTGGATGTTACATCAAAGTTCTCGGAACTAATAGAGGATGTGAGTATGTTTCTAATTAATTTATGAATTTTTGTAAATATCATGGTATACACAAGAAATTTACTACCGGATATACACCACAACAAAATGGTTTGGAATAGAGGAAGAATAGAACCATTATGGAGATGGAAACAATCATGTTGAAGGTAAAACACCTTCCAAAATGACTATTGCATTAATTAGTAGCAAATTTAGTTTATATTTTGAACAAGTGTCTAACAAAACTTGTTAGGAACATGGTTCCTCAAAAATCATGGAAAAATAGGAATCAAAATGTTTCACATTTTAGAGTTTTTGGTTGTGTAGCGTATGCACATGTACGACGAGCTATGGAAGAAGTTAGACAACAAAGGAGAGAAGTGTAATTTTGTTGGGTATTGAGAGAATAAAAAAGTATACAACTTCTACAATTTAGCCACTAGAAAGGTTTTGATTAGTAGGGATGTATAGTTTATTGAGAATGAAGCATGGGATGGAAGTAGAGAGAAAACAATGATTATATCGGTAGTTATTCCACATGATGATATGGTGGATGAAATTTTAGAGAAAGAAGGTATTGTATCTACAAATCTTGGACATGTAACACAAGTCGTAGCACAAGCTATGATCAAGGCATAATTTTTTTAAAATGTTCCCTAAACATCCCTAAATGGTTTCGGTGTAGAATATCATCTCGAGAGATTTCCAACGATTGTAAGAACGCGACAAAGCGGACATCGGGAGCTCTAGTTATGTCGGTCAGCGAGAAAGTCAACTCTAGTCAACTGGTCAATAATGGACCAATCGCATAGCTGCGACACGTGGCGTAAAAGGAAAAGGGGAGTTGTTTGTTGGTTTTGATAACCGGTCTTCGATGAGTCGTAAAAATTATGAGTGGGAGTAAGAGGCTCAACTTTTATAATGGAGGAGCCGGCCGTGTGGACTAATTGGTCATCACCGACGTGGTGGGTCCACAAGCCACCACGAGTTCGATCTTCTAATCGCAACTCGACAAGTGGGGCCATGTCGTTTGAATTACACATCATTGAATGGATCAAATTCTATTCATTGAGTGGGACCATGTATAAACAAGCGGAGTCAATAGACCGCATTTACCAATTCAAGCATGCACGTGAAGCGGTCAACACCCCCAGCCTTACCCATTTATGCGACCCACTTATTAGCCAAAGCAGCCACGTACCACCCATGCAATCAAATGTGGAGTGGTGGAGGGCCTAAGCCCATGCATGGAGGAGTCCATGTGAGGTAAGGTATAATCAAAGGTTTAAAAACCTTTGAAGATTTCTAATGCCACCCCATGTGGGATAAACCCACATAAATCGTTGACCGCTCCATATGGGATTAAATCCCCCTAAATATGCACGGTTAAGGCTAATAATAGCCTTGGATAATATGGAGTGCATTTTTATAAGGGGCCTAATTTTGTATAAATAGGGAACCCATTCCTTTTGTAAGGGGAGATGGGTGTGCAAAGGAGGATAAAGACTAGTTTTGAGAAAATGCTATTTTTGAAGTTCTTGCACTCAGTTGGGCACTCAGTAAAAATATGAAATGAAGGAAATTATGAGACAATTTAAACGATATAAGATTTGATCTTTTTTTTTGAGTTTTAACCTATTTTTGGAAGATTTGAATGCAGATTTTAACAGGGATCTTCAAGACGGCTAGTTGGAAAACACGAATTTCAATGCACTTCATGGTCGAATTGTGACTTGGTGTAAACATGAAAAGTGTTCATAATTCAGATCTGATCTCAGATTCATAGAATGTTTTTAAATATCCATTTGTAGGTGTTTTTATAACACGATTCTGGGAGGAGATCACATTGTGAAAACACTATAGGAGCCACGGATCATTCTTGGGACGATTTTCTGCTATTTTCGAGTTCTTGGGACATTGATCAGCTCATTTGCAGGTTTTGATTCATTATTGGTTGTTTGTAATATTTATTGTACTTGCATTTCAATATTATTAATGGATTGGTTCAATCGAACCCGGGGACGTAGGAATTACAGAACCCAGTAAACAATCTCTTTTGTTATCGAATGTTTTAGTTTTACGATTATTTATTTACTACACAAGTTTTCTGAACTTCTATGGATGCATAATAATCAGAATTTAATCAATTTGTGAAGTTTTAGAATACTTAAAATTGGTTAAGAAAATCACGATCTTTGGAAACTTTTAAAAGTGAAAAAAGTACAACACTCGTTTTGAGATCAAGTTTGGTATCGAGTAGTTGGATTTCCAGTTAGATTCTAATTGTGTTTGAAAATTTGGCTTGATTTCAGTATTGATTTCAGTATTCGGTGTGCGAGACATTTTGGGGCTTGTTAATCTTCTTTTGCGGTGTGCGTTTTGGAAGTACGAGTTGTGTTTGCGAGGACAGGGAATCATGGGCAAGTCATCAAACAAGAGCAAGCTGGATGAGCTTGAAGCCATAAACCGCCAACTCCAAGAAGAAAAATCCTTCTTGAGAGATAAATTTAATTCCTTGGAAGAGGAAATAGTGCGGTTAAAATCGAGCCACAATCCTCTATAACCAAGAAAGAGGAGTATGTCAACAAGATGCTTGAAGAGAGCAAGAAGTTGATGGGCTTTGTGAAAGATTTGCGGGGAAGAAATACGGACCAAGGATACCCTCTTGGAAAAGCTTCAACAAGGTGAACACAAGAAGGAAATTCCTTCCAAATCAGATGCGAGTACTATGAGAATGCACTTTGTAAGTTGTTCACATTTTAATTCTTCCTATCATTCGTTTCGAGATATTCCTTTGGGTCGGTTTGAAAAACATACTAGGGAATTGGGTCTAAGCTAATGGTTAAGATGGGATTTAACGGAAAGGGCCTTGGTAAAAATGGACAAGGTGATGCTAACCCGATGCGGTAGAGGATCAGCCTTGGTTTAGTAGTGGGAAAATGGAAATTGGAGAAAGTTCCAAGCAATTGAAGGAAGACAAGCTTCAACTGACCAAGGATCTATATGCCACTAGAATTGCGCAGGATTACGCCATCGGGAGGAACAATGAAAGGTGTAAGAAAACAGGTAAAAGAGGTAATCAGATTCCACCTCCTTCCACTTACACTAAAAATAGCACTAAGGGAAAATAAAATCCTAAAACTTCTAATACACTCTTTCAGTTGGAACAATATAGCTTTGGTAGGCAGAAATATGCTTTCCCTTGCACATTTTGTGAAGGTACTAATCATTCTGTTGCATATTGTTGGAAGAGGAAAATTTTGATTAAGAAGTTAATGCCTTTTGTGAATGATAAGGCAGGTGCTAAAGACCAATCTCACCAAGGAAAGGCGAGAAATGGCAAGAATGTTACCTCTCCTCAACAGGGGAATCATTCTCGTAGACAGAGTTCTAAGAATGGTAAAATGGGTAAGACTCATAAAAATAGGGAAGTTAAATTTTGTTCCCATTGTAATAGGAAAGGTCATGATGTTAAGGTTTGTTGGTTTATTTCTAAACGGTAAAATTGGAAAGTTGTTAAAAGAACGGTATTGTAAAACCAACGAGTGTTAAACCTAACTAAAAATCATTTTAGTACGGAGAAGGTAAAACAACCAAAGCGGAAAAACCCAAGTGATTGGTTTGGAAAAACACTCCTCAAATTTATATTTGCACTACAAGTAAATTTTTGATAGTAGGCAAGCAAAAAAATAAAAATTGAGCTATATTTTAGGGATTCTGTTGATTGATAAGGATTTGTTCCTAAGTTGATATTTAAAGCTTTGAAAATGAATGGAAAGCAATTTGAAGAGAATATTTGAGTGATAGGTTCATCATACTCATGTTTTGTTTTCTCAGATTGGTTGGTAGTTCCATTATTGAAAACACTATACGAGGATAGGCATCGTAGCATGTCTAAATTTGAAACTTGCGGTTATAATCAGCATAATCACAAAGTTTGAGTTGAACACTACTTCACATTATAGATGGGTGTTATTATCCGAGTTATTATTTGTGATGGCGATACTGTGTTTTGGCATATTCATGTTGATTCGATTGTTGACTATAGCTATTTTTGGCGTTGATAGTCTATTATATTCTAATAGTGAATACTTGCGGTTATTACTGATTTCGAGATGGGCGGTGGGCACTAGCCTAATTGGGCGATTTAGATGTCTTGTATCTTGATCGTGTCATGGAATTGTAATTTTTGGTAATAGGCCGTATCAAAAGTGGCGGTTGAACACTAGCTTTCCGTAATAGAATGGGTGTTATTATCTGGTCAATTATTTGTGATGGCATTACAGTGGGGTATGATAGTTCACGGTTGTGCGTAGAGTTACTGAGGTTGCGGCATTTCGGTTGAACACTAGCTTAATTGGGTGTTATTATATCGATCGGTTATGTGACTAGCTAATAAAATATTTGAATTTTAACCTATAATGTTATTTTGGGTTCTTGTATGTGTTTGTGCAATGCGGGGAAGAGATAGCATGTCTTTGTGGGTTGATATATGACTTTTTGTGGACAAAAAGCCTTTCTCGGTGGGGAGGTGTGATCGGGGGATCATTTTTGAAAACATTCCTAAACATCCCTAAATGGTGTCAATGCAGAAGATCATCTCGATAGCTTTCCAACAACTATAAGAGCGTGACAAACGGACATCGGGAGCTCTAGTTATGTCCGGTCAAAGTTGGTCAACGGAAAAGTCAACTCTAGTCAAGTGGTCAATAATGAACCAATCGCCTTGTGACACATGGTGAAAAGGCAAAGGGGAGTTGTTTGTTGGTTTTTGATCACCGGTCTTCGATGGTCGTAAAAATTATGCGTGGGAGTAAGAGGCTCAACTTTTATAACGGAGGGGAGCCCGGCCGCCGTGTGGACTAATTGGTCATCACCGACGTGGTGGGTCCACAAGCCACCACGAGTTCGATCTTCTAATCGCAACTCGACAAGTGGGGCCATGTCATTTGAATTACACATCATCGAATGGATCAAATTCTATTCATTGAGTGGGACCACGTATAAACAAGCGAGTCAATAGACTGCATTTACCAATTCAAGCATGCACGTGAAGCGGTCAACACCCCCAGCCTTACCCATTTATGCGACCCACTTATTAGCCAAAGCAGCCACGTACCACCCATGCAATCAAATGTGGAGCAGTGGAGGGGCCTAAGCCCATGCGTGGAGGAGTCCACGTGAGGTAAGGTATAATCAAAGGTTTAAAAACCTTTGAAGATTTCTAATGCCGCCCCATGTGGGATAAACCCACATAAATCGTTGACCGCTCCATATGGGATTAAATCCCCCTAAATATGCACGGTTAAGGCTAATAATAGCCTTGGATAATATGGAGCACATTTTTATAAGGGGCCTAATTTTGTATAAATAGGGAACCCATTCCTTTGTAAGGGAGACAGTGTGCGAGATGAGGATAAAGACCAGTTTCGAGAAAATGCTATTTTTGAAGGCCTTGCACTCAGATTGGGCACTCGAAGTAAAAATATAAAATGAAGGAAATTCTAAGATGATTCCAACGATGTAAGATTTGATCTTTTTGTTGAGTTTTAACCTGTTTTTGGAAGCTTTTAATGCAGATTTTAACAGGATCTTCAAGACAACTTGACTAGTTGGAAAACACGAATTTCAATGCACTTCTGGTCGAATTGTGACTTGGTGTAAACATGAAAAGTGTTCATAATTCAGATCTGATCTCATATATATGATTTTTTTTCATATAATGTTTTTAAATCTCCATTTTTAGGTGTTTTTATAACACAATTGCAGGGAGTTCACATTGTGAAAACAACGTAGAGCCCACGGATCATTCTTGGGACAGTTTTGCTATTTTTCAAAGTTCTTGGGACATTGATCAGCTCATTTGCAGGTTTTGATTCATTATTGGTTTTTTTGTAAGATTTATTGTACTTGCATTTCAATATTATTAATGGATTGGTTCAATTTGAACCCGAGGACGTAGGAATTTCGAACCCCGTAAACAATCTCTTTTATTATCGAATGTTTTGATTTTACGATTATTTATTTTCTACAAAAGTTTTCTGCACTTCTATTGATGCATAATAATCAGAATTTAATCAATTTTTGAAGTTTTAGAATACTTAAAATTGGTTAAGAAAATCACGATCTTTGGAAACTTTTAAAAGTGAAAAAAGTACAACACTCGTTTCGAGATCAAGCTACACCTCCATCTACTATTCGAAGGCCTCCAAGATTTCATAAATCTTCAGCCATGCAAGATATACTACGAGAGAACAATAGATTACAATCCATCACCACAAAAACTCCTGCATCAAATAATCTTGCGTAGCGGAAAACAAGAAGTCCAAATCAAATTTATAATATTCATACAACTAATTCATTTTCAGTTTTTTCATTATTTTCTCAAGTTTCTAATCTAGTATATTTTGAAGAGGTTATAAAGAATGAAGTTGGGGAAAATGCCATGGATGATAAGATTGATGTTATAGAGAAGAATTAGACATGGGAGATGAATGATATTCCAAAAGAAAAGGACATGATAGGAGTGAAGTGAGTCTACAAGACCAAATACAATGCTAATGGAAAAGTACAAAAACACGAATCAAGGATGGTAGCAAGGGTTTTACGTAGTAATATGGAGTTGACTACACCAAAAACTTTTCACCGAGAACACGTTTGGATACGATAAGAATGGTTTTAGCAATTGCAGTTCAAAACAAATGGCCTATTTATCGATGGATGTTAAATCAACATTATTGAAGGGATTCATTGAAGAGGAAGTTTATGTGAGTCAGCTAGAAGGTTATGATATTGAAGGTCATGAAGGAAACATATACGGAGTTGAAGAAAGCACTCTACGGTCTCAAGTAATAACCTAGAGTTAGGTTCAACAAAATAGATTCTTATTTGAATGAGAATGGTTTCAATAGAGAAAAAATTATCCTACCTTATACACTAAGATAAATGAGCAAGGTAAGATTATAATTGTTTGTTTATACATAGATGATTTGATCATTACTAGAAATCTATCTGAGTCATTAAAATCTGCCATGAAGAAGGAGTTTGAGATGACAGATCTTGGTCTTATGCATTAATTTTTGGGCATTGAAGTTCAACAATCAGAAGGTGAAGTTTTTATCTCACAAGCAAAGTATGCAAATGATGTTTTGAAAAGGTTTAACATGTTGAATTGTAAGCCAACGCCAACACCAGTTGTAGTAGGTTTGAAGTTGAGCAAAGAGGATGAAGGATCATTTGTGGATCGACGTTGTTTAAACATTTGGTTGGAAGTCTTATGTATTTTATGGCCACAAGGCTTGACATTATGTATGGTGTGAGCCTCATATCAAGGTTCATGGAATCTCCAAAATATTCACATTGGAAAGCTAGAAAAATAATCTTGAGGTATGTACATGGAACAAGGAATCATGGAATTCTTTATTCAAGTTCATATGAGTTCAAATTCATTGGTTATACAAATAGTGATAGCGCTGGAAATATAGATGACCGAGAGAAGAACATCGGCTATAATTTTCATTTTTGGAACAGGAGTGGTTTCATGGGCATCAAATAAACAACCCATTGTCTTGTTATCTTCAACGAAGTAGAGTATGTAATAACAACAGGAGCAACATGTGAAGTTTTTGGATGAGAAGAGTGTTGAAAAATTTATAGTAGAAACAAGAGGAAGCTATGCAGATTTTTGTGACAATAACTCAACCATAACATTGTCCAAAATCATGTTGTTCATAAGAGTTGAAAACACATCGATACAAGGTATCGTTTCATCGGGGAGATGGTAAACAAAAAGAAATTTGTCTTGAATTTTGCAGATCGAAGATCAGTTTGCAGACATTTTTACAAAGGCTTTGGCAAAGGAAGTTTTCGAGTATTTGAGAGATTGTTTGGGAGTTTGTGATCCTACACATAGTAGATCTAAAAATCAAACTCAGCTCAGAATAGTGAAAGATACGGGTTCGAAATTAAGGGGAGTGTTGGAAATATGCATGTGCCATGCATTGATAATTCCTCCCGTAGCTTTTTAGGAGAAATAAATTTGAATTTAGTTTTCTTTAGTTATCTCCATCTTTGTCCTATTTTTAGGAATAGTTTTAAATAAAATAAATGTACTTTATTGCATGCACAAAATAAGGATGTTTTTAAGCAAAATCAGATTTAGAATGCTCGGTTGAAAAGTAGTTAGTGGGTGAGTTATTTTATTTAAATAACATCAATTGTCATTGTTTAATCTGCACACACATAAGTATGAAATCTGCACAACAAGAATTAGAGAAGTAATGCACACACAAAGTTTATTATAATTTGAGTCGAAGCTTTGAGTATGAAGATTTAATGGAGATTACGCACATCAATAATGGTTTGAGTATTTAATCTATTTTTATGCAAGTTTATTTTATTTCTTTTATGTTGTTCATTGTATAAGACTACAGATTTTCTACAATTACGTTTTTCCAAAATCGTACCATGTGTCGACACCCTTTTCTTCCCTAATTTTATACGAGTAGTTTTGAGATCAAATGTCGATCGTTTCTTCCTTATTTTCATGGAATGATTAAATCGAGAGCTCTTCATAGTATAGTCGACTATATTTTTGGCCTAATCAAAACTTTTCTTGTCACATATTACATTACCTAGCATTAATTAGGATGATTTGAATCCATTTGATCACTACCCATTTAACATATCTTGATTGCTAAATTCATTTCCATCATATGTAAAATATTATTCATTTAAATCATTTCATTTTAGTGAATGTGATTGAGTGATTAGTATATTATGTAAAGCGACACATGTGTATAACTCCAAATGTGAATGCTATGTCATATTTGATTTGGTCTAAGAAGATGAGGATATCAAGTGGATAATGAGGTTAGGCTGCTATAACGGTTTTGTAGAAAGTTAGAAGTGGATTTGAGTTGAGCATTTTATGCCTTATAATTAATTACGAAATAAGATATTTTTAGATTTAGTTCAAAAAAAAAACTAAAAGTGTTAGCTTCCTTCGATCTCAATTTTTTGTTGATTTTTATGATCAATTTTTAATATATGTTTACCTTTTTTAATGGGGAATCCAAATTTGGCTACTAATTTAGTAACGATATGGTTTGAAGCCTTGGTATACACTATATTCAAGTGTATCCAAAGCTTTGCAAATGGCCCGAATGCAATTTGGAGCATATTGAACATGATCAAATGGGAATACTTTTGATAAGTTTCCTTATCATGTGGACATTAGAAATTCAAAAGTACTATTTTTAGCCATTAGGGAACAAATATATAATTTTGGAAAATCCCTTGGTGGTTTTTATTTCACATAATTAGATTCAAACATACGTTTATTTTTTCAAATTCAAATTTTATTTTGAGTTATGGTTGTTTTATTCAATTGATGACAACCACTTTTTGCTTAAACATTACTTTTTGGGTCTTATCCCCATGGTCTATTAATTTGAATCCCTCTATATGCTTATCCTTTTCTATCTATATGGTGTTCTCTCTATTATTTTTCCCCCTCCATCTGGCCCATACCACCATTTTTGAAGTCTCCTTGTACCATTTAATTCAATAACACCCAACATGTAGAGATACTCTCATAAAACTAGTACACAAAATCAATCTACCTGATAATATGACACCTTCCCATATGAATTCAATTTTGGGTTGTATTTAAGATCATCCTAGTAGAAATTATGTATCCTTTCATAAGTTTATATTAGAGTCTATTCAAGCTTTACATCGTGATTTTCATGATCAATTTCATGATATGAATGTAGATATCACATCTCTCAAGTGTGAGATAACACATCTAAAAGATTATTCCAATACCCATATCCATTATATCTCATACAAATCATGATTAATCTAGATCTAAGACCATTGATAATTAGTGTTATACACACATCATACATGATACATGTGCCCATACAAGTGATGTAAAATTCCTACAATATAAAAACCTCTTGAATTTGACAAGCATGCTTGATAACTCGATATTCTATTTGAGATACTCAATAATCAGCTTAATCACTTTGTTACCTACTCATTACTACCCTCACTATCATCTTACAAAACTTAAAGGCCAACCATTTTGTAATTATCATGGAATTAATGGACATCATGAAAATGATTGCTATGCTTGACAATTAAAAATATAACTTGAGCATCGAGATTTATTTGATTTGCATGTAGTATTCTATTACATATTTATCTCAAGTTAACCAATATACATGGATTTCTAAATCTGATCCATCTATGTCTCAGTGAACATAATACAATATTGAATGATGTAACTTCTCTAACAATACAAGATCCACCTACTCTTGAACAAGAGAATAAGAATTGCATACCTCCTTTAGAGATACCAACCTCACTAGGAACATCAAATCCTCTTATTATGCAAATTAAATAAATATCATTACACTGAGCCATTGCACATCACATCAAAACAAATAAAACATTCAAAACTACAATATTTAGGAAACATGATAATAGATTCTAAAAATATCTCTTACCAGGACTACACCATTGCATTTATGGGATGATGAAATACTGCTAAATATTGCAAAATCCCTAGGTGCACCTATTGGGCTGGATGGACCCACAAGAAACAGATCCAGGCTTGCTTTTGCTCGGTTCTGCATTTTCTCAGCTATGGATCAGGAGTTTCCGGAGCACATAATCTTGAAAACTAGATTTGGGTCTTGGACCCAAAAAATTGAGGTCGAAACTTTAAGATGTAATCTATGTCATAGCATTGGTCACTCTGACAAAAACTGTTCCATGAAGAAGACCCCTCCTTTGGATGCTGAACTGCCTGGGATAGGCACTGTTCTAAACAAAGTTAGCAGGGATCCAAGCACGGATAGAAAGATTGATGACAAAGCTCCTAGCCAGAAGGATTTGGAGCTAAATAGAAAAGGAAAAAAAAAGGGGTTTTAGAACTCAAATAAAGAAGCATCTAGTCTGGCGCCCCAAAGCCACAACTTTTGCTTTGTCTGAAGCTCCTAACAAAGAAGTCTTGGACAAATCTGTGAAGACATCCTTGGATAAACCTTTTGAAGCATCTAATAAAGAAGACTATGTTAAGGTATCCATGGAAGTGAACGAGCAAGATGGCTCTGTGAAGGTCAACTTAGTCCCTCTTGGGCATTCTCATATTGACAAGTCAGAGGAGAAAGAAATTCAGTCAATCATTAGGGAGGAAGCTTGGAACAAAGAAGATATGACTACAAAAGAGCCTTTGGAGATTTTCTCTTCTGGGGAGAATGGAAATGCGGATCTTCTGCCGTGTCCCAGCATTACAACAGTGGCTTTGCCGGTCTGCTGCAGCAGACACAGATCAGCTTCTGTTCACACGCCTGACAAGATTCATAAAGAACGAGAAGAGGGGGAAGTTACGCCTGCCATGGAAACGGAAGATCCAGACTCTGGATTCACAATGGTCATTTCAAAAAAGAAAAAAAGATTGAAAGGCTTTGAAAGGATTCCAGAATCATTGTATAGTGATAAAAAAAAGAAAATAGACAATTGGGACACCTCTACTTCCAGAACAACTCGGTCTTCTGCTAGACGAATAGCTGATTTTGGAGGAAGTTCAAAAAGAGGAAGACCTTCTAAAAAGACTCTTAGATCTAAAAAGACGGAGAGGGATATTGCAGATGGTGTTCAGCGTCAGCTGAACCAGCAAGCAATGCCAACCACCAATCATTCCAAATGAAGATTATTTCTGGAATATTAGAGGCCTAAATGGAAACTCCAAGCAAAGAACCATCAAGGAGTTACGGGATTCCAGTAACCCCAGCATTTTGATTCTACAAGAAACTAAGATGAAAGCAAAGACCATTGAAAATATTAAAAAGAATCTTTGGGATAACTCTGAAATGGCGGCTGTTGACTCTCAGGGAGCTTCCGGAGGGCTGGCTACTCTTTGGGACAGAAGGCACTGTACTGGTATGATTCTTAATGATAATATTAATCATCTTGCAATCAAATTTGTCACTATTGAGAATAAGAGTGAATGGATCTTGTCTAACATTTATGCCCCTAACTCTGCTAGTGGTAGAAAAAACTCTGGGCTGATCTTAAAAACTTTAGAAACCAACATTGCTATGCTAACTGGCTTATCATGGGGGATTTCAACTCCCCACTAAACCCAAGCGAGAAGTTTGGAGGTACCTCCACCTTCTCTAATGGTATGGAGGATTTTGCTGACTTTATTGCTGAACAAAACCTCTTAGATGTGGATCTGCATGGTAATAAGTATACTTGGAATAATAGAAGGTTGGGAAAGGAGTTCATTCAGGTGAGATTGGATAGGGCTCTAATCTCAGCAAGCTGGATTCTTAGTCAAGACTTCCATCTCTCTTCCCTACCCAGAATTGGATCGGATCATAATCCGATTGCTCTAAACTTTCTCAATTGGACTAAACCCGCAAGAAGCTCATTCAAATTTGAAAAGATGTGGATGGAGCATGACAATATCTATGATAAGATAAAAGAATGGTGGGAATGGAATGGTGAAGGCACTGCTCAATTTAGATTGATTCAAAAACTCAAAAATGTCAAAAAGCAAGTCAAAATCTGGAATAAAAGTGTTTTTGGAAATGTATTTGAAAAAAAGAAAGAGTTAAAACAGAAGCTTCAGGATCTGGAGTTAAAAATGGATACTTTGGGGAGATCGGCTGAAGATGAAGTAAATGAGAAGAATATTCTTTCTGAGTTGCATACGATCTGCAGTAGAGAAGAATCTTTTTGGCGCCTTAAATCTAGGGCTATCTGGCTTAAAGAGGGAGACAGGAACACGAAGTTCTTTCACATGACTACTTTGAAACACAGAGCCTGTAACAGGATCTTAGAGGTTTCTAAAAACAATGGGAGTATCATAAAAGATTCCAACAACATTAAGAAAGAAGTGCTTGACTTCTACAAAAATCTTCTTGAAGAGAGAAATGTCAGCAACTCTGAAGCTATTTCCTTTATGTTGGAGGCCATCCCTCAGAATAATATCGAGGACCAGAAATTCAGAGACATCACCAAAGCTGTCACGCTTGAAGAACTGCAAAAGGCTGTTTTTTCTCTTGAAGGGGATAAGGCTCCTGGACCGGATGGGTTCTCTATTAATTTTTTTCAGAAGTTCTGGGAAATCTGCTCGGAGGATCTTCTCAAAGCGGTGAATGAATTCTATAGAACGGGAAATCTTCTTAAAGAGCTCAATAACACTCACATTGTGCTGGCACCTAAAAAAATGGATGCAAAAGATTTCAAGGACTTCAGACCTATCAGTCTTGTTAATGCCATTTTTAGAATCTTTACCAAAATCATTACTACTAGACTACAGCTCATAATGAATGATCTCATCTCAAGGCAGCAGAGTGGCTTTATTAAAGGCAGGATAATACAAGACGGAGTGATTATGGTTCACGAGACTATACATTCCATGGAAAATAACAAAAAGGAAAATATGGTCCTTAAGCTTGATATGAATAAAGCTTTTGACAAGGTATCTTGGGTCTTCCTTGACAAAGTTTTAACTAAATTTGGGTTCACGGAAAAATTTAGAAGAATTATTAAGTCTTGTATATCTACAGCCAGGTTCTCGGTGGTTATTAATGGGGAGCCTGTGGGTTTTTTCACCAGCAGCAGAGGCCTCAGACAAGGAGACCCCATCTCCCCCTTACTCTTCATTCTTTTAGCTGACAGCCTTAGTAGAACAATTGGCAAAGCGGTTGAAGACGGCCTTTTAAATGGATCTAAACCCACTTCCATCAGCCAAACTGTTTCCCATCAACAGTTTGCGGATGACACTATCCTTCTTCTTCTGGCTTCAGTTGTGGAAGCAAAAGCTATTAAGGCTCTATTACAACTCTATGAATCTGCTTCTGGGCAAGAGATTAATTATGATAAAAGCACCATTTTCTTTTTCAACACCCCTGTGGAAAGACAACTCAAAATTGCTAAAATTCTGGGCTGTCAAATAAGTGCACTTCCAGCCACGTACTTAGGCCTCCCTCTCGGCACTAAGAAAGTCTCTCACAAGGTGTGGGATGAATTATTGGTGAGATTTCAGAAAAAAATGGCTGGTTGGAAAGGTGCCACTCTTTCTAGTGCTGGTAAGTGCCTACTCATTAAAAGTACTCTCCAAAGTCTGCCCATCTATATCATGTCACTTTTCAAAATTCCTTCTTCCTTCAGAGAGAAAATTGAGAGGACTCAAAAAAAAAATTTATGGCAAGGCATGGAAGAGAAGTTCAAATTCCACTTAGTGGCCTGGGATAAGGTCTGCACCCCGAAGTCTATGGGAGGGCTGGGCATAAAAAATATTGAGAAAATGAATGAGGCACTCATTGCTAAGATGGGCTGGAGAATGTTGTCTGAGAAACAACCCTGGATTGATTTAATTAAAGAAAAATATTTAAATCATCACGCTGTTTTCTCCTTTCTGCATGATGAACACCTCCCCTATGGCTCCATATTTTGGAATAATCTGGTCAAGAGCAGAAACTTCATCAAGCAGGGTAGCAAATGGAAAGTGGGGGATGGCAGGGAGATAAACTTCTGGGAGGATAACTGGTTTAGTGGTAATCTAATGGATAGATTTGGGATGGCTAAGGACAGCCTTATAAGCAAGTATGGTACTAAAATCAAGGACTACATTGAAGGAAATGGCACCAACAAGAATTGGAAAAAACTTACTGTGGAGCAAATTGATCTGAAACAAATTACTTCCTCCCTCCAGGATCTTTTAGATCTCTTCCCTTTAAGTCAGCTGGATTCCAAGGATGAGCTGGTTTGGAATAATTCCCATGATGGGAAGTACTCAGTCAAATCTGGTTATATCAATCTTTTTCATAGCAATCAATCTGATTTTAATTGGAACAAGATCTGGATGCCCGAATTAACTCCCAAAATAAATTTCTTTCTTTGGCTGGCCATCAGAGGTAGAATTCTCACCACTGACAATTTGATGAGAAGAGGATTTATAATCCCTAATTGGTGCCATCTTTGTAGGAATGACTATGAAGATATCAGTCACCTGTTCATACATTGTGATTATGCCAATAGAATTTGGAACTTTGTCCTTTCTAAATTCGAAGCTCTCTGGGTGTTGCCGAAGGATCTTAATCAGCTATGGAATCAATGGAACCCACCCTTCAGGCATTGTGTTATCAAAAGGATCTGGAAATTGGCTATCCCACATTTAATCTGGAGGATTTGGAAGGATAGAAATGATATCATTTTCAGAAATAAGAAACAAAATTATAAGCTCAGTATTGGCAAAATTTCTAAAGGTATCAAAGAGGATATTGCCAGATTCAAACCTCCCAAGAACAAGAGTTATCCTGAGAATGAAGAGTACATCTTATCCAATTGGCAGATTGGAAATTGGAGCAATCCTGGGAATAGGATAGACAGATCTTCGATCAAATGGCATCCTCCTGATCCTAATTGGTACAAGCTGAACTTTGATGGGGCCTCTAAGGGAAACCCTGGGACAGCAGCAGGAGGAGGAGCAATACGGGACCACAAAGGTAATTTGATTGCTGCATATGCTGGAAAAATGGGAATTCAAACCAATCATTTTGCTGAAGCATTATCTGCTCTCTGGGGCTTGAGAGTTGCACGAGCTCAAAATATCAGAACCTTGTTGTTGAAGGGGACTCCCTAAATATCATTAAACTTCTAAATCAGTCCTCATCTCCTAGCTGGAGTATTAAGGATTTTATCTCTGAATCCATAAGCATCAGTCATACCTTCAATAGCATCAGAATTATGCATACTTACAGGGAGGGCAACAAATTGGCGGATGCACTGGCCAATTATGGCATTAATATAAATTTCACCGTCTGGGATATTAACAGTATCCCTAATCAGCTACACAACAGCATTCATGCGGACCTTCATATGCAAGCAATCCCTAGAGATGCGTCCTAATCTTTGGAGGAAGATCAGCATCAATAACACTCTCACACGTGTTGCTTTAATGAAGATGATGAGGCAAATAATATCAAATATACAAGATAGTAAGAATTATTTGGGGAACTTCAAGTGGAGTTATCTAAATTTGAAAATCACGCATGCGGGATGTACTACAGCTGCTGTTATCCGGATTCATAGCTCCTCGGAAACCGATGATAGTTGTAATGTGATTGTTGACAGGGAAAGGGTTACTCTCACACGCGACTTCCCGCAGGCTCAGTTCAGCAGTTACGCAGCCATTCGTGAGAAGAACAACGGCTATAGTTCCCAGTTTTGTGCGGCCTTCAACAACAAGCGGACAGTTCTCTATGCTCACAGAAATTTGAGAAATTGCTGTAACCAGTATATCACAGAGAAGATGGGAGGGCCTCCCTGCCAAATTGAACCATGCGCGAGACCCCGACTGGAAGGAAAATACAGAGCTTTGGAACACTCTCAGCAAAGGAGGCTTCACCAACTTCGTTGATAAGGTGCAGGGACATGACCAAAGCATATCTGTTCGCTTTGCTAAGGAGTGGAAAGAGAGGACTGTCGACTATGGGGGTCAGAAGATTTTAGTCAATGAAGATCTCATTGCTGAAGTGACCGGCCTTAGTTTGGAGGGGTACCGCTTCTTCAACAAAAGGGTTGACAAAGATGGTGAAGAAAGAAGATTTGTGGAGGGAACTGAGAAGCTCACATTTAGCACAGCGGGCCTACTTGTCAGCTCAATTCCATCACCCTATGATGAGGTCACTCGTATGAT
Organism: Taxus wallichiana var. yunnanensis; assembly: GCA_018340775.1. Classification (NCBI taxonomy): domain Eukaryota; kingdom Viridiplantae; phylum Streptophyta; class Pinopsida; order Cupressales; family Taxaceae; genus Taxus; species Taxus wallichiana. Next base: position 73,792,662 of record CM031238.1, on the reverse strand, counting down.
GATTCGATTCATCTCCTTGGAAGGTAGGTTTGTCACTGTCCCTGCTAAACATCTAATCTTTTTAAACCACTTCCGTAGGAATCGATTGGTTTGCTTCCCCCATTATCTGCTGAACTCCCTTGAACGCTCCATTTTGGAGTTTCAGAAGCACACCAGGCGATTCCCTTACATCAAGGTCTTATTTTGTTGATCCATAAATGCTGCCTTCTGAAGTACCCTGGTCTTCCTTCCTCTCCTAGCCCGGCTCCCCCTTTGATGGGCTCTGCTGCTGCCAGCCCTGTTTCTCCTGCTGCCCCTGCTGCTGCCCCCTCCACCATTGCTTTTGCCACCCCATGCCAGTGCACTAACTTCTCATTCCATTCCCCCCTGCTGCTGCTCCGTCACCCTCCTCGCCTCTACCTCTAAGAGACCGAGTCACCACTGGGGCTTCCGGGAGGCTCAACCTTGAGACTCTTCTTGTGGAGAAGGAGCCTTTTGAACTTGAGATTGCTCATGACTCTTGAACATCGTAGTTCCGAGTCCTCGGGAGGTGTGGATGGATAGCTCTTTTAAGAGGTTAGAGGCCTTAGAAGTTGAGATTAAATTCTTGAAGGATGAGGTCAAGAACCTAGCTAAGCAGAAAGGCAAGAAAAGCATGGAGGAGGAGGGGAACATTGATAGCAGTCAGATTGAAGACATATACAAGAAGCTGACCTCCTTAGACTCCCGCTTAGGGAAGGCCAAGACTAGACATGATTACAACATTGTAGCCTTTAGGGCGATTGAGGAGTTCATCCAGGGCCATGCCAAAAGTGTTTCCAACCTCAGCGGTGTCCCGGCTGCACTTTGGGGCAACGAAAAAGAAAGCAAAAGAACCATTGAGGAGCTTGATAAGACTGATGCTGCCCATATGACTGCTTTGGGTATGTTTCATGCCTGGAAGAAAATCAAGATCAGTATCGATAAAGCTACCAAGAAGTAGTTCTGGATGCTTCTGCTGCTTTTTGTTGTTTTTCTGTTGTTTCTTTGCGGTCGGTTTGCTGTTTTTTTGCTGTTGTTTTGTTGTTTTGTCTCGATTGAGTAGTTGTTTCTGAGCTACTTGGAGCTTCGTTGTAACACTTGGATCTTGATCCATTCTCTCTGTTTCTCACTCTTATTCCGGCTCTCAGGCCTTCTTTTGTATTCAAGGGTATAGTCCCTTTCAAAAAACTATTTGCCAATAATAAAAAAACTTGATATAGATTCTAATCTACTTATCAATCTTGAATAAAACAATAATACAAATGATTCCACACACATTACTAGCACAAAAATCCTATTATGGATTCTTATAATACATGTATTGATGATGATAATGATGATATGTAGAGCTCTACAAGAATAGAAAAATATTGAATAACTCCTAAGTTTTCCTCTAAAAAGTCCTCTAAGGAAAACATGCAAAAAAATATCACGGATAACATTGATCCATCATTAATACTCAATTTTGATGAGCGTAGATGATTTTTATCCTACCTAGTATTGTGATGAATATAAACACCCTAATGAATACATGTCATGTCTTGAGCCTATTGATGAAGAAGACGAAACTATTTCACTTGAAGAATTACATATTTCTCTATGTCTTGTTTTGTATAATAAAGATACCAAAATGGACAAGTATAACACCCCATGAATCCACCTTCTCATCATCTTGATTAAATACCTATCATAGAACTCATTTGTCAATATTCTACACATCCAACATAGAAACCATTTATGCCTTTTGCATTGCATTCTCACTCATGAAATGTTATTGGTAAGTAAGCATGCCAATTTTTAATATATATTCAAGATTCATCCCATACACCACTATATGATACCTTATCTAATACTCGGGGCATATTTATATCTTGTTACTTCTTTTATAAGAATAGGTTTCTTGCATTCCCATGTGTACTATGGTGAGAGGAATCTTTACAATATGCTTACTACTCCTATGATATCATGCCTCTTCTATTAAAATGGATTTCATCCATCCACTAACATCAATACCAAATAATTGAAATCTCCTCAAGACATTGTATCCTAATCAAAAATATGAATTCAAATTCTTCTACTTCACACACTATTCCTATAGTTACTTCATGTCATTCTTTTCTCACCTTATCTTTGAAAAAATCACAAAAAAATATCATTTACATTTGAGCGAAAATTAGGGATTGCATTTACATCCTCTGTGACATCTCATTTACCTCCTTTGGATGTCCTCATTGAGTAGATTTCATGTTATCCCTATTTATTTACATTGTTATGCACTAGAAAATTCCAATAACAATGATATAATAACAAAAATAAAAGCATTCATATATTTTCAAAACACATAAATCCACGGATGTATGCTACACCCTTAACCTATTGCTTATATTAGGATATGAGTAGCCGACTTGTGGCTTACCATATCATTTTATTATATCATTTATACTTTCTCATGCTTAGTAGGTTGGCCTTGGTGATGGCCATAACATATGAATAGTATATATAGGGGATTGTAGGTAGTAGTTCATGATCATTTGAGCATTTGAGTATTATTGTATGGTTTGGAGGTTTCCCCCTCGAAGTGGTGAAGCTATTCTAATTGTATATTGAGATCATTATTCTGGAATATTGTGTTATTTTGTGTTATATTTCTGCTCATGATCTGAATTATACAAGTAATTTCATTACAAGTGGTATCGAGCATGATCTCGGGCCAAAATTAGGGCAAAAAACCCTAATTTTTGTTTTACGCCATATATTGTGAACCATAGCGAATTGGTGGAATATATTTTAACTAGAGTTAAGGAATATTTCAAGTAAGGTTCCTAAAAATTTAAGACTTTTTGATTTATTTTGAAAAATTTATTACAAATTTAGTTTATTTCATAAAATCGCTCCTAGGGTGCAAATTATGGAATTTTTTCAAATTCGTTACATTTTCGAAAAGAAAAAAATATTATTTGGGGTTTGTTCTTTAAGTTTGTTTATATTTAGCCTAATTTGTATTGAAATCCAAGCAGTAAAATTTGACCATGATCCCTACATCCTACTATTTTGGGGCATCATGGCGGGGCCTTCCATAAGAGGAAAAAAGAATCCCATCACTCTAGGTAAAACACTAGAAAAGGATGAGATATTAGTTGAGGATTTGGAGACGAAGATATAGCTACAGATTCCTCAGGGTTAGGGTTTACTTTGACAAACCATAAAGTAAGCCAACTTGAGTTTAACCTGAGAGACCTCGAATCTCGGGTGGCCAACAAAGAAGATGTGGATAGGATTGGACAAATATTGGAGGATTTCATGCAAAAATTTAGTACGCATATGATGGGTAATCATACTTATGTCAATCAAGGTGGATCCTCAGGTCAACATAATAGACACATGAGCCAGAGTGGATCTTCAAGTGTGCACAATCCAAATACAAGCACTCTGCAGGCTCGTACTATGTTTCCAAAAGTGGAGATGCGCAAGTTTGATGGAAAGGATCCACTCAATTGGATCAACCAAATGGAGAATTTCTTTGAACTACATCAGATTCCATCAGGACAAAAGGTGACCATGGCAGCTTTGTATCTCGAACTTGACCAATTTTAGGTATCGATGGTTATGTGCTCAAAGGAAAAAGAGTGGTATCAATGTTACATGGGCATTATTCACTGAAGAGTTGCAATTACACTACAGTTCTAGTGTGTCAGATAATTACTTCAGCCAATTAGCAAAGTTGAGACAGATAGGATCTATTAAGGATTACATTCATCATTTCCAAAACCTTTCTCTACAGGTGGAAAATATTACTGAAGAGAATCTGAATGACCTATTTCTTGGGGTCATAAGGATCACATTGAGCATGAGGTGCATATGTTTAATCCTTAAAAGGTTTTTGATTAAATGATTATGGAAAGAAGGGCAGAGGAGAAATTTTTTCAAGTAGGAGACAACATTTCACTTATACCAGAGATCACAACACCTTGGCCCCAACACTCCCTCGACCAGTTAGATTGACACCTCAAAAAATTGAAGAAAAAAGAGAAAAAGGGTTATGTTTTAATTATGACAGTAAATTTGGACCTGGACATAAATGTGCTGAAAATAAGTTGTTCTACATTGATGGGCCTAGTGAAGATGAAGAGAATAATGAAGATGTAGAGTCAGAGGTCTTGGTTGAGCCAGAGGAGGAGTCAGGAGATCCTCAACCAACAATCTCATGCCATGCAATTTCAGGTATTAGCACCCCCCAAACCCTAAAGGTGGTTGGATTCCTAAAAAAATAGAGGGTCACAATGTTGATTGATTCAGGAAGTACTCACAACTTTATCAATCATAAGTTAGCAGTGTGCCTAAACTGTTTCATTTATCTAGCTCTGAATGTCAAGTAATGATTGCTGATGGAGGTACTGTTACTTGTTCTAGAAAATTCCATAGCATTAAGATTTCCATGGGATATTACATACTAAATAGTCCCATGTATGCCATTTCTATGGGAGGAGTAGACATTGTGTTAGGGGTTTAATGGCTTACCACTTTGGGAACCATTGAGATGAACTTCCAGGACTTGTTCATGCGATTTCACTCTGAAGGAAGGACTTTTGAGCTAAGAGGCTTAAGAGAAAAGTCTCCACAAATAGTAAGTTCTCATTAGATGCAAAAATGCTAAAAAGGGTGCAGAGGGATTTGTGGCACAACTATTTTCATTGGAGGCTCATCCTTCTAAGGACATTATACCATCAGATATGTAAGCAATGTTGGATGCACACTCTGTTGTATTTGAAAATATACCAAAGGGCTTACCTCCAAAGAGAGATCATGATCATGTTATTCAGTTATTACCAGGAAGTCAACTACCTAACATCAGACCTTATAGGTACCCATATGTGCAAAAGAGTGAAATCAAGAAGATTGTACAAGAGATGTTGGAAGCAGGAATCATCCGTCATAGTCATAGTGCTTATTCTTCTCCATTAGTGATGGTACAAAAGAAAGATGACATGTGGCACATGTGTCCTGATTATAGGGAACTTAATAAGTACACAATCAAAGATAAGTTTCATATTCCTGTAATTGATGATTTACTTGATGAGTTGCATGGTGCTATTTATTTTACAAAGCTTGATCTTTGTTCGGGATACCACCAAATCAGAATCAAGGATGAGGATGTTCATAAAACCACCTTTCGGACACATGAAGGCCATTATGAATTCTTGGTAATGCCTTTTGGACTCACAAATGCACCTTCTACATTTCAAATTTTGATGAATTCTATTTTTAAGTCATTCCTACGGAAGTTTGTCTTAGTGTTTTTGATGATATATTAATTTATAGCAAAACATGGGAGGAACATTTGCATCATGTAAATAAGGTTTTGGAAACCCTTGAGCAACATCAACTTTATGCAAAGCCCTCTAAGTGTTCTTTTGGACTCAAGGAGGTTGAATATTTGGGTCACATTGTCTCTCATGAAGGGGTTAAATTGGATCCTAATAAGATCAAAGCCATGATGGAGTGGAAGGTTCCAAAAACCCTAAAGAATCTACGAGGATTTTTGGGGCTTACAGGTTATTATTGAATATTTGTAAGGCATTATGGAAGCATAGTTACACCTCTCACATCTTTATTAAAGAAGGACTCTTTCCATTGGAGTGAGGATACAACCAAAGCATTTGAGCAACTAAAGGAGGCCATGTGCACCACTCCAGTCTTGGCTACTCCAGATTTTTCCAAAACATTCATTGTTGAATGTGATGCATCAGGGTGGGTATGGGGGTAGTTCTCATGCAAGAAGGCCATCCTATTTCCTTTTTGAGCTGTCAATTCAAAGGTAAGAATCTTTCCAAGCCAACTTATGAGAAGGAAATGCTAGCCATACTTCATGCAATAAAGCAATGGAGACCATATCTCATAGGAAGACACTTTAAAGTGAAGACAAATCATGATAGTCTGAAATACTTCTTGGAGCAATGTTTATCATTTGAAGAACAAAAAAAATGGGTCTCAAGATGTTGGGATATGATTTTGATATTATCTATAAGAAAGGGAAGGAGAATGTAGTTGTGGATGCTTTGTCGCGGAAAGATGAATCAACTGTAGCCTTGTTATGTGCCATATCCATATTACAGGAAGATTGGATAGATGAGGCAAGGTCCAGAATGGAGAAATGACCCAACCACACAAAACCTCATTCATCATCTCCAGAATGATCCAAGTATGTCTAAAAATTTGTCTTTGAAAAGGGATGCTTTCTGGTATAAAGATAGACTATACCTATGTAAGAACTCCACTCTTAAAAATAGGATTCTATCTAAGCTTGACTCTTCTCCAATAGGGGCACTCTAGATTCTTGAAGACTTATCATCGAGTCAAACAATATTTCTTCTAGGAAGGGCTCAAAGGGATGTCCAAAACTTTGTGGCGAGAATGCATGGTTTTTCAAGCAAAATAAGGGTGAAACAGTTTGATCCCGGGTCTTCTACAACCTCTATCTTTTCCTGCCAGGTGATAGGAAGAGGTGTCCATGGACTTTATCACAGGATTTCCTAAATCTGAAGGAAAAATGTCATCATGGTTGTGGTGGATAGACTCACCAAATATTCTCATTTTTGTGCCTTGGCACACCCATTTATTACAAGCATGGTAGCAACAACCTTCATGGACACAGTTCAGAAGCTTCATGGGACACCGAAGATTATAGTAAGTGATCAAGACCCTATATTTACTAGTAATTTTTGGACTGATTTATTCTCATGTTTGGGTACTCAATTAGCTCGTAGCTCTTCTTATCATCCCCAGTCTGATGGGAAAACATAAGTTGTAAATAAGTGTTTGGAGGGATATCTTCATTGCTTTACATCAAATAAACAAGCAAGATGGGTCCAATGGTTGCCACTTGCAGAATGGTGGTATAACACTTCCTTCCATACTTCATCTAAAATGTCTCCTTTTTAGCACTCTATGGGTACCATCCACCATCCATCACATCATCATTGGATTAAAACCTTGGGTTAGAGCGGTAGAAGAACACATTCAAGTATCAACAAGAGGTCCTCTCTAATCTCAAGGAGAACTTGGTCATGTCACAAACCGCATGAAGCAACAGGCTGATCAACATCACATGGAAAGGCATTTTGAAGTCGTGATTGGGTTTTGTGCGAGTTACAACCATATAAGCAAATGTATTTGAAACAACAACAAAAGGATAACAAACTTTCACCAAAGTATTATGGCCCCTATCAAGTATTGTAGAAGATTGGTACTGTAGCATACAAATTAGAACTTCCACAATCAACCAGAATACATCCAGTATTTCATGTTTCTTGCTGAAGAAAGTAATTGGATAGAGAGTATCATCCCAAACAGTGTTACCTGAGCTCGATGAGGAGGGGAGAGTCATCTTGGAACTTGAATGCATCCTTCAAACACACACTAAAATATTGAGGACACGGGTTATTACTGAGTACCTGATCAAGTGGAAGAATATGGACAATGAAGATGCAACATGGGAAGATATGACATTCCTGACAGCAACACCCAGAGCTTCTCAACATTGGGGATAATGTTTCTTTGAAGGGGAAGGGCATGTTACACCCTTAACCTATTGCTTATATTAGGATATGAGTATCCAACTTGTGGCTTACCATATCATTTTATTATATCATTTATACTTTCTCATGCTTAGTAGGTCGGTCTTGGTGATGGCCATAACATATGAATAATATATATAGGGGATTGTAGGTAGTAGTTCATGATCATTTGAGCATTTGAGTATTATTGTATGGTTTGGAGGTTTCCCCCTCGAAGTGGCAAAGCTATTCTAATTTCATATTGAGATCATTATTCTAGAATATTGTGTTATTTTGTGTTATATTTCTGCTCATGATCTGAATTATACAAGTAATTTCATTACAATGTATTCCTATAACATATATTATTTACACTTTACATTATATATGTTATTTATCCTTCTAGTAGGAGAGATAACACATTTTTCTTTACACACTTGCGTTCATAGGGTATATTGAGTATGATTTGAGACATGTAGATCGAGACATGATTATGGGAAATATCATAGTTTAATAAATAATTCTTATGGGGGCATTCATCCACACAATCCTAGTTCTATTACTTTATTAAAGTACCATTTTCACTTACTCATTACATTTGATTGCATATATATTATATTTTCTATTTTTGAACTAATAGAACTAATACATGTCTCTTGTGCATTATTGACAGTTATTTGTTTCATATGCTCCTATATATCAATTGATATGTCATTTCATCACATTATGATACTCTTTTTTCATACATTCTTTCTATTTGTGTGCATAGGTACTTGTTTTCTACTTTGATTATGGCCAAAGGGCACTTTGTCATCTTAGGAAACTATGAGTGTCCCATGTTTGTAGAATCATGCCTTTATTTTGTGAGATTTCATATCTTATTTGTAGCCCCAAGGGCCTTAGTTTTATTGTATCAATGTGGGTGAAAGACTCACTAAAATCCATGGGTGATGGCCTCAATTCTTGGATGTGTGCTTTCGGTCACAAAAACATCCTAAAACATTGTAGAAAACATACATTTATAGATCTCTCTTCCTACCCATTTCGAATTTGAATTTTCCCCATATCCTTTTCAATCTTGAATGCAAAATTTTATGGATTAATTGTGTTCAACTACCTTGACATGGTAGTTGGGAAAGTTCTAGTTGTCATCCAAATCCTAGTTAAGTTGACGGTCCTGCTCTTACTTGTCACTTTGCCACTTTCTACCCTTGTCTTCATTCACATGCACAATCTTCATTCTAACCTTCAAAAATATCGGCACACACTATGTCATTCCTTCATGTATACCTAAGTGCAATGCCTTGATATTTTAAATAACATACATGTCCTTCATTTTAATTTTCATGCACATTAATTTATTCAATCCTTTCATGCACTCCTATACTTAGTAAATATTACAAAATACATGTAGGTATCTTATTCTCCGTGATTTTCCTAAAATGAATGATAACCAATCGAATCAAGCCAAGAACACAAATGCTATTTAAACACCACAATCTATAAGATGAAAGTAATTCACCATAATAACTTTACATAAACCTTTGCAAACAAGTGAGCAACAATATCATATATTATTATGGAATTTAATGAAATACAATGAGAATGTGCCTTGCTTATATAGGCAAGGAATAACAATATAAGAACCGATCAAGGTCATAGATCAAACCATAAATAAAGGAAATAACTAGTCATCAAAGAACGATTTAAGACCATAGATTTATGAGAGAACTAGACATCAAGGATCTAGTCAATACCATAGATCAAGGAAAAAACTATACCTAACAACTAGATAATATATCCTAATATATAAATAAGATAAAAGAAATATCCACACACATAAGTAAGTGAGGATAAATACAATAAATGTAAATAAAGTACCTAGGTGAACATGAAATAAGGTAAATACCTACTCTAACACCCCCTCAAGTGAAGGTAGGGGCTAAAATAGAAGTGGCATGTCCACGGTATGAGTCCTGATAACTAGGCACGATGAGGTACTCATGTTCAATAAGCTGGGAAAAAAGGACACCGAAAGGTACCCAAAACTAGTAACAACAAAGTAAAGAGATGAAAAATCTGATACAAGGTATCCCAAGAAGCTTAGCTCAAAAATGAATACAATGTTGAAGAAGTTTGGTGTGGACTATGGTCTAAATCCACTACTTGATCAAAAACTCAAAAACAAGCCCGACACTTTGGGCTTCACTGAGAATAACTCTATACAAGGAGATCAATGGAGTTATGTCAAAAGTGCAAAAAAAAAAAAAACATAATTCAATAAACTATTGCAAATAGGTGTGCCATGATCCAAGAAAAATAACCAAAGAAACAAGGCAAGAACACAAACTCAGGAGTGTCACAATCCATGAAAAGCCAAGGTAACAAGGTAAGGACATGAAACCGGAAGAAGCGGGATCAACACCACACCCCCTCCCATCTTGTTGAATGGGTGGAGTGACGCTACAAATATGTATGAGTTTCCAAAATCAACTACTCGAACATTGAAAAAATAACATTAGACTTCACTGAGAATAGATCACCCACAAGAATCATCATCAACATTCCAAAAATGTCAAAAATACATATACAAAATCTCTCAACAAACAAGAGAGATACAGTACACTTGCAAAAGAAAAATTCTCAAAACAAGGTGCATTATAATGCGGAAGGTATAGAAATTGGAACTAGAGGTCGAATGGTGGAGGAGCCATGCCTCTAGAGTCCTCTCAACGAATGCCTATGTTGCCACCATGAGTGATCAGATATCCACCCCAAATCAACATGGATGGATGAAGAAGATACTGCATATGACTTGGTGTAAAATTCACAATGGGTGCATGTAAAGGAACATTAGAATGTGTGTCAGGTTGATCATGTTTGTGCTGAAATATCAGGTTTCTCAAGCCTAGGTGAAGGTATAGAACTCATATATTCCTCATGATCATCGAAGAGTCGAGCGAAAAAAAAGGGATCTCTATCAATGTGTGATCCCAATGAATTATATGCTCTAAAACCAATGTCATGGTGAGAATTCCACTTAACATGTGAAATAGGGGAAATAATACCCTATGAATGTCTACCAGTGAAACCCATAGAATGGAGCATGTAAGAATTGAATGTAGTGGTATGATTCTCAAAATATCCATGCATATGAGCAGAAGTAGGATACACAACATGTGTTACTATAATAGGCACAGATGTGGAAGAGCATGCAATAACAAGCCTCATAGGCTTAGGAGCATCAAGAGCAGTAACAGGCTCAAAGACTGGTAGATCAATGTTAGTGGGTACAAGAGAAACAACTACAAGTGGACTAGGAGCATGGATATGGCTATCCACAATATGATGGCGATGTTGTAGGCTAGCAATTTTTTGCTATAGGGAGTGTATTAGTGTATCCTTATTGTGAATGAGTGATTGTAGAAGAGAATTTCACTTCTTGAGTGATCTATTTTCTTCCACAAATTTTACAATATCCTCTTTAAGTCCATACACTTCAAAGAAAAACATATCATTCTCATAATCCATGATAGATACAATAATGCAACTCCCAATATTTTAGGACGTGGGCTCGGTAGAAAGTGCGTCCATAAGTGATTACAATGCTCCTCTATATTTGGCACTTTATAATGAGTGCATGTTACAATATGGAACTTTATAATTATAGTGAAATTATCAAAATAAATATTTCCAATGGAAAAATCACAAAAAAAAATCACTTTTGCAAAAAATGACCCTCAAAACCGAGTTACCGATCAAAAGATACAAGCTTTTCAATATTATGCTCTACTATTTATTTTAGTTGCCACTAAAAATAAATAAAATGCTCTGCCTTCACCAAAAAAATGAAAGGGGGCTTGAGTTAAGCACCTACTAATAGGAATCACAAGATTTAATCCCTCATATGACCATACAATATGACCGGGGCTAAGGATTTCAATGGGTGCGGGTCGTGAAGCCTTTTGCAGATTTTTGCATTTTTGTATGGGGGAGCAAAGTTATGAAATAATTCGTAACTATGTTGGGGCCCACATCAATAGTTAGAAGCAGAGAGGTGGGTCACCGGGGCATTCGAGACTCTCGGGCCTACTTCAACTCAAAGCTTGTCCTGGGAGGGCCTATGCTCATTTGAAAATTTGTGTCTCGGTTTGACCTTTGGAGTTGTGCAAGGAGACACATGGAGGTTTCCACTGGCCCTACCCATACTTAGACCTTTCTTCAAGCAGTCGGTGTAGCTTTATCAAACCATGGACACGTGGAGGGCCTACACTCATTTGAGGATCTGCCTCTGGGTCCTACCTTTGTAGTTGTGCCAAGGAGACACGTGGAGGCTTCCATTGGCTCCTCTTTATACTTAGACTTCTCAAGCAACTTTCTAAGGCCTGGGACATGTGGTGAGCCTATGCTTGTTTGGGGTCTCCGCTTTTGGGTTCCATATCAAAAATGCGTTGAAGAGACATGTGGAAGCTTCCTTTGGGTCCTTTTATAATAATACTTGTTCAATTGCTGAGGAAACTTTCTTGGGCCCATGGCATGTAGAGAGCCTATGTGCATTTGGGAACCCACCTCTAAACTACATCTTTGAAGTTGCTACCAAACAAACATTTGGAAGGTTCCACTGGGCCTTCCCATACTCTGACTTTTCAGCAACCGATGCAATTCTCTAGGGTCTTGAACATGTGGAAGGCCCGCGCTCATTTGGGAACCTACCTCTAGACTTCACCTTTGCAGTTGTGCTAAGGAAACACGTGGAGGTTTCCGCTGACTCCTCTTTACACTTGGTTGACTCGGACTTGCAGCACATGAATGCATACATCCATGCGAGGGCACTCATTTCTCAAGGTGTATTCTCAAGGGTGAAAAGGATTACTTGTTAGATCCAGCCATATGGAGCCACCTGAAAATTATTAAAAAGGGGATTTATCGCATGACAGAATGAAAGAATGATTAAGAATACTATCAAAAATTATGATATGGCATCCCAGTCATAGTAGAGGGTCTGAGAAACATGATCAGTTCATGATTCATCCACCTGGTAGCTTTGGGTGTAAATTTGTTAAACATCACTTTCTGAGACAAATTTGTAACAAGAAAAGGATTCCTCGAATATTCTTCTTTTGGGGAAATTTGGGATGAGTGAGCGAGTGAATTGTATAAATGCAATGAGAATACTCTTGCAAATGGTGGGGTTTAATTTTATGAGAAAATTTGAGAAATCCCATCTTCCTGAGAGACCATATGAGAAACCTGTTAATTTCTTGTGTTTTAGATTTCAATCATGTCAAGATGGTTACAAGTGTACAGCCATTGACAAGCTCTGATATTGTTTAAGAAACTTTCCCTGCATTTGATGAATCGATAAATTTTTAATTCATCGATGTTGATCTTGGGCAAAATTTTGTTTCTTTATTATTTCAGAATGTCTTTCAAATAGTTTTCTTGTTCTTGTTGCAATCTTATATTAAAATATCTCTGAATCACACAAGATCTCATCCATGTGTTAGTATTTTGGCATTTGCAATTTCATTATGAGAAGAGCTTTCATCTAGTAATGAAATAAACAATTTAAAATCATTTTACTTCCACTATGTTGATAAATATTGTTTGTAAGCCTATGAGTGTATCTTAGGCGTGATGAACCAAGGGTTGTTAATGTTTAATTGAGTCTTTAGCTCAAGCCTTCATGTTGAATTCTTAAAGATTGTGTGAAACGTGTAGATATAGGCCTCCATTGATGCACACCTTCTAGTTGAAGGAATATTTTGGATATTGAAGCATTATGTCATTATTTTATAATTATTCTAAAGGACCTTAAAGATCTGGTGAAATCAACTTCTTCTTGCTTAATTCCCCCAAAAAAATTCAAATAACCATGAATCCTACCTAAAGTAGCCCTGTTTGTGCTATGTATCCATAAATGAACAAATTCTCTCTGCCAAAATATACATAAGTAAGTAGGCTTTAAGTGTCTTGATAACTTTGAACCTTGTTCGAGAAAATATCTCCATTCTTTAGAAGTGACAACTCGTGAGAGTTAAATTGTGGTGTATTGATCATATTTTCTCAAGGTTCCCCTTAAAATTGTGCAAAGAAGGATCTCTTCATGTCCTTCACCAAAAGAGGTTACAAAATGGGTCCTCTCACCCTGGTTGAAAGGCACTGACCTAAAGTAGTGAGGATAGATCAAATCCTTAATGAAGGTGTTATCCATTTCTCTAACACCTGAGTGACAAAGATTCACCTAATCCCCTCCCTGCTACAAAATGACTTATACCATGATTTTTCTATCTCTAAGTATCTTGTTAAATCTGTGACGCTTCTCGGATTCCAAGGGAGAATCAATTTGGATACCAACACTAGATTGGTGTTGTTTCCAGGGAGTATTTGAACAAAGGTGTACACATACCAACTGGGTAATGTTTCTTACATGATCTAAGTGCAAATACGTTGTTTAAATGTCATCATGTGTTGAGATTTGTAAGAATTGTGTGAAGTTACAAGTTTTGTGTGTAATATTTCTAGTTTTTAGTGGTTATTGCACTAAATTTATATCATCAATGATAAATATTGGTAAAGGAAGGTCAGATCTACTAAGATTTGTAGGAATTAAGTGTTGATAGATATTTGACAAGTCATTTATAGTGAATTTGCACAACTAAGGTGAAAATCCTTAGTGGCAACTCCGTGTTGATTTAAATTTTGATAAATACCATTGCCTTAACTTGTATTAAGTGAAATTTGTCACTAATATTTGAAAAGATCATGGAAGGACGAAGATCTTTCTTCACTAAATACCCTACGAGAAAGTTCTTTCCCGAACTAGGAAAGACAAATTCAAAAGGAAAAAGAGTCTTGAAAATAGTTAGGGATGAGGAATCAAGAAAAGAGTTATCCATTGTGAAAAGTGATCAACTGTGGTTGAGGATTACCATTGTTCTTCAAGTTATTCTAAATAAGGTAATTTTCATATACCCGAATTCTCCAACTGGAGAAGGGCCTTCATTTGTGTTTGATAAGTGTTCTTTCAGATTTGTCCTATATTTTCCAAATTTGATAGGGTTTTCTATGAAAGATATTCTTTCTGAGGACATTCATTTTGAAAATTATACTCCTCTATTCAAAGACCCCTTGTCCCTCATCATTTTTTATCTCTTGTAAGATCACCTCCTCAAAATAGTATGGCCTGACCTCCACCTGAGACCTCCTTTTGTTGTGAATACTTTTGGTCTTATAAATTTTAGAGGTATGGCTGGATATCCAAATATAGTGCCTCAAGATGTTAGAAATAGATTGCCTAAATTTCAAGGGAATAATGTTATCACTAACAATTAACATTTAAAACTTTTTGTCAATATGATGGAAGAATTTGAAATTGAATTTGAGGGTGTGTATATAAATTTTTTTATTCATACTCTTGAGGAGGATGCACGTGACTGGTATAATTATTTGCTAGATAACTCAATAGATTCATGGATAGAAATGAAAAATGATTTTAGATTGCAATATGGGGATAAGATAGATCCCAAGTTTCTTTTTTCTGAATTTGAGAATATTAAGAAGAATCCTAATGAATCTATTCATGAATTCAATACTAGGTTCAATAAGACCTTGAATAGGCTACCTGTAATCCTGAGGCCAAGTGATGTTTCTTGTTTGATAAAATATTCTGATGCTTTTGAAAAAAAGGATGCCTATTATTTAAGGGACAAAAACCCAGGAACTTTGAGGCAAGCCTTCACCATGGCTTTGTAGATTGAAAACAATATCAAAGCAATTGGTAAGCCTCCTAAGAGGAAAGGTATCAAGCGGATCAATCCAGAGAATACTTAGTCAAGCAAGTCGGTGGATCTAGAAGAGGTTGTAAAAACATTGGCTAGAGCTGTTAAGGAAATATCCTATAAAATGGCCAGAGAAGAGAAGGGGATTAGACAAGGTTCCCAAGTCAGCACAAGCCACAAGGTCAAGAAATATTTGCAAATCATCCTAGATGTGATCATAGATCAGGTGACATGGGTGAAGGGCCCGTGGGATCGGAAAAGACCCCAACCCGGGAAAATAAATTGGTGCCACGATCCTTTAGTTTCCGAGTTATTCTTGTGGAAGAGGTCCATGATATGGAGTGGTGTGATAGATGTTTCTTTCCCCATTCCCCATGTGATGAAGAAAAATAAGTTGAGGAAGTTGATGATGATGAGACAAATGATGATGCATGCATGATGGATTTCTCTACAAGTTCACAACAGGGAGCAACCTCAACTGAACTAATAAGTGCCAGAATTGTTGCTGATTTCTAGGATTGCATTCATCGGGTATTACCTCTTCCTCCCACTCATAATTTTGAAATTGATATGGTACAATATTTTGAGTTTCCTAATAATTATTTTGAGTACTTAAGGGCATTAATGATTAAAAAGTATGATGGAGGAATTCCTTTAAGAAGAGGACAGACAGTTGTTAATGAATGCAGTAGTTTCCCAAGAAAAAGAATATAATACAAGAAGAAAAGTTGTCAAAGGGGCAAGGCCTCAGGCCAAACCAAAAATTCCAGTGCTTACCAATATCCCTAAGGAAACTCCTAAAAAATATGCATCTGGAAAAGGCCTTGTTTCCCCAAATAAAACTTGTGTTCCTCCCCATGCTCAGACTGTGAAGACTCCCATATTATTAGATGAAGCTATGAATCTCCCTTCTAACACTGCCCTACCCAAATATGTTCCTTGTGACATAGCCCAAATCTTGAGTCAGATCAAGGTCATTGTTCCTATTGTTGAATTACTTAGAATCCCTGAGCATAGGAAAAGAGCATTCAAATATTTGGGATTTAAAGAAGAAAAGGTTACCAGGCTAAAAATGTGAACAATGTAGAGGTTCCTCCTACCATTGTAGAATTAGAAAAACCACAAGCATTGGAGGAACTTGGGGAAACACCTGAGGTTTATTTGGGAACTTCTTTGGTTGAGTCTCAGTTGAATGTGGATCCATTTTTCACTACTCTAATTATTAAAGATAGGTTGTTACATAACTGCATGTTTGACTCAGGAGCTTCATGTAATGTAATGCCTCTTGAGGTCATGAATGAGTTGAATATCAAAGTAACAACAACTTATGGGAAATGTACTGCCATGGATTCAAGAGAGGTGCCAGTAGTTGGATGTGTCAAAGGCTTAGTAGTGCAATGGTAGCACTTATCCAAGCAAGTACTTAACTTTGAATGTAGTAATTGTGGATTGTCCTACTAAGTGGGGAATGTTGTTATCCAAAAATGGGAAGCTAGTGTGGGTGGAAGTGTGCAAATGGACATGTCTTATGCCACCATACCAATTGAGGGAAACCTTGTGAAGTTATATGGTGAGAAGAAAATGTTACATCTCATTGAGGACCCTAACAATGCTTCTTATGAAGTATTGTACACAGATGTTGATGTTGATAACTTTGTGGGATATGCTGATTGTAAGGAGCATAAAATTGATGAGTGCAAGTATCCTGAGAAGGTTGGTTCTCCTTGGAATTTAATGTTTGATGGAGCATGTTCTAGATCTGGTAATGGTGTTGGTATTGTCTTGATATCTCCAAGCCAAGAGGAGTTTAATTTTTCTTTTAAACTCAATTTTGAGTGCACAAACAATATTGTTGAGTATGAAGCACTACTCTTGGGTCTAAGGATTGCATGGAAATATGGTATTAGAGACATTGTTGTTAAAGGAGATTCAGAGTTGATAGTCAAACAAGTCAGAAATTTGTATGCTACAAAGAATCAAAGAATGAAATAGTATAAGCATGCAATTTGGGACTTCATTGAAATGTTTGAATCTTTCAATATAATACATCATGATAGGAGCTATAATACTATAGCAGACAAATTGGTAGTATTGGGATCAAAGTTTGAAAATTATACAATGTCTCCCTATTGTGAATATGATGTTGAAATATTGACTAGGCCATCTGTCCCTGACAATATCAAGCATTGACAGGTATTTGAAGATGATGCTCAGGTCTAAAGGTTTTTGCAAAATAAAGGAGAATTTTCCAATCAAAGTATAGACTGGGAACCAATGGTTTGTGTAGCTGAAGGAAAGGAGACTTTATTTGGTAAGGACATTATTCAGTTGAAGACTAATACTATTCCCAGAGGGTTGGTTGCACTAGAATCAAATTTTGATAATGTTAATCGTGCATTGACAATGAGATGCCTCGAGAGATGTTGAAGAATATGACCTAGGCACAAAGGATAAACCTAGGAGAATATGGCTAGGCAACAACTTGAATAGAAGAAAAGCAGTCATATGTCTAATTGCTAAAAAAGTACTAGGACTGCTTGGCTTGGTCATATTTAGAACTGAAAGCATACAGGGAAGACCTTTTTCAACATGAAATACCCCTGGAAGCTAATGCCAAGCCATTCAAGAAAAGAAAAAGACCAATTAATCCCCTCCTTTCCTCAAAAATGCAAGAAGAATTGAAAAATTTAAGGGATGGAGGAATTATACAGCCTACAAGGTACTCCTCATGGGTAGCAAACCTGGTACCTGTTAGAAATAAGAATGGGGACATAAGGTTGTGTGTGGACTTTAGAAACTTAAATAAGGCATCAATCAAGGATAACTATCCCTTACCAAATATGGATAACATGTTGCAGTTAGTTACAAGTTTAGAATTGTTATCTACTTTGGATGGTTTTTCTGGGTATAACCAGGTAGTTGTGAAGCAATCAGAAAGAATCAAAACTACTTTCACTACCCCATGGGGTACTTATGTGTATGTAAGGATGTTGTTTGGCCTGATGAATGTTGGAGCTAATTTTCAAAGAGAAATGGATGTAGCATTCTTAGGATATATAAATGACTTCATTTTTGTGTATCAAGATGATGTGACAGTTTTCTCCAGGAAGAGAAGTGATCACCTGTAACATTTATAAAAAATGTTGATAAGATGCAGGGAATATGGTATCTCACTAAACACTAAGAAATGTAATTTTGGGGTTCAAAATCCAAAGCTTCTTGGACACATTATGTCAAAAGGAGTCAATATTGATCATGAGAGATTGGAAGCCATTAACAAAGTTCCTATTCCAAGAACCAAAAAGGGAATTCAATCCTTTTTGGGCAAGTAAATTTTATTAGGAGGTTTATTTCCAACTTTGTTAAATTGACTATCCCAATCACTAATATGTTGAAGAAGGATCAGAGTATCAAATGGGAAGAAGCAGTTGTTCAAGCCTTTACTGGGATTAAGGAATCATTGAAGAATGCCCCTATTTTAGTAGCTTCTGATTATAAAAAGGCTTTCCAAATGTTTTCCTTTACTTTAGAGAATACCATTGCATCTGTCTTGTTACAAAAGGATGATGAAGGAGCTGAAAGGCCAATTGATTTCTTTAGTAAAGCACTACAAGGGTAGAAGCTGAAGTATACTATCATGGAGAAACAAATTTTTCTTTGGTCAGAGCCACAAAAATCTTCAGGCCCCATATTTTGAGTTCTAAAGTCATTTCTTATGTTCCCCATACCATGGTTAAGGATATCCTATCAGAGATGGAAATTTCAAGCAAAATATGCCAATGGGTAAATAAGTTGCAAGAATATGACATGGATATCCAAACTACAAAATTGGTTAGAGGTCTGGGCCTAGCAAATCTTATGGTAGAGAGCAACCTACAAACAGTTGAGGTAAATGAAGTTGAAGAAGAAAGGTTGAATATCCTTGAAAATTTGATAAATTCTAAATGGTACAAGGATATTATTTTTTATCTCAAACATCTACTAGTGCCTTGAGTATTTAAGTAAGAATAAAAAAGAGCACTTAAGTTAGCCTCCTAGAAATACATCATCACTGATTATGGGTTAGCTTGGAAGAACCCTGAGGGAGTTCTTTTGAGATGTATCACTGAAGATGAAGCCCCAAAAATAATTGATGATTTCCATGGAGGAGTTTGTGGGGGCATTTTGCAGGAAGAGTCACAGATCATAAAATCTTAAGGGCTGGTTACTGGTGGCCAACTCTTTTTAAAGACACAACTCTGTTGGTAAGAAAGTGTGAGAGTTGTCAACATTTTTCAGGAAGATTGAAAGCTTCAGGCTCCCTCCCTTTGTAACCTGTATCAATTGAAGCCCCATTTAAGCAGTGGGGAATGGACTTCATTGGTGAGATTTCATATTCTTCAAGTGCATGCCACAAGTGGATATTAGTGGCTACTAATTACTTCACCAAGTGGGTGGAGGCAATCCCCACCAAGAAAGCAACTCACCAAATTGTCATGGACTTCATTTTAAATCATATAATCTGCAGGTTTGGAGTACCTGCTAAGATAGTTGTTGACAATGCTATGAGCTTTCGAGATAAACCTTTGGTAGCCATGTGTCATGAATATGGGATCAATTTAGCATATGCTTCCAATTACAATCCCCAAGGAAATGGAAAAGCTAGAATCAAGTAATAAGAATTTGTTGAAGATAATCAGGAGAACCTTGGAGTTAAACAAATGAAAGTGGGGTGAGCAATTGAAATTTGTTATTTGGGCTGATAGAATCACTATTAAAAGGGATACTAGAAAAATCCCATTTGAATTGGTATATGGAACTCAAGCTCTACTTCCCCTGCATATGCAATTATCTTCTTACCAATTTATCCAACAATTAGAGGACCAGGAGGTCAATCCCTATGATGCTCGTATAAATCAAATTGTGGAATTGGATGAGAAGAGAAGAGAGTCCCACCAAAGACATGTGAAGTTCAGGGAGAAATTGAAGAAGCTATTTGATAAAAAGGTGAATCCAAGAGCTTTTAGTGTGGGAGATTTGGTGCTACTATGGGATAGTAGACATGAGGATAAGGGAAAGCATGGAAAGTTTGATGCATTATGGATGGGCCCTTATTCTATTGACATTGATTGGAGAGCACACCTTTTTCCTAAAAGACTTAGATGGGGAATTGCTTGAGTTTCCTATTAATGGCAGGAATTTGAAACATTTCCTTGACTAATTTCTTATAATCAAGACACACGCCATTGTATAAGTGTATAGTATTTTGTTTTTGTTCTGTTTTCGTGTTTTTCTGTTTCGGTTTTTCCTGGTCCCTGGTGACCAGTTTTTGTTGGTTTCTCAATTCATCTTGGGGGATTTGGTTATTTTATTTCTGCTCTACAATATTGTTTTTGACTCCATTTCCCAATGTATTTTTGGCACATGATCGGTATGTTGTTCTATCGGAACTCGCAGGGGTGCCCATCCCGAGTCGGAGCCGATGTTGGTGCTCAATTTAATTTCACCATGTTTGTTCAAAACGTCTCAGTCCGCATGGTTTGAAATTTTTATCTAACTCCCTATATTGATGTGTGAAATATTTTTCCTTCGTTTGGTTTCCATGGAAATTCCTTTCTTTTGGTCGAGGATCACATTGAGTCCAGATATCATTTTCTATTTCTATGTCCATGAGAAAGAATTTGTAATTTGGGTGTGAATTTGGGGTTTCCCCTTACTTTTATTTTTCCACGGTCATGTTTTCCTATCAATTTTTGTCCCAACATCCGTGGAAACATGATCCTTTCTGATTGGATATAGCCGGTGGGTATTTTTGGTGAAACTTTTCACTTTTGTCACATTTGTAAAAATACCAAATTGGCCCCGTGGCCCTAATAATATCTAATTAGTTATTCAACAAATATGAAGTGGTAGGGAAAAAGTCTTACTTTGACCCCCGAAGAAGAACACATGGTAGTTTTTCAAATTCAAGCAGGAGGTGGGTCGTCGGAGCCTTTTAGATTTTTTTCCTTTTTGTATGAAGGAGAAAAGTTATGAAATAATCCGCAACTCCGTTGGGGCCCACATCAAAAGTTAGAAGTGGAGAGGTGGGTCATTGGGGCATTTTGAGACTCTCAGGCCCACTTCAACTCAAAGCTTGTCCACATGGAGGGCCTGCACTCATTTGAAAATTTTCCTCTCGGTTTGACCTTTGGAGTTGTGCCAAGGAGACACGTGGAGGTTTCCGCTAGCCCTGCCCATACTTAGACTTTTCTTCAAGTGGTCGGTGCAGCTTTGTCAGACCATGGACATGTGGAAGGCTGCGCTCATTTAAGGATCCGCCTCTGGGTCCTACCTTCGCAATTGCACCAAGGAGACACGTGGAGGATTTTGTTGGCTCCTCTCTATACTTAGACTTCTCAAGAAACTTTCTAAGGCCTGGGACACATGGTGAGGCCACACTTGTTTGGGTCTCGCTTATAGGATCTATATCAAAATGTGCTGAAGAGACATGTGGAGGCTTCTGCTAGATCCTTTTTATACTAAGACTTGTTTAATGGTGAGGTAACTTTATTGGGCCGAGGAACGTGGAGAACTGCACTCATTTGGGAACCCAACTCTAAACTTCATCTTTAAAGTTATTTGAACAAACACATGGAAGCTTCCGTTGGGCCTTCCCATACTCTGACTTTTCAATAACCGATGCTTTTCTCTAGGGTCCTAAACACATGGAAGGCCCACGCTTTTGGGAACTTGCCTCAAGATTCCACCTTTACACTGCACCAAGGAAACACATGGAGGCTTTCGTTGACTCCTCTTTGCACTTGGCCAACTCGAGACTCACAGACACAAATGCGATGCATCCATATGAAGGCACTCATTTTCAAGGTGTATTCTCGAGGGTGAAAAGGATTGCTTGTCAGATCCAACCATATGGAGCCACCTGAAAATGATTAAAAAGGGGATTTCTCACATGATAGAATGAAAGAATGATTAAGAATACTATCAAAAATTATGATATGGCATCCCAGTCATAGTAGAGGGTCTGAGAAACGTGATCAATTCATGATTCATCCACCTAGAAGCTTTGGGTGTAAATTTGTTAAACATCACTTTCTGAGACAAATTTGTAACAAGTAAAGGATTCCTTGAATATTCTTCTTTTTGGGGGAAAATTTGGGATGAGTGAGTGAGTGAATTATATAAATGCAATGAGAATACTCTTGCAAATGGTTGGGGTTTAATTTTTATGAGAAAATTTGAGAAATCCCATCTTCTGAGAGACCATCTGAGAAACCTGTTAATTTCTTGTGTTTTAGATTTCAATCATGTCAAGATGGTTGCAAGTGTACAGACCATTGAAAAGATCTGAGATTGTTCAAGAAAATTTTCCCTTCGATGAATCTGATAAATCTTGAATTAATGTGTTGATCTTGGGTAAAATTGTGTCTACTTTTATTTCAGAATGTCTTTCAAATAGTTTTTCTTGTTCCTATTGCAATCTTATATTAAAATATCTTTGAATCACACAAGATCTCGTCCATGTGTTAGTATTTTGGCATTTACAATTTCATTATGAGAAGAGCTTTCATCTGGTAATGAAATAAACAATTTAAAATCATTTTACTTCCACTATGTTGATAAAGATTATTTGTAATCCTATGAGTGTATCTTAGGCGTGATGAACTAGGGGTTGTTAATGTTTAATTGAGTCTTTAGCTCAAGCCTTCGTGTTGAATTCTTAAATATTGTGTGAAACCATGCAGATCTAGGCCTCCATTGATGCACACCTTCTGGTTGAAGGAATATTTTGGCTATTCTGAAGCATTTTGTCTGTTAGTTTTCTAATTATTGTAAAGGTTCTCAAAGATCTGGTGAAATCAACTTCATCTTGCTTAATTCCCCACAAAAATTTCAAATAACCATGAATCCTACCTGATGTAGCCCTGTTTGTTCTTTGAATCCAAAAATGAACAAATTATACTACCAAAATATATAGAAGCAAGCAGGTTTTAAGTGTCTTTAGTAACTTGAACCTTGTTTAGAAAATATCTCCATTCTTTAGAAGTGACAACTCATGAGAGTTAAATTGTGGTGTATTGATCATATTTTCTCAAGGTTCCCTTAAAATTGTGCAAAGAAGGATCTCTTCATGTCCTTCACCAACAGAGGTTACAAAATGGGTCCTCTCACCTGGTTGAAAGGCACGACCTAAAGTAGTGAGGATAGATCAAATCCTTAATGAAGGTGCTATCCATTTCTCCAACACCTGAGTGATAAAGAGTCAATTGAATCCCCTCCCCAGCTACAAAATGACTTATACCATGATTTTTCTATCTCTAAGTATCTTGTTAAATCATGTGATAATCGGTCAGCTTCCAAGGAGAATCATTTTGGATACCAACACACGCAACCTAAAAAAGATACGTTACGAAAAAAACTAGTTTAGAGCTTAGAAAATCTTTAAAAACTTCATGGATTTCTTTCCTAGATGGCACGAATCCTAAGGCAAATCAATGTATTTCTCTTCAACAACAAAAAAACCAAAAAAATGGTTGCCTCAAGAAATGGTTGAGTTTACTGATCAATCTTAGGGTTCTTCCTCCTTCGAGATCCAATGGAAGCCTCTGTTTTGCATAAAACCTCATGCAATAACAAAATACGATAAAAACTGAAATATATGAATATACAAAGAATTTATTTACAAAATAAAACTTACTGAGATGGATGTCAATAGTAATCTCCGCTCTAATACCATAAAAGGAACAATAACCGAGATCATACCAAGCCAAGAACACGAGATGCTAATCAAATACCACGATCTATAAGATGAAAGTAATTTTCGAATAACTTTACATAAACCTTGCAAACAAGTGAACAATAATATCATATATTATTATGGAACTCGATGAAATACAATGAGAATGGGCCTTGCTTATATATGAAAGGAATAACAATCTAAGAACCACGATCAAGGTCATCGATCAAGCCATAAATCAAGGAAATAACTTGTCATCAAAGAACTAGTTAAGACCATAGATTTAGGAGATAACTAGACATCGAAGATTTTGTCAATACCATAGATCAAGGAAAGAACTAGTCAATACCATTGATCATGGAAAAAACTATACCTAACAACTAGATAATATATCCTAATATCTAAATAAGATAAAAGAAATATCCACACACATAAGTAGGTGAGGATAAATATGATAAAGGTAAATAAAGTACCTAGGTGAACATGAGCTAAGGTAAATATCTACTCTAACATTTCCTACATAAAGTTTTTCTAATTATTTACATACATTATAAAATTCAAAAATTGGCCATGTTATATTAGTAAATAACATAAAATGGTTGATAGAAAATAAAAAGGGATCTAAAAGTATTACATGTGAAAAAGAAAAGGAAAAAAATGGTTTTAAATAATTATATGAATATTGTGTATTATAAAAACATAAATCTTATATTAAACTTAAAAGGAATGATAACCAGATTATGCCAAGCCAAGAACACAGATGCTAATCAAATATCACGATCAATAAGATAAAAGAAATTCACGAGAATAACTTTACATAAACCTTTGCAAACAAATGAGCAAAGAATATCTTATATTATTATGGAACTCAATGAAATACAATGAGAATGGGCTTTGTTTATATAGGAAAGGAATAACAATCTAAAAACCAGTCAAGGTTGTAGATCAAGCCATAAAACATGTAAAGAACTAGTCATCAAAGAACTAGTCAAGTCCATAGATTTATGAGAGAACTAGACATCAAGGATCTAGTCAATACCATAGATCTAGGAAAGAACTAGTCAATATCATAGATAAATGAAAGAACTATACCTAACAACTAGATAATATCTCCTAATATCTAAATAAATAAAAATAAATATCCACACACATAAGTGGGTGAGGATAAATACAATAAAGGTAAACAATGTACCTAGGGTGAACATGAGCTAAGGTAAATACCTACTCTAACACCCCCTCAAGTGAAGCTAGCGGCCAAAATAGAAGTGGCATTTCCACGGTATGAGTCCCAAAGACTAGGCTCGATGAGGTACTCATGTACAATATATCCATGAAGAAATCTCGAACCAAAAGAAGGAAAGAATCCTGCTATAAGAAAAGAGAAGAAGAAGAAGGAAGATGTTCTCATGAACACCCCCCAAGAACAACTTCCGAAACCCCAAGCATTCCACACAACTCAAGGTAGCGAGGTGATGCAAAAGGCTTCATAAATATTTCGCAACTGTTCTTGAGTGGAAGGTACTCAAGAAAAGAACTCCATCCTGAATGTGTTGCCGAATGAAGTGGATGTGTATCTCAATATGCTTGGTCCACTGGTGCTCAATTAGGTTGCGAGAAATGTGAATTGCACTTTGGTTGTCACACCAAAGTATAGTCGGTGAATCCTATGGGAATCCAAACTCTGTCAATAATTGGTAAAGCCAAAGAATCTATTGACTCACTATAACTACTGCCTTGTACTCTGCCTCTGAAGATGAAAGTGCAATAGCTTGTTACTTTTTGCACACCCAAGCAACTGGAGAAGAACCAAGATAGAAAAGATAGCCAAAAGTAGAATGCCTATCATCAATAGAACCTACCCAATCTGAATCTGTATACCCAACCAACTAAGTAGAACCCCTAGTGTAGTGTAGGCCAAAGTGGGAAGTGCCTGTAAATAGCACAAAATCCTTTTAGTAGCCTACCAATGACTACTATGAGGAGAATGTGCAAACCGAGATACAAGCCCTACTACAAATGAAATATTAGGGCGAGTATGGGTCAAGTACATGAGACTCCCAACCAACTGCCTATACAATGTAGGATCACAAAGTGGTGTGGTACATGTAGATGTAAGAATAACTCCGTATTGAAAAGGAGATGGACTTGGCTTACAATCAGCCATATCAAAGCACCTAAGAAGATCATGGGTGTACTTTTTCTGACTCAAATGAATCCTCGAACTGATCATCGAGAAATCTACAAACCAAGGAAATAATGCAATAGCCCAAGATCTGTCATGTCAAACTGCCTACTCTCGAATACTCGAATGTGGGAAGAAGAGCTGCCAATAAGTAAATGATCATCAACATACAAGACAAGTATCACAATATCCTCACCAATATTTTGGAGATACATTGCATGATTGGAGTGGCAATGAACAAAATCAGTAGATAGAAGAAGAAAAGAATCCATCTTCTCATACCAATCTCGAGGGGATTGTTTGAGACCCTAGAGACCTTCTGAGCCTACAAAAAGAGAAGAATCCTAAACAAATCCAATCGGCTGCTCCATATATATTTCCTCTTGTAGATCTCCATGTAAGAAGGCACTCTTCATGTCCATCTAGTATATGAGCCACCCCTGTGATGCAGTAATAGTAAGTACAAGGCGTACATAATCCATCTTGGCAACGGGTGCAAAAGTCTTAGAGTAATCAATACCTTCGACTTGTGAAAACCCTTTGCAACAAGACGAGCCTTATACTTGTCAATCGACCCATCATTGCATATTTGGTTCGGTATACCCACTTACACCTAACCATATTTCTTCCTTTAGGAAGAGATACCAAATCCCAAGTATGATTCTTCATCAAAGAAGAATACTCAGCTGCCATCGCATCATCCCACTCCGGTATCCCATGAGCCTTTGAAAAAGACTACGGATCCTCGAAATTTCTGACACAAAAGTCCCAACCTATAGAATGTGTGTGATGATGCCTAGTGGTTGGAAGATCCTCTATGAAAGGTGCTGCCTCGAAATGGTAGTACAAGCACACTTAGGCGTAATGACAACATTAGTGGGAATAGGATCCTCAATGGCATCTATAACCACCTCATCAATCTCCCGAAAGAAAGGATCCTCAAGATGAGATGAATAAGAAGAAGGAATGGAAGAAGATGAAGAATCATGAGGAGTGGAAAAGAACATCATGTGTATCAAGATCTAAAAGATGATAAGCTCTCATGTCCTCACAATACCCTACAAAGATCAAGGGTTTACTCTTCTTATCCAAAGCTTTCCTTTTCTTCTTTGGCATAAAGGCCCAAGCATGGCTCCCAAAGACTCGAAAAAATGAGACATTTGGCTTAGTGTTGGACCAATCTTCCTTTGGAGTCAAATGCTCAAGTGCTCTATGTGGTGTGCGATTATGAATATAGTTAGTACAATTAACTGCTTCTTCCCAATAGATAAGAGGTATATCTCTAGAATGATATCACAGCAGGATATTCGCTTAACCCATAAAAATCCTTAGCCCTTGGTCATATGGTATGGTCGTATGAGGGCTTAAGCTTGTGATTCCTACTAGTAGGTGCTTAACTCCAGCCCCCTTTCATTTTATTTGTGTGGTGAAAGCAAGAGCATTTTATTCTGTTTTAGTGGCAACTAAAATAAATAGTAGAGCATAATATTGAAAAGCTTGTAACTTTTGATCGGTAACTCGGTTTTGAGTGCCATTTTTACAAAAGCACTTGTTTTTCCATGCTCTTTCCATTGGAAATATTTATTTTGAGAATTTCACTATAATTATAAAGTTCCATATTGTAACACGCACTCATTATAAAGTGCCAAAATCTGGGGGGGATCTTGGTGCATTACTTGGGGGTCTTGTTGCATTGCTTGGTTCTTACATTTATTTTGGTGATTTTTTTAGGATGGCATCTACTTCTACATTATATCATGTTGAGACATTAACAACACATAATTACCACACATGGAAGCTAAGAATGGAAACAATAATTAAGTGAAAAGGATTATGGGCTTTAACTTCTTTGGAACAACGTTGTTCATTAAAGAATATGAGAAATTTCAGTACCAGTGCAAATTTGATGAGTGTATGAGTTTGATAGGAACTTATGTAAGTGACAGTCTTTTGTTTCATTTAGAAAATGTGACTCTCCTTTCAAAATATGGGAGAAATTAGAGGATTTATTTGGTAAGGTGGATCATATGAGAGCCATACAACTTGAAATTGAGATCACCTCTCTTAATCCTAAAGATTTTCCAACAATTATAGACTATCTTATCAAGTTTAAGCATTTTTTGACACAGTTGAAGGGGAGTGGAAGAGATAAGAAAGATGAAGAGTGTGTTTACTTTATTTTATCCAAGTTGAGAGGACCATTCCAAATTTTTGCTTCTACATTTATCTCTAGCATGGATGCCTTAGGTGACACATTCAAAATACCTAACTTAGAAACATTTTGTGAAAGAATTACTAAGGAAGAATCCAAATTGTCTCAACTTAAGTCGTCCACCTCTCAAAAGGCATTAGTTGCATCTAATCCTAAGGGCAAGGGAAAACCAAATAGTAAAACCAAATCCACCCCTTCTCCATCTCAAAATGCTCCTAAAACCAAAGAAAACAACTCAAAACCTAAGGAATCTTCTAAATCCAAGAATAAGTCTAGCCGTTCATGCTCTTTTTATGGGGTAGTAATCATGAAGAATATAGGTGTTATAAGTGAATGCAAGCCTTAAAGGATGCAATCAAGAAACACAAATTTTTTATCTCTACTCCACCTCCTTCTAATCAGCATGGCAAAGCACTTAATGTTGTTGGGAGATCTCGATCACCACTTGCGAGCACGGTTGGGTTATAGATTCTGGTGCTTCTCATCACATGACTTCTTCTAAGGAGTCTTTTATTTCTCTAGGTTTGAGTTCTACTTCCAAAATTGAGGTTGGAGATTCTTCCTTTCTTTCTGTTAAAGGAAAAGGTGATATACAACTTGATGGTGGTAGTATCCAAGATGCACTATATGTTCCTAACATCACTACAAATTTATTTTCGTGTATCAAATTTGTCATTCTAGTCAAGGGAAAATAGTGACTTTTACACCACATGGGGTAGAAGTATGAACTTTGTTGGAGCCAAATTCACTTGTTGCTCAGGGTATTGTTGATCATAGTTCTAGACTATATCACTTTGAGGGTTTTGATGACACTTCCTCTATAGGGACAGGATTGGTTTCTCATGCAGATTTAGAGTAAGCTTTGGCATGAAAGATTTGGACATCTTAATTACAAATATTTGAAGGATTTGAGCACTCATGGTATGGTAGATGGTCTTCCTAGAGTTTCTAGTCTTGAGGGAGTTTGCTTTGGCTGTGCATTAGGGAAACAACACCAAGATCCATTTCCTAAGAATTTGTCTAAGAGATTTTCTTCACCACTTGAGCTTGTGCATAGTGACTTGATGGTTTTTCCTACCCCCTCTTTCAATGGAGCTAAGTATGCACTTACGTTTATTGATAATTTCTCGAGGCATACTTGGGTTTATTTTCTCAAGTACAAAAGTGATGTTTTTCACACTTCAAAGTATTCAAGGCTTTGGTCGAGAAACAATCTTCTAGTTGCATAAAGAACCTTCATACTAATAATGGGGGAGTACTTCAGTGATGAGTTTTCTAAATTTTTGGCAACTCAAGGCATTATTCACCAGCATTCTAATCAACCATAAAAGGAACAATAACCAGATCGTGCCAAGCCAAGAACACAGATGCTAATCAAACATCATGATCAATAAGATGAAAGAAATTTGCTAGAATAACTTTACATAAACATTTGCAAACAAATGAGAGCAAGAATATCATATATTATTATGGAACTCAATGAAATACAATGAGAATGGGCCTTGCTTATATAGGCAAGGAATAACAATATAACAAACTACCAAGGTCGTAGATCAAGCCATAATCATGGAAAGAACTAGTCAAGTCCATATATTTATGAGATAACTAGACATCAAGGATCTAGTCGATACCATAGATCAAGGAAAGAACTATACCTAACAACTAGATAATATCTCCTAATATCTAAATAAATAAAAAGAAATATCCACACACATAAGTGGGTGAGGATAAATACAATAAAGGTAAATAATGTACCTAGGTGAACATGAGCTAAGGTAAATACCTACTCTAACAAAACTTGGTATTAAAATCACATGAAATAAATGTAATGAGAGGTTGTACCCATTGGTAACTACCTCTTCTACCCAATAAAAGGATCCAATTTTTTAATAATATGTGTGTTATTTGTGATAAAATATGGGTATTAATAATTTTATGTAAAACGTAGAGGATAGGAGACTTATAACACATTGAAGAGAAGCAAGGCATGGTCCATCGATTGAGTTCAAGACGAGGCACAAAGTGCACTCCTCGTTTCCTAGCTAGTTATTTTTTTAAAGAACATTTCATGATGCATCCTCATTGTTGAGTTGGGACCTAGTGTTGGATTACCTAAGAAACCTTTCCATTGAATAATTTTATCTTTATATATGTATTTAAACTTGGAATTATTAATGAAATTTTTGTTGGTGCTCAATTTGATCTTACCTCATTTTTCATTGAAATTCTTCAGTTTGCGGGCTCTGTTGTGTTTTCTATCTCCCGTATTGATGCATGAAAACTATGTCCTCCATTTGGTTTCCATGATCAGTCCCTTCCTTGGTCGAGGATCACTTTAAATCTAGAGTTTGTTTTCCATTCCTCTGTCCATGTGAAACAATCTATAACTTGGGTGAAAACTTAGTTTTTTCCTTCCTTCTATTTTCCACAGTCATGTTTTGTTGTCCTCTGTCATTTTGTCCCAAATAATTGTGGAAATGAAATAGGATGTGGCTCTAAGATCATATTTGGGCCTTATATCATTTCTAAATTCTCTGTCCTTGAAGAAGGATTCATTTCCAGGTGTAAATGGTGATTTTCTTGCATTTTACGGTTTGAATGGTGTACTTTTCCGGTCAAATTTACATCTCAAAGATCAAGTGGAAAGGTGGCCCTTTTTGGTTGGATGTGTCTTGGTAGGGCACTTTGAAAAATCTAAGGCTCACTTCAACTCAAAACTTGTCCACGTGGAGGACCGACGCTCATCTGAAAATTCACCTTTTCGTTTGGCCTTAAAGTTGCGCAAGGGAGACACGTGGAGGTTTCTGCTGCCTTGCCCGAGACTTAGACAAATTTTTTATGTGGCCGATATAGCTTTGGTGGACCATGGAAATGTGGAGGGTCTCGATTCTCATTTAAGGATCCACTTCAAGGTCGTAGCTTAACAATTGTGATAGGAGACATATGGAGGCTTCCACCCACTCCACTCTATATTTAAAATTTTCAAAGAAATTTTGAAAGGCACGGGACACGTGGAGGGATGCGCCTATTTGGGGACTGACCCTAAGTTTTATTTTAAAGAAGCACCAAGAGGATACTTGGAGGCTTCCGTTCACTCTAGCGCTTGTTTGGGTTCTCCGCTTTTGAGGACCATACCAAAGGTGCACCAAGGTGACACATGGAGGCTTCCGCTGGCTCTTTTTATTGAGACTTTTCAAAGGCCAAAAGGCATTTTTCTTGGGCCTGTGGTACGTGGAAGGCTGCGCTTGTTTGGAAACTTGCCCCCTATACTTATCCTTTGTAGTTGTGCAAGGAAACATGTGAATGGTTATACAATAAAGTAGAGAAGGGACATAATCAATGGTTTATGTGCATTGCATATGTATTGCCACCATTTTTACTCCAAGAATCCTGGAGATGCGAATACGCATTGTTTTTCATCATTTTTTGATGAAATTCCTTGTTTTTTGTTTACAAAGTGCCATTAAATGGATTCAAAACTTAATTTGTGAGTCCAAGGATTGTTAAGGTCAATATTTTGAAGTTGGAATTTCTCAGGCACTTGCAAAAATGGGAATTACCAGAGAAGATGGATGTGGGACAGAATTACAGAGGAAAGAGAGGGAAAATGATGAAATGATGAAGGTTACAGTGTAAAATATGGAAAAGGTGTTTCCTCAAGAGCAAAAAGCATTACCTGTCCGATCCAATTTGTGCAAAGCCTCCGAGAAAATGATTAAAAGGGGATTTTCCACATGATAGAATCAAAATAATTAGAAGGACTACCAAAAATTTTGGTATGGTATCCTAGTCATTAGTCGAGGGCCCAAGAAACATGATCAATTCATAATTGGTCCACCTAGCAACTTCGTGAGCTGAATTTGTTAAACGTCACTTTCAAACAAATTGGTAACAAGAAAAGGTCCCTCGAATATTATTCTTTTTGGGGGAAATTTGGGATGAGTGGGTGAATGAAATTTATAAATGCAATGAGAATACTCTTGCAAATGGCTAGGGGTTGAATTATTAAGAGAAAATTTGAGAAAAGTTGTCTTCCTAAAAGACCAATCCGAGATAGCCTGTTAGTTTCTTCTCGTGTTAGATTTTCTATCATGCCAAGTTGGTTGCAGATGTATAGTCATTGACGAGAATTGAAATTTCTCTCGGAAGCTTTCCCGTTGATGAATCTATGTAATTTTGAAATTAATTTGTGTCAATATTGGAGCAATTAGTGTCTTTTTTTTTAGAATGTAAGTAAATGGTTTCTTTTGTTCCTAATGCAATCTTACATTGAAATCTTTGTTAAATCACACAGGATCTCATCCCTATGACAGATTTAGTGGCATTTTCAATTTTATTTCAAGAAGATCCTTCATCTTGTGATGAGATAAAC
Source organism: Taxus wallichiana var. yunnanensis (assembly GCA_018340775.1). Classification (NCBI taxonomy): domain Eukaryota; kingdom Viridiplantae; phylum Streptophyta; class Pinopsida; order Cupressales; family Taxaceae; genus Taxus; species Taxus wallichiana. The sequence goes on along the minus strand of CM031238.1, from coordinate 73,759,846 downwards.
AAATTTAAAATCACTCCACTGTCATTTGTTGATAAATATTGTCTGTAAGTCTTTGGGTGTACCTTAGGCATGATTGATCAGATATTTTTTTGTTTAATTGAGTCTTTTAACTTGAGCCTTCTGTTAGATTCTCAAAGATTGTGTGAAAATGTGCTGATCTGGGCCTCCATTGAAGCACACCTTCTAGTTGAAGGAACGTCTTAACTATTTTGAAGCTTTTTGTTGTTGAGTTGTCCATTATTGTGAAGTTTCTCAAAGATCTGGTATAATCAACTTTATCCTGCTTAATCTCCCACAAAAATCATTCAAAAACCATGAATCCATCCTAAACTACCCCTGTTTGCCCTGTATATCCACAAAGGAACAAAATCTATTTACTAAAATATGTAGAACAATCAGGATCTCATAATGTCTTCAGTAACCTTAGCCTTGTTTTGAAAGTGTCTCCATCTTTTAGAAGTGACAACTCTTAAGAGTTAAATTATGGAGTATTGATCGTATTTTCCCAAGGTTTTCTTCATAAAATTTGTGTAAAATAAGGATATATCCATCTCCTTCATCAAACAGAGGTTACACTATGGGTCCTCTCACCCTGGTCGAAAGGCATGGCCTAAAGCAGTGAGGATAGGTCAAATCCTCTTAAAGGTGTTATCCATCTCTCCACAAATATGAGTGACAAAGGGTCAGTTAGATCTCATCCTCGGCTACAAAATGACACACATTATGATTTATCTATTTCTGAGTTCCATGTCGAATCTGTGATGCTACTCATCTTGAAAAGGAGAACAAATTTGGATACCAACACTCGTGGCACCATTGCCAGGGACTCTTTGAAGTATTTTAAAAATGTAGTACATACAGACCATGGTAATGTTTCTTACATGATCTAAGTGTAAATACATTGCTAAAACATCATTCTTTGTTCAGATCTGTAAGAATTGTTCAAAGTTGTAAGTTTTGAGTGCAATATTTTCAGCTTATACAGTTATTACACTAAAATTTGTATCATCATTGATAAATTTGGGTAAAAGAAGAGCAGATCTTGTAAGATTTGCATGAATCTAGTAGTGACAGACATTTGATAGGTCTTTCATAGTGCATTTGCACAAACTAAGGTGAAAATCCTTAGTGGAAACTCTATGCTGTTTAAATTCTTTATAAATACCAATGTCTTAACATATATTAAGTAAGATTTGTCACTAATATCTTGCAAAGATGGAAGGAAGAATATCTTTCTTCACAAGGACCCTAGTAGAAGGTTGTTTCAAGAGCTGGGAAAGTCTAATTCAGAAGGAAGAAGAATTTGGAAGGTTGTTGGAGATCAAGCATCAAGAAAAGAGATCTCCATTGGTGAAACTGATCAGCCTATGATTGAAGATTGCAATACTTCCTCAAGTGCTTCTGAATTAGGTAGTCTCTTTGTTGAATTGAATTCTCCATCTAGAGAGGGTCCTTATTTTGTATTTGAAACATTTACTTCTCAATCTGCCCTGTATTTTCCAAATCTGATAGAGTTTTCCAAGAAATAGAGCCTTTAGAGGGCAGCCATTCTAAGAATTGCATCCATGTACTACACATACTTCTCAATCTCTTGTCAGATTTCATCTTTAAGGTCACCTCCTCAAAATAATATGGCTCAAACCTCCACCTAGACCTCCATTTTTGTTAATACTTTTGGTCCCATCAATTTTAGAGGTATGTATGGATATCCAAATGTTGTGCCACAAGATGTAAGAAATAGATTTCCTAAGTTTCAAGGAAATAATGCAATCACTGGTGATCAGCACTTGAAGCTCTTTTTCAATATGATGGAGGACTTTGAAATATAATTTGAGGATGTATACATTAAATTGTTTATCCATACTCTAGAAGAATATGCAAGGACTCGTTATAAATCTTTGCCGATAATTCCATTGATTCTTGACAGATATGAAGAATGCTTTTAGAATGCAGTATGGGGATAAAATAGACCATAGTTTTATTTTATCGTAGTTTGAAAATATAAAAATAATCATAATGAATCAATTGCATGATTTCAATAAAATATTTCACAAAACATTGAGAAGACTGCGCTGTTAATTTGAGGCCATGTGATGAATCATGTCTAATAAAGTATTCGGATGCATTTGATAAGAAAGTTGCTTACTATTTGAGGGATAAGAACCCTAGAAATTTGAGGGTGCCTTTACCATGGCTCTGTAAATTAAGAACAACATTAAAGAAGTTGGAAGACCTCCTCGAGGGAGGGTGTTAAACCGATAAACCGATAGAAGCCTCAATCAAGTAAGGTTGTGGATCTTGAGGAAGTTGTAAAGACTTTGGTCGGAGCTGTCAAAGAAATATCTTACAAGCTAGCCAGGGAAGAGAAAGGAATTAGACAAGGTTCTCAAGGTTAGCATAGGCAACAAGGACAAGATAGATTTGCAAATCATCCTAGAAATGATCAGAGATATGATGACAGAGGTAAAGGACCCATGGGATCTAGAAAACCCCAAGCTAGGGAAAATAGAGTAGTGCCTGATCCTCTAAATGCCAAAGTTGTTGTTGTTGAAGAGACAAATGAAATTGATTGGTGTGACAAATGTTTCTTACCCCACCCGCCATGTGAAGTAGATCAACAAGTTGAAGAAGTTGATGATGATGATAACATTGATGATGATGATGCATGCATGGTGGACTTGCTCTACAAGCTCACAAAGTAAGGAGAAACTTAGAATGAAGTAATAAGTGTAAGATCTACTATAGTTTTTTTGGGATTACATTCACCGGGTACCTCTTCGCTCCCCTCTCATACTTTAGAAATAGATATGGTACAAGATTTTTAACTTCCTAATAATGATTTTGAGTACCTAAGAGCTCTAATGATTAAGAATTATGATGGAGGAATCCCATCAGAAGAGGATAGACAATTGTTAATGAATGTTTTTGTTGCCCAAGAAAAAGAGTATAACACAAGAAGTAAAGTTGTCAAAGGGTAGGGCCTCAAGCCAAACCAAAGACCCTAGTTCTCACTAATGTCCTAAAAGAAACTCCAAAGAAATATGCATCAAACAAATGCCTTGTTGTCTCAAGTAGAACCGTGTTCCAACCCATGCCCAAAATGTGAAAAATCTTGTGCCATCGATGAGTTTGCCAAACTTTTCTAAATGCTGCTTTACCCAAATACATTCCTTATGACATTGCCCAAGTCTCGAGTCAAATCAATATTTTTTCCCAATTGTTGAAATGCTTAGGATTCCCTGAGCACAAGAAGAGGGCTTTTGAGTATTTGGGGTTGAAAGAAGATAGATTACCCAAGGCAGAAATATAAATAATGTAAACACTCCTCCAACCATTACAGATCTAGAAAAACCACCGGTAGATTGGAGGAGATAGGTGAACCACTTGAAGTTTACTTGGGAACATCTTTGGTTGAGTCTCAATTAAATGTTGATCCATTTTTTATAACATTGATCATTAAGGATAGACTGCTACATAATTGTATGTTTGATTCCAAAGCATCATGCAATGTTATGCCTCTAGAAGTCATGAATGAATTGAAAATTAAAGTGACAACAACCTATGACAAGTGTACTACAATGGATTCTAGAGAGGTTTCAATTGTAGGGTGTGTTAAAGGTTTGGTGGTACAACTTGTAGCTTATCCGGGTAAGAACTTGAAACTTGATGTTGTTATTGTTTATTTCCCTGCCAAATGGGGCATGTTGTTATCAAGAAAGTGGTCAGAATTATTGGTGGAAGTGTTTAGATGGATATGTATTTTTCCAACATTCCAATTGAAGGCAACCTTATAAATATGTATGGAGAGAAGATGTCGCACCTCATTGAAGATCCCAATAATGCTTCTTATGAAGTGTTGTATGCTTATTTAGATCCCAATAACTTTGTTGGGTTTGTTGATGGAAAAGAGCATAAGATTGATCAATGTAAATGTCTTGAACAAGTAGGTTTACCTTGGACCTTGTTATTCAATGGAGCTTGTTCCAAGTTTGGAAATGGTGCTAGAATTGTTCTGATTTCTCTAGGCCAGGAAGAGTTTGTTTTTTCTTTCAAACTCAACTTTGAATGCACTAACAACATTGCTTGAATATGAAGCATTGTTATTAGGTTTGAGAATTGCATGGAAATATGGTGTAAAGGATATCATTGTCAAAGGAGATTCGAATTGATTTTCAAACACATTAGAAAACTCTTTGCTACTAAAAATCATAGAATGAAATAATACAAGCATGCAAATCAGCCCTAATGAGAACCTTGATGAAATATGATCAATACAAAGACAATCTAACTCTCACGAGTTATCACACTAGAGAGTGGAGATATTTCCAGACAAAGGTTCGGGATACTAAAGGCAATAAATGAATCCTAAATGTCCCTACATACTTTGGCATTGGAATTTGTTCATTTGTAGATACAAGAAAAACAGGGTAATTCATGTAGAATTCATTGTTTGAGAAATTTATTGGTGGGAAGTTAAGCAAGTTAGAGTGGGTTATACAAGATCTTTGAGAGCCTTTATAGAAATTGGAAAACTCACGAGATAGAATGCTTGAGAATAGCCAAGAACCGGGTAGGTGTGCATCAATGAAGGCCCAAAGACACACGGTTTCACACACTCTTGAGAATTCAACACAAAGGCTCATGTTAAAGACTCAATTAAATGCTAGGAATCTCTAGTTTGTCACACCTAAGATACACTCATAGGCTTACAAAAACAATCTTTATCAACATAGTGAGAGTAAAGTGATTTTAAATTGTTTATTTCATTACCATATGAAGGCTCTTCTCATAATGAAATTGAAAATGCCACAATACTAACACATGGATGAGATCTTATGTGACTCAGAGAGATTTTAACATAAGATTGTATTAGGAACAAGAAAACTATTCAAAACAATTTTGAAAGAAAAGAAGACACAATAATGCACATGATCAACACATAGTCATTCAAAGTTCATCAGATTCATCAACAGGGAAATTTTCTAATACAATATCGAACTTGTCAATGGTTGTACACTTGCAACCACCTTGACACGATTGAATCTAAAAACACAGGGAAACAAAATTGTCTCTCGACGGCCTCTCAGGAAAATGGTTTCTCTCAAACTTTCTCGAGAAAAGTTAACCTCCAAGAAAAAAATTTCAAGAGTATTCTCATTACATTTATACAATTCACTCACTCACTCATCCCAAATTTCCCCCCAAAAAGAAGAATATTTGAGGAATCCTTTGCTTGTTACAAATTTGTCTCAAAAAGTGATGTTTAAAAATTTACTCTCAAAGCTTCTAGCTAGATAAATCATGAACCGGTCATATTTCTCGACCCTCAACTATGACCTGGGATGCCATATCATAATTTTTGATAGTATTTTTAATCATACTTTCATTCAGGTGTCACAGCGAGAAATCCCTTTTTTAATCATGTTTAGGTGGCTCTATATGGTCAGATCTAAAAATAAATCCTTTTCACCCTCAAGAATACACCTTGAGAAATGAGTTCCCGCATAGATGTCTACATTTGTGCACCGTGAGTCCAAGTTGGAAAAGTGCAAAGAGGAGTCAACAGAAGCCTCCACGTGTTTCCTTGGCACAACTACAAAGGTGAATTCCAGAGGCAGGTTCCCAACGAGCACGGGCCTTTCACATGTTCGGGACCCAGAGAATTACATCGAGTTTCGAAAAGTCGAGTATGGGAAGGACCAACGGAATATTCCACATGTTTGTTCTGGTAACTTAAAAGATGAAGTTTAGAGGCGGGACCTCAAATGAGTGCGGGATCTCCACATGCCCTAGGCACAAGAAAGTTACCTCATCCACTCGAACAAGTCTTAGTATAAAAAAGGAGCTAGCTGGAAGCATCCACGTGTCTCCTTGGTGCAACTACAAAGGTAGGACCCAGAGGAGGATCCTCAAATGAGTGCAGGGCCTCCACATGTCCATGGTCTGACAAATTTGCACTGGTCATTTGAAGAAAAATTCTAAGTATGGGCAGGGCCAACGGAAACCTCCATATGTCTCCTTGGCGTAACTCCAAAGGTCAAACCGAGAGGCAAATTTTCAAATGAGCACAGCCCTCCATGTGGACAAGCTTTGAGTTGAAGTGGGCCTGAGAGTCTCAAAATGCCCCTAGCAACCCACCTCTCCACTTCTAACTTTTGATGTGGGCCCTAGCGGAGTTGTGGATTATTTCATAACTTTTCTCCCTCATACAAAAAGGAAAAAAACTAAAAATGATTTGGTGACCGCCTCCCGATTATAACTTGAAAAACTGCCATGTGTCCTTCTTCAGGGTCAAAGTAAGACTTTTTCCCTGCCACTTCATATTTGCTAAATAACCAATTAGATACTATCGGGGCCATGGGGCCAATTTGGTATTTTTTACAAATGTGACAAAAGTGACAAGTTTCACCAAAAAGACCCACCAGCCGCTTCCAATTAGAAAGGACCATGTTTCCACGGATATTGGGACAAAAATTGACAGGGAAAACATGATTGTGGAAAAATAAAAGGGGAAACCTTGAATTCATGCCCAAATTACAAATTCTTTCTCATGGACAGAGAAACGAAAAACAATATTTGGACTCAATGTGACCTTCGACCAAAGGAAAGGAATGACCATGGCAACCAAATGAAGGAAAAATCTTTCACGCATCAATACAGGGAGACAGAAAACTTCAAACCATGCGGACTGAGAAATATTTTGAACAAATAGGGTGAGATTAGATTGAGCACCAACATCGCTCGACTCGAGGATGGGCACTCCCTACGAGTGCCTAAGAACAATAGACCAGACCATGTGCCAAAAATTCATTAGGCAATGATTCAAAACAATCTTACAGAGCAGAAAGATAATAACCAATCCCCCAATAATGAACCGAGAAACCAATAAAAAAATGGTCACCGGGGACCAGACAAACCAAAATAGAAAAACACGAAAGTAGAATGAAACCAAAAGACTATACACTATACAATGATGTGTACCCTGATTCAGAGAAAACAATCAAGGAAAATTTTCAAGTGCCTTCGATTCTGGATATGACCATGCTAAGCGTTTCGATACATCTTTAACAACTGGTCATGTGATTATTTCTCTTTTCCATCCAAGTTGTTATCGACCACATTTTTTAGGCTTATCCTTTGTGCCTAGGTCAATTTTTTTCAACATCTCGAGGCCGCATCAAACATCAAAGTCCCAGAAAATTAACCTACTCAGATATCTACATTAATCAATTTCATACTCCTTGAAAAGAACATAGCTCACAGAGTTATCAACATCAATGTCCTGTGTGCAATACATCATAAGAAGCATTTTGGGGTCCTCAATGAGATATAACATTTTCTTTTCACCATATAAATTCACAAGGCTGCCCTCAATTGGTATGGTTGCATAAGACATGTCCATTTGCACACTTCCACGCATACTAGCTGCCCACTTTCTAGATAATAACATCCCCCATTTAGCAGACAATCCACAAATGACCACATTCAAGGTTAAGTATTTGCCCTCAATACACCGCCAATTACACTACTAAACCCTAGACACATCCAACTACCGTACCTCTCTTGAATCCATGGTAGTACATTTCCCATAAGCTGTTGTTACTTTGATATTTAACTCATTCATGACCTCAAGAGGCATTACATTACATGAGGCTCCTGAATCAAACATGCAAATATGTAAAGCCTATTCTTAATAATCAAAGTAGTAAAAATGGATCCACATTTAGTGAGAATCAACCAGAGAATTTCCCAAATAAACCTTAGGTGGTTCACCCAATTCCTCTAATGCTTTTCATTTTTCTAATTCTGCAATGGCAGGAGGAACCTCTACATTGTTTACATTTTTACCCTGGGTGACCTTTTCTTCCTTAAGCCCCAAATACTCAAACACCCTCTTCTTATGCTTAGGGATTCTAAGAAATTCAACAATAGGAATAGTAATCTTGATCTGACTCAAGATTTGGGCTATGTCACAAGGAACATATTTAGGTAAGGCAATATTAGGAGGAAGGTTTACAAATTCATCTGATGGCATGGGATTTTTCTGCAGCTTGAGCATGGGAGGAACATAAGTTTTATTTGGGGTGAGAAAGCCTTTTCTAGATGCATATTTTTAGGGTTTTCCTTAGGGATACTGGTAAGAACTAGAATTTTTGGTTTGGCCTGCAGCCCTACCCCTTTGGAAACCTTACTCCTAGTATTATATTCTTTTTCTTGGGAAACTATTACATTCATTAACAGCTTGTCTGTCCTCTCTCAAGGAATTCCTCCATTATATTTTTAATCATAAATTCCCTCAAGTATTCAAAATAATTATTGGGTAAATCAAAAGCTTGTACCATATTAATTTCAAAATTATTAGTGAGAGGAAGAGGTAATACCCAGTGGATGAAATCCCAAAATCTTTCAATAGCTTTCAATGGCATATCATCTCGGGCTTGAGGTCGCCTGTTGTGAACTTGTAGAGAAATCCATCATGCATGCATCAGCAACTTCTTCCTCAACTCCCTTGTCAACATCACATGGAGAATGTGGAAGAAACATCTATCACACCACTCAATTTCATGAGCTTCTTCAATAACAACTCTAGCGCTTAAAGGATAAGGAACCATTCTATTTTCCCTGGGTCAGTTATCTCATTTCTGATTCCATGGGTCCCTTTCCTTTGTTATTTGATCTATGATCACCTTTGGGATGATTGCCAAATCTCTCTTGACATTTTGGCTTGTGTGACCTTGAAAACTTTGTCCAATCCCCTTCTCTACTCGCCGGTTTGTAAGATATTTATTGGCTTCGACCAAAGTTTTTAGAACCTCTTCCGCATCAACAACTTTTCGACCGAGGATTTTCTAGATTGATCAATTTGATACCCTCTCTTTTAGGAGGCTTACCAACTTCCTTGATGTTATTTTCAATCTGCAAAGCCATGGTGAAGCCCTCCTTAAAGTTCCAAATTTTTTACCCTCAAATAATAAGAAGGATTTTTATCAAAATTATCTAATACTTTATTAAACAAGATTCAACACATGGCCTAAGTTTACATGTAGCCTTCTCAATGTCTTATTAAACCTTGTATTGAAATCATGAACATATTCACTAAGATTTTTCTTAATATTTTCAAATTCGATAAAAGAAACCTCGGGATCTATCTTATCCCCATATTGCAATCTAAAAGGATTTTTCATTTATCGTCCATGAATCTATTGAGTTATCTAGCAAAGACTTATACTACCACGTGCATCCTCCTCAAGAGTATGAATAAAAAAATTTATATACACATCCTCAAATTCAATCTCAAAGCCTTCCATCATATTGATGAAAATTTTAAATGTTGATCACCGGTGATAACATTATTCCCTGAAGTTTAGGAAATCTATTTCTAACATCTGTGGCACTATATTTGGATATCCACCATACCTCTAAAATTTATACGACCAAAATTATTCACAACAAAAGGAATTCTCGTGGAGGCTAGGCCATACTGCTTTGAGGAGGTGATCTTACAGACATAAAAATGATGAGGGACAAGGGGACTTTGGAACACAAGAGTATAATTTTCAAAATGAATGTCCTCTAAAGACTCGTTTCGTGGAAAACCCTATCAACTTTGGAAAATACAGGATAGACCGAGAAGCACACTTATCGACACAAATGAACGCCCCTCTCCAGCTTAGAGAATTCATATCTATATAAGATTACCCGATTCAAAATCACTTAAAGAAGAATGGTAATCCTCAACCACAAAGTTGATCACTTTTCACAATGGATAACTCTTTTCTTGAATCCTCATCTATAACTATTTTCTAAACTCTTTTCCTTCCGAATTTTCCTTTCCCACAGCCTCTAAAAACAACTTTCTTGTAGGGTCTATCTTCTTCCTTCCGTATTTGAAAATATTACTCGATAGATTTCACTTAATACAGTTAAGGCACCTTTGGTATTTATCAAAATTTAAATCAACACAGAGTTGCCACTAAGGATTTTCACCTTAGTTGTGTAAATGCACTATAAATGACTTGTCAAATATCTATCAACACTTAATTCCGCAAAGCTTAGTAGATCCGACCTTCCTTTATCGGGTATTTATCATCGATGATATAAATTCAATGTGAAATAATGACAAGAAACTAGAAATATTGCATACGTAACTTGTAACTTCACACAATTCTTATAAATCTCAACACAAGATGATGTTTAAACAACGTATTTACACTTACATCATGTAAGAAACATTACCGAGGCCAAATATAATAATTCCTTTGAAGATCCCTAACAACGGTACCAATTCAAAGTGTTGGTATCCAAATTGATTCTCACCAGTCAAATGAGCAACATCAAGGGACTAGCAGGGATGCTTAGGGACAAATGAACCATGATATGAGTCATTTTACACCTGGGAATGGGATTCGCTCTCGACTCTTTTCACGGATGTCTGGGTGAAATGGATAAAGACCTCACTGAGGGCTTGATCTACCCCCACTACTTTAGGTTGTGCCTTTAACTAGGGTGAGAGGACCCGTTCTGTAACCCACGTCGGTGAAGGACATCGAGAGCTCCTTCTTTACATAATCTTAATGAGAACCTTGAGGAAATATGATCAATACAACACAATCTAACTCTCACGAGTTGTCACACTAGAGAGTGGAGATGTTTCCTAGACAAAGGTTTGGGTTACTAAAGAAAATAAATGAATCCTGATTGTCCCTACATACTTTGGCACTCAAATTTGTTCGTTTTTGGATACACAGTACAAAAAGTGGTAGTTCCTGTAGGATTCATTGTTTGAGAAATTTATTGGTGGGAAGTTAAGCAAGATAGAGTGGATTATACCAGATCTTTGAGAGCCTTTACAGAAATTGGAAAACTCACAGACAAAATGCTTTAGAATAGCCAAGATATTCCTTCAACTAGAAGGTGTGCATCAATGGAGGCCCAAAGATGCACGGTTTCACACACTCTTCGAGAATTCAACACAAAGGCTCGTGCTAAAGACTCAATTAAATGCTAGGAATCCCTGGTTCGTCATGCCTAAGATACACTCATAGGATTACAAACAATCTTTATCAACATAGTGAGAGTAAAGTGATTTTAAATTGTTTATTTCATTACCAGATGAAGGATCTTCTCATAATGAAATTGCAAATGCCATAATACTAACACATAGATGAGATCTTGTGTGACTCAGAGAGATTTTAACATAAGATTGCAATAGGAACAAGAAAAACTATTCAAAACAATTACGAAAGAAAAGCAGCATAAATAATGCACATGATCAACATAAATTCATTCAAAGTTCATCAGATTCATCAGCAGGGAAAGTTTCTCAAACAATCTCAGAGCCTATCAATGGTTGTACACTTGCAACCACCTTGACGTGATTGAATCTAAAAACACAGGGAAATGAACTTGGTCTCAGACGACCTCTCGGGAAAATGGTTTCTCTCAAATTTCTTAGAAACTTTAACCTCGACCAATTGAAAGAGTATTCTCATTGCATTTATACAATTCACTCGCTCACTCATCCCAAATTTCCCCCAAAAATAAGAATATTCAAGAAATCCTTTTCTTATTACAATTTTTCTCATAAAGTGATGTTTAACAAATTTACACCCAAAGCTTCCAGGTGGATAAATCATGAACTGATCATATTTCTCAGACCCTCAACTATGACTGGGATGCCATATCATAATTTTTGACATTATTCTTAACCATTCTTTCATTCTGTCGTCACAGAAATCCCTTTTTTAATCATTTTCAAGTGGCTCTATATGGTTGGATCTCACAAGCAATCCTTTTCACCCTCAAGAATACACCTTGAGAAATGAGTGCCCTCACATGGATGCATTGAATTCGTGTGTTGGGAGTCCAAGTCAGCCAAGTCCAAAAGGAGTCACCAGGAAGCCTCCATATGTTTTCTTGGCACAACAAAAAGGTGAAGTCCACAGGTAGGCTCCCAAATGGCGCGGGCATTCCATGTGTTTAGGACCCTAGAGAATTTCATCGGTTTCTGAAAATTTAGAGTATGGGAAGGCCCAATGTTAGCTTCCACATGTTTGTTTAGCACAAATTCAAAGATGAAGTTTAGAGGTGGGACCTCAAATGAGCATGAGACTCTCCACTTTCCCCTAGGCCCAAGAAAGTTACCTTGGCCTTTGAACAAGTCTTAGTATAAAAGAGGAGCCAATAGAATCCTCCACATGTCTCCTTGGTGCAACTGTGAAGGTAGGACCCAAAGGCGGATCCTCAAATGAGCACGGAGCCCTCCACATGTCCATGGTTTGACAAAGTTGCACCATCTGTTTGAAGAAAAGTCTAAGTATGGGATGGGCCAACTAAAACCTCCACGTGTCTCCTTGGCACAACTCCAAAGGTCAAACCAAGAGGTAAATTTTCAAATTATTGCAGGCCCTCCACGTGGACAAGCTTTTAGTTGAAGAGGTCCCGAGAATCTCAAAATGCCTCGCAACTGCCTCTCTGCTTCTAACTTTTTATGTGGGCCCTGGCCATGAGTTTCGGATTATTTCATAACTTTTCTCCCTCGTACAAAAAGGAAAATAAATACAAAATTCTCTCAGGCAACCCACCTCCCTACTTGTAACTTGAAAAACTACCATGTGTACTTCTTCAAGGTCAAAGTAAGACTTTTCCCGCCACTTCATATTTTCTGAATAACCAATTAGATACTATCAGGGGCCGCGGGGCCAATTTGGTATTTTTTACAAATGTGACAAAAGTGACAAGTTTCACCAAAAAGACCCGTCGACCGCATCCAACCAGAAAGGACCATGTTTCCACGGATGTTGGGACAAAAATTGATAGGGAAAACATGACTGTGGAAAAATAGAAGGAAGGGGAAACCCGAATTCATGCCCAAATTACAAATTCTTTCTCATGGATAGAGAAACAAAAACAATATCTGGACTCAATATAACCTTTGACCAAAGGAAAGGACTGACCATGGAAACCAAATGAAGGAAAAAGCTTTCACGCATCAATATAGGGAGACAGAGAAAACTTCAAACCATGCAGACTAAGAAATATTTTGAAAAATACGAGCGAGATTAGATTGAGCACCAACAAGATGGATCTAATCGATAGGAGGAGGGAATGTGATGAGATTACTTTTGACAAGATGTGTACTCCAAATATGTGGGAGGATAGATAGTTTCATGTATGTACACGGTGGTGGTTGCAATTGGATCTCTCTTATGGTAGATATGGTGTTGACAAAGATTTTTATGTCGGTTGGTTTGGTGGATGATGGTTTAAATGTCGACTTACTTGGAAAATGTATAGAATGTGATGATTACTTTTGATATTTAAGATTTCCTATAGATAAGAGATTAGGTCCGCGAAGCTTAAGAGTATGATATAGTTGATCAAATGAGGGAGATATCTCAAAGAGAATACTCTCTTGGAGAGGTGGTAATAGAATTTGAATGAACAAGTCCCCAAGCCTTGTCCGTAAGTAAATTCTACATCTTAAGTAAGTTATTTTTTTATCATAAGACATAGTTTGCTAAGTGTTCATTAGATCATTGCTTAATTTTTGTAAGTTCAACATAGGAGATATTAGAGCCAATATTGATAGAAAGGTGAGTAATAAAAACATTGGATAAATGCATGAAATATGTTATGAGTGAACAAATAGGTCATAGAGCCAATGCATTGCATACTCTTAGAGACTATGAGGAAATATCTTTACTAGAATAGTGTCATCATCTACATAATCAAGACATGCTATGTGAAAAGCTCAAGATTCTCTAGTGGGTCACCGTGGCCTTTAAAGATAGGTAACTTAGGAAAATGAAATTTGGTGGTAATGAATAGGCATAAATGGAAGGTGCAAAAGGAGTATGAAAAAGTGAAGCAGAATGAAGAGATGGGGATGCACGAGAAGTAGCAAGCTTTAGCTAGCAAATTTGGGTCTGCTGATCCCGATATAAAGAAGTTAAATCAGTGTGTATTCAAGAGAATTTAGGTTACGTATTGGGAGTATTAGGTGGAATAATAGGATCGGTAGTTGTAAACTAGAGTAAGAGGCTACATGGAGACCATGGGAGCCAAAGAGTTAGCAATACGAGGAGCCAATGAAGCATCACAAGTATTTTAGCACTAATCAAAGCATGTAGAATATGTAGAAGATGAGTGGGATTATTACGCAAATCCTCGTCAAAAATCCGTAAGTGTGTTTAATTTGTCTTGTTTGAAATTAGTATCTTCATCATATGAATTTTTCTATCTAAGGTTTCTATTTTGTTAAGGGAAACATTTCGAGTTACCAACTAAGAAAAGGGATTTTCAATTGTATCCATTCATGTAGAGATTTCATCCATTGATTCGGGAAACCCCTACAGGAGGATAAAAGAAGCTCAAGATGCTCAAGAGAACCAAATCTACCAATATGGGAGACGGGCATAAGAATAAAATCCTAAAACGAAGGTGTATTTAAGAGATGGGGTTCACCAAAATGATTATGAAAAATATGGAATATTATGCCTAATATGATTCTATAGTAGCAGTAAATAAATGCAGCAATAAAATATAGAAATATACCAAAGTAAGCTAAGTAATAAATAATGAAACCCTAATTGCAAAGAGAGGGTAAAAATACTTAGATTATTTGTTGTGTTGTCGAAGATTTACATGACCGAAAACTAGAGAAATCTGGAAGCACCTGGACGTCACACAGAACTCGTAAAAATGTATAACTAGATGAATATGTTGGACTGGGGCACTTGGAGAGGGATAAGAGCACTCACGGGTGCACTGGTCCTTATTTTGGTACTAGGGTCTGTGGAAATAATCATAAAACCTCCTCTAAGGTATCACAAGGTGTTCTCCTTTTGTTTCCTTTGGTCACTCGTAGAGGTCACGCCAAGATCTCTCGAGCTCGCTTATAAAATTGTAATGAAGAATGAACATGCAAAACCCCCAAACAGCATCAAATCCAAAAATGAAAGATGTAAAATGAGGGATCAGATTGTCCTCGGTTGTCACAATGGTGAACTTACAACTAAGCATTACACTACATCTTAAACCCATGTAGTGTGTGTGTGTGTGTGGAATTTTTCCCTAGGTTTCTCTTATGCCCTGTCAGTACTTGATAATGAGCAAGTAGCTAGATGTGGAATGTAGTAAATGGTTGCATGGAATAGAATGAATTTCCCTCCTATGAAGTTTGATGTAGAAAACCATCCCTTGTGTCCCTTGTGATTGATTTAGATGGATGCAATAGAGCTCTTAGATTCCTTGATGGATGCAACCTTAGGTGGTGATAGCTAGTGCTTAGTGCTTGGTCCCTTATTATGATCACATAACTTTTATTTATATGATTACCTTTCTTGGATTTCATAATTAATCTTGAAAATGTTGTTAGGAATTAATTTATTAGTGCTCTCTTATTCATATTTGTAAAGTGATTTATAATCACGTACATGTATATTGGTGAGTGAGTTATAACAACTCACATATATAGGAAGTTGGTAAGATATGTAGTTGTGTTAGTTTCCTATATTCTAGGGAAACTCCAGCCTATATATTAGGCTATTGTATTGTGTGAAACATATAGAGAATATATTATTATTTTCTTTGTGTAAATCTACTTGTTCTCCAAGATTTGGTATCGAGCGATGATAATTTAGCCACACGTGATGAAGCAATGTGAATCATTACGATTCTCCAATCTCCATTTGTTCTCGCTTGAGCTCGCAATGCACTCCTCGATCGACTTTACAATGTGCGATCGTATTTTCATACGTGTGTCCAAACCATGCGGTAAGTGGTTTGCTAAATCTGTGTTTGCAAGTATTATGGCAACTGTGGAGTTTTAGTTTTATAGAATATTTTCTGTAGATGTGAGTAGTTGTGAGGTTTTGTAATAGACACATGTTATCATATTTCAGATTTTTGGAAAAACGATTCAATATTGAATAGCATGCAGGCATTTTAAAAATATTCAAGGATCTACCAAGCAGCCTCCATAGACGGTTTCAGTGATTAAAATTGTTTGCTTCAGTGCGAAACTGATTGGCTGTGATTCTCATCTTGCTCGGATCTCATTGAAAATTCAACACTGGCAACGTGTTTGCATGTTCGTGAGCTTGATTTGTTGGATCATGGGTGAAGCATTTTTATAGATTTGCATCCATTCACGAATTTCATCATCCCTCTATATACATCGACCCTAGATGCGTAACTGATCATACAGTAAGGTTTTGGGAGGCCATTAATGGTCGACTTGATTACAGTTCTGCATACACATCTACCACGTGGCACCAACTGGAGTTACGCTGCCTTTTTTTTCTGCCATATCTGTTTCCAACGTCCTCGCAACTATGCTAGTTCACAAGCTAGAGATAATACTATATGATGGAGTAGTGGCAGATCGGTCAAAGATAGATGCTCAAGTATCCGTCTCCAACCTGCAAGTTTTGCACATGGTAGATCCGTTTCATCTCAGAAATCACACATTCTAAGTGCCTCAACGTGAATTAAACGTGTCATTTTTTCATTTTCTATAAAGTCTATACGTATTTTTATATATACAAGGTCTGGTTATATGTTTAGTTGGGTCTAATCTTTGAGTCAAATTGTATTATGGTCGGTGTCAATAGGTGTATTCTAAATAGTTTATTTAGTAGTTGTTCAAATTCATTAGTCTTTGTTAAAATATATTCTATATTAACATTAAATGTGTCGAGTCATTCTAAGTTAACAATGTGTCATTTATTGTGAGTCAAAAGTCTTTTCATTGAGTGGATTACCAATCAAAGTTATAGTTTTATATTTTTTTAGTCATTCGTTTGATCTCTTTAAAATATAGGGTGTTATTTTGTAAATCCATAAAGTCAAGTTCATAAGTCAATATGTATATATGGTAAAATAGTTATTTTTGTGTCCATTTTCAAAATCAAGGAGTCAAAATATTGAGAATTAATAATGTAAAGTTTAGTTGCAGTCAAGTCAAGAGTCAATTTTTGTTTAGTCGTCAAAAGTTCATTGTGGGTCAATACTATTATAAAAAGTGTCGTCTTCCAAAGTTTGAAAAATAAAAAAATTTGCCCGCATTTCAATTTTGGACGCATTTTCACTTGTACGCGACGTCCAAATTATTGAAGGTATTTTGAGCTTCATGATCACATCCGGCTGAACTAGCAGCATGATACCGGAGGCAGGAGGCATTGGAGGTTGGAGGTCATTCAGTGACCTCTCGTCAGTCGCCAACGACGGGCCGCACAGATGGTTTGGTGACATTTTTATGGTGTATTTGCTTTCATCTTGTGTCGTGTGCTTCTTGTCATATTTCCAGTAACGTTGTTCCTATTTGTAGTGTTCGTGATTGAATAAGTGGAAATTTCACATTGAGGGGGGGAACATGATCCAATGTTCCATTTCCATTATGTCAGATTTTTCCTATGTATGTATGAGCAGCAGATTTCAACAAAATTTCCTATGTTATTCCCTGCAGTGAGATATTGATGAGGGCTAAGAATAGTACTTTGCATATCATGATGTGGTTGTAGGTAAACCACTTGAAAACCTTCATTTGTGGTTTGTGGTAAACCAATAGCAAAACCACCATTCTTGGTTGTTGGTAATCCATTTGCAAAACCATCACTTTGTGGTTTGTGGTAAACCAATTGCAAAACCACCATTCTTGGTTTGTGGTCAACCATTTGCAAAACCATCCCTGAGGTTTGTGATCATCCTGTGAAAATCACCAGATCATGAGCAGGTGCAAGTACAAAGGCAGGTTTTCCCCATGTTCGCACTAAGGGGGGGAATGTTAGGAATTAATTTATTAGTGCTCTCTTATTCATATTTGTAAAGTGATTTATAATCACGTACATGTATATTGGTGAGTGAGTTATAACAACTCACATATATAGGAAGTTGGTAAGATATGTAGTTGTGTTAGTTTCCTATATTCTAGGGAAACTCCAGCCTATATATTAGGCTATTGTATTGTGTGAAACATATAGAGAATATATTATTATTTTGCTGTGTAAATCGCTTGTTCTCCAAGAAATGCTGACTACTAAAAAGATAAAATGCTCAAATGGATAGTAAGGACCCAAAAAGTGTGAGTAAAGTACAAAGAGGATAGGGCGCCCAAAGGGGACAAGGGCGCCTAGAATTGACGTCCCGGATGGGAACTAGTGTCTAGGATGAAAATGCCAAAAAGTAAAAATGTAGACTAAGCAAGTAAGGTTGGAAGACTTAAAGTGAAAATAGAAATCAAAAGAAAGGTGGCTAAAGACATGGGTTAGTTTGTAATATTCTTACATAGAAATCATATGAATAGTAGTATGTAATCAAGACTAGATAATTACCCAAAGTGCGTGATTTTGTTTCTACACGCGTTGTTCCCACATTTCCTATGCGGGGTGTTGGTTGCTTGGTCACTAATGGTTTCCTTTTGTTGAATCCTTCAAAGGCATTGATTTGACATCATTGGTTGTAGGTTTTTTTCGAAGATATTGACAACTCCCTGTGTTCCCTTTCTCCCATAAAGGCCGCAGCTAGGGTCGAAATGCTCTCTTTTGCAAGCCACTTAACTTCCAACACATGTTTCTTCCATCTGTCAATGCCAACATAAGAACAACAACCACATTTTTTCCATGAAAAACAAAACTTCAAAAGATATTTCCTCACATACTCCGAACACCTTACATTTCCTAAATGCCAATACACATCCTTCCATAAAGCATGTGAAATAAATCATGTAAAGTAGAGATATATAAGATGGTAAGCGATGATTCCATGTAGGTATTGGCTAGTCCATAAAACTAATGAAATGCCAACCTTTCTCTCGCATGATCCCACTTCCATGCTCGATACCAATGACATAAAATACAAGATGCATAATTGTTTAAATGAATTTTACAATGTAATAACACTATAAATACAAGAGGGATGTGGTTGAGAGCAGGTGGTTACAAAATTGAGTGCCTATGTGGAGGAAACTGAAAGGTAATCTACAATATAATGTAATACATGTTATGTTTTATGCTAAAAATTTAATATCGGTAATTCAAGGATATATAATCATCCATTGTAGTATAAAAGTCCATTTGTTCCAAGGATATAAGAAGTAATTCAACCATTTAAGTGTGTATTAGAGTATTTATTAAGTAGTTCTTCATATAGGTCATGGAGGAATTCATCCAAAGATAAATGATTATTTTAGATCTCTCAAAATAACTTCATTCATGAGCTATCACATTTACAAGTATATGTCTCTTGCTTAAAGCATCAACTATTACATTTTCTTTTCCTAGAATGTATGAATGTTGAAATCATATTTTCAAATAATGTTAACCATATTTTTGTCTCATATTTTGAAGGGGTTGGGGAAATATATGATGAATACTTCTATGGTATGTTTTTAATATTAATTTATTTACTTATAAATAATTTCTAGATATCTTAAGTGCACGTACAATTCCAAGAAACTCTAGATCATGGGTCGAGTAATTCTTCTTAGTTGGGAGTAACTTTCAAGATTCATAATATATCACCCTACCTTTTGCATAAGTATTCCTCCTATAAATAACCCACAATCATTAATAATTAACATGAAAGAGTACAACAAACAATTTTCACCATTTCTAAAATTCGGGGGAAAGTATGTGGCTACAACATTAGTATCTTATCATAACGAGGGACATAATTGCTCCATTGATTCCTAAACCTAGAAATCTCATGGATCCTACTCCAAGAGATGGCGATGGTTTTATAAGTCTCCCATAGCCTCATTTTCATGGAAGAATGGCATGTGATTTTGATAGTTGAGGAAGTGAGAAAACCTTTAAACAATGGAAGATATGGTACCCATGTTCATGGTGCACATGTTTTCCCTATTTTTCATAGTGGCATCCACGAAATGGTTTTTTCATGAATATTGGAAGAGGAAGAGTGTGAAACTAGGAGATGAAATTTGTTCTTCTCGGTATCCTTGAAAAATGATAAAAATGATTGGAAGAATGTGAGTAAAAAGACAAAAGGGAAAACAATAATGATTATGCGTTCTCAAAAATGCATGGGAATGTAATTGATGTCTCTTTTAGTGTGCTTAAAATATTTTGAGTATGTGTAATTGTTTTGTTATTACTATTTCTTTGTTCTTATTTCTTTGGTTTGCATCCTTTAACATTTATTTACAAAAGTATGGGCCATGTATTTAATTTTTATGTACAAGGGTCAAGTCCCTATAAGAAAAAACCCCTTTACCAATAATAAATAAATAAATTACTACTAAAGGATTTGTAAAAACATGAATACTTAGAATAAGGTAACTAATAAAGACTTATTTTAATTTATTAAACGTTTGCTCAAACTCTTTGGTAAACTTCAAGAGTTTATCTTTTCTTGTTAAATATGTTAAATGTTTAGAAATTTTGAATAAATATTAGTAAATTGGTGATAAAATCCTCGTAGACCTAAGAAAATTATTATTTTATAAGTAACATTGGGTATGGGAAATTCTTGAATAGAATTTTTTTTTCGCAATATCCGATGAAATAAATTTTTGATATAATGATTCCTAGATATGACACCTCTTATATAAAAATTTCATATTTGTTTAATTTTACATATAGTTTCTTTTCCTTTATGTCTCTAATACTAAACTTAGATGTCATTCATGATCTTTCTCATTTTTGGAATATATGAGGATTTCGGCCCAAAAATATAATTACAAACACATCTAGGTAGGGTTGAACACATCATACATTAGGGTCATAATGGTTTTAGGGCATTTGTTAATCTAAAGGACATTACTACAAACTCATAATGTCTTTATCGTGTCCTAAATGAAATTTTGAAAAATCATTTTTCTTGTTGCGTATTCAATGATAGCCTAATGTAGATCAATTTTGGAAAAAATTGGCACTATTTTATTTGTCTAACTAGTCAATTCTATTCTTGATAAAGGGTTTTATTTTTTTATTTTAATTTTATTTAGTTAATAGTTATGAACACATAACCGCATGTTTCCATCTTTTCTCTTCACGAATAACATATGTGGCACCACATAGAGAAACACTAAGTTATATTTTTCCTTTTAAAAGTATCGAGCTAATTGATCAAACATATTGGATTCAAATTGTAATACATATTAAAACTACATAATTAAATGTTGAATTCAATAAGAGTCAGAATGTAAATAAATAGCATAACATATCAATATTAAAATTGTTGGTATCCAAATTTTTCTCCTTTTCAAGCTAAGAAACATCACATATTCGACATGGAACTCGAGAGACGGATAGATCATAATGTGTGTCATTTTGTAATCGTGGGATGAGATCTAACTGGCCCTTTGTCACTCGGGATTTGTGGAGAGATGGATAGCACCTTCAAGAGGATTTCACCTATCATCACTACTTTAGGTCATTCCTTTCGACTAGGGTGAGAGGACCCACAAGTATAAACTCGTTTGATGAAGGAGATGGAGATATCCTTCTTTTGCACAAATTTTATGAAGAAAACCTTGGGAAAATATGATCAATACTCCATAATTTAACTCTTAAGAGTTGTCACTTCTAAAAAATGGAGCCACTTTCAAAACAAGGCTAAGGTTACTGAAGACATTATGAGATCCTGATTGTTCTGCATATTTTAGTAAATATATTTTGTTCCTTTGTGGATATACAAGGAAAACATGGGTATTTTAGGATGGATTCATGATTTTTGAATGATTTTGGTAGGATATTTAAGCAGATAAAGTTGATTATACCATATCTTTGAGAAACTTCACAACAATTGACAACTCAACAACAAAAGCTTCAGAATAGTTAAGGCATTCCTTCAACCAGAAGGTGTGCTTCAATGGAGGCCCGTGATCAACACATTTTCAAACAATCTTTGAGAATCTAAAGCATGAAGGCTCAAGGTAAAAGACTCAATTAAACACTAAAATCTCTAATCAATCACGCCTAAGGTACACCCAAAGACTTGTAGACAATCTTTATCAACAAATGACAGTGGAGTGATTTTAAATTTTTATCTCATCATAGAATGAAGGATCTTCTTGAAATAAAATTGCAAATGCCACTAAACTATCACAGGATGAGATCTGTGTGATTTCACAAAGATTTCAATGTAAGATTGCAATAGAACAAAAGAAACCATTTGCAGCATTCCGAAACAAAGAAGACACTAATTGCTCCAAGATTGACACAAATTAATTTCAAAATTGCTTAGATTCATCAAAGAGGGGAAAGCTTCTAGAGTAATCTCGAGTGCTCGCCAATGGCTATACATCTCGCAACCAACTTGACATTATAGAAAATCTAACACATAAGAAACTAATAGGTTATCTTAGATTGGTCTCGAGGAAGACGAATTTTCCCAAATTTTCTCTTAATAATTCAACCCCGACCATTTGCAAGAGTATTCTCATTGCATTTATACATTTCACTCCCTCACTCATCCCAAATTTCCCCAAAAAGAAGAATATTCGAGGGACCTTTGCTTGTTACCAATTTGTCTCGGAAAGTGATGTTTAACAAATTCATATCTAAAAGCACCTGTGTGGACCAATTATGAATTGATCACATTTCTTGGGCCCTCGACTAATGACTAGGATGTCATGCCACAACTTTTTGGTAATCCTTCTAATCATTCTAATTTTTTCATGCGAGAAATCCCCTTTTAATCATTTTCCAGAGGCTTTGCATAACTGGATCTGACAGGTAATCCTTTTCACTCTCGAGGCAACACCTTTTCATCTTTTACACCTACAACCTTCATCATTTCATCCTTTTCCCTCTCTTTCCTCTGTAATTCCCCCACATCCATCTTCTCTGGTAATTCCCATTTTTGCAAGTTCCTGAGCAATTCCAACTTCAAAATATCGACCTTAACAATATTTTTACTCATAAATTAAGTTATGAATCCATTCAATGGCACTTTAGTATAAAACAACAAGGAATTTCATCAAAAAATGATGAAAAAAATGCAGTATGTATTCGCATCTCCAAGATTCTTGGAGCAAAAATGAGAAAAATAGACATAATACACAACAACCATTGATTCTGCCCCTTCTCTACTTTATTTTATAACCATCCACGTGTTTCCTTGGCGCAAATTGCAAAGGAGAAGTACAGGGCAAGTTTCCAAACAAGTGCGGGCCTTCCATGTGCCCTAGGCCCAAGAAAATGTCTTTGGCCTTTGAAAAAGTCTCAGTAAAAAGGAGCCAGTGGAAGCCTCCATGTGTCACCTTGGTGCACCTTTGGTATGGTCCTCAAAAGTAGAGACCCCAAACAAGCACAGGCTCACCACGTGTCTTAGTCGAAGTAGAGTTGTTAAAAAGTTGAAGGATTGGCGAAGGTGCCATGTGTCTAGGGTCCGAGACAATTTTCCTTGGCCGTTGAAAATTCCAAGAAAGGGTAGAGTGAGCGGAAGCCTCCAAGTGTCCTCCTAGCACTTATTCAAAATAAAACTTAGGGGCTAGTCCCCAAACAAGCATGGTCCCTCCACGTGTCCAGGCCTTTCAAAATTGATTTGAAAAGTTTAAGTATAGAGTGGAGCTAGCAGAAGCCTCCATATGTCTCCCTGTCACAATTGTTAATATGGGACCCCGAGGTGGATCTGCAAATGAGAGTCGATCCTCCATGTGTCCATGGTCATGGTCCAAAGCTATACCGGCCGCATGAAAAAAATTTCTAAGTCTGGGCAAGGTAGTGGAAATCTCCACGTGTCTCCCCAACGTAACTCCAAGGCCAAACCAAAAGACAAATTTTCAAATGAGTGTCGACCCTCCACATGGACAAGTTTTGAGTTGAAGTGAGCCTTAGAGTTTTCAAAGTGCCCCGCCGAGCCACATCCAACCAAAAAGAGCCATGTTTCCACTGATGTTGAGATGTAAATTTGACCAGGAAAAATACACCATCAAACCGTAAAATGCAAGGAAATCACCATTTGCACCCAGAAATGAATCCTTCTTCAAGGAAAGAGAATTTGGAAATGATATAAGGCCCAAATATGATCTTCGAGCCGCATCCAATCACGTTTCCATAGATATTTGGGACAAAAATGACAGGGACAAAAAAACGTGACTGTGGAAAATAGAAGGAAGGAAAAACCTGAGTTTTCACCCAAGTTACAGATTGTTTCACATGGACAGAGGAACGGAAAACAAACTCTGGATTTAAAGTGATCCTTGACCAAGGAAGGGACTAATCATGGCAACCAAATGGAGGACAAATTTTTCATGCATCAATATAGGGAGATAGAAAACATGACAGAGCCCGCAAACTGAAGAATTTCAATGATAAATGGGGCAAGATCAAATTGAGCAATCGACTTTAGCTCGACTCGGGGATGGGCACTCCCTCGTGAGTACCACAAGAACAAATAGTAGATGAAGTGCCAAAAAAAAGCATTGGGAAATGAAGTGAAAGAATAAGTTTGCAAAGTAGAACAATAATAACCAACTCTCCCAAGGATGAAGCAAGAAACCAACAAAACGACCACCAAGGACTAGGGAAAAAAAAATAGAAAAACATGAAGGTAGAAAGCAACTAAAAGACTATACACTATACAATGGAGTATACCTGATTTCGAGAAATCAATCGAGGAAATTTTTCAAATGCTTGCTATTAACAAGGAATTCAATCATTTCCCCGTCTAAGTCTTTTAGGAAGAAGGTATTTTCACTAATGTGAATATCAATTGAATAAGGGCACATCCACAATGCATAAAATTTACCATGCTTGCCCTTATCTTCATGCCTGCTATCCCATAATAGCGCAAGAACCCCAATGCTGAAATCTCTTGGAGTTACCTTCTTTTCAAATAACTTCTTCAACTTTTCTTTGAACTTCACATGCCACTAATGGAATGCCCTTCTTTCTTCATCTAGCTCAATAACTGATTGATTCGAGCATCATATGGACTAACTTCTTGATCTTCAATTTGTTGAATAAAATGAAATGAAGACAATTGCAAATGAAGGGGGCGTAAAAGATTGAGTTCCATATACCAACTCAAATGGGATTTTACCAATAGCTATTTTGTGAAGTGATTACTCACCTAAATAGAAAAATTTAGTTTCTCACCCCACTTTTTTGTTCATCTCCAAGGTTCTTCTAATGATCTTCAACAAGTTTTTATTTCTGGAATCACTTGTCCATTTCCTTAGGGATTGTTGTTAGAAGCATATGTCAAATTTATTTCATACTCTTTGCACATTGCCATCAAAGGTTTGGCTTTGAAACTCATGGCATTAAAGCAACAATCTTAGTTGGCACTCCAAATCTGCATATGATTTGATTTAGCATGAAGTCCATGATAACTTGGTGTGTTGATTTCTTGGTGGGGATTGCTTCCACTCACTTAGCAAAATAATTAGTGGCTATAAGAATCTATTTATGACCAGCACTAGAAGGATCTCGAAACTTTTCCAATGAAATCCATTCCCCATTACTTAAATGGGGTTTCAAATCGACACATGTTGCAAAGGAAGGAGAGCCTGAAGCTTTCATTCTTCCGAAAAACACGACAACTTTCATATTTTCTAACCAATAGAGTTGTGTCTTTGAAGAGAGTTGGCCACCAATAACCACCCTCAAGATTTTATGTGCTTGTAATTCTTCCAAAGAAATGTCCCCACAAACTCCTTCATGAAGATCAAAAATTATTTTTGGGGCCTCATCTTTAGTAATGCATCTCAAGAGAACTCCCTCATGGTTCTTCCAAGCTAACCCAAAATCAATAATGACATAGTTTTGGGAGACTAACTTAAGATCTCTTTTCTAATTTTTACTCAAATGTTTAGGGAAGCATAGATGTCTAAGATAAAAGATTATATCTCTGTACCATTGTGAGCTTACCAACTTTTTTGAGGACATCCACCCTTTCTCCTTCTATTTCATTCACCTTTATAGTTTACAAGTTACTATCAGCCATTTAGCTAGGCCCAAACCTCTTATCAATTTCAGCCCCTTCATCATCCTTCTACAACACAAGCAGATTCAATGGTGTTTTCTGAAGCAAAAGAAAACATTTGAAAAGGATTCTTGTAATTTAGAGCTTCCAAAATAGGGGCATGCTTTAATGCTTCTTTGATCCCATTGAAAGCTTGAATGGAAGCTTCTTCCCATTTGATAACTTGGTCCTTTTTCAGCATGCTAGTAATGGGGATGGTTAACTCAACAAAGTTAGACATAAATCTTCTGATAAATTTTATTTTTCCAAAGAAGGATTGAAATCCCTTCTTAGTTCTCAGAATTGGAACCTTGTTAATGGCTTCCACTCTCTCGAGATCAATCATGACCCCTTCCTTTGATATAATATGACCAAGTAACTTTTCCTTTTGCACTCCAAAATGGCACTTCTTGGGATTCAATGATATGCCATACTCTCTACACCTTAACATCATTCTATCCAAATGTTGCAAGTGATCATTTCTTTTTCTGTAAAACACAATTACATCATCTTGATAAACAACAATGAAATCATTAATATAACTAGAAAATGCTACATCCATTTCTCTTTGGAAAGTTGCTCCAGCATTCATTAAGCCAAAAGGCATCTTGACATAGACATAAGTTCCCCAAGGAATGGTAAAATCAGTCTTTATTCTTTCTGAATCCTTCACAAAAACTTGATTATAGCTATAGAAACCATCTAAAGTGGATAACAATTTAGAACCAGTTACCAATTATAGCATATTCTCCATGTTTGGCAGAGGGTAATTATCTTTCAATGATGCTTTATTCAAGTTCCTGAAGTCTACGCATAGCCTTATATCACCATTATTTTTCTTGATAGGCACTAGATTTGCAACCCAAGATGAGTACCTTGTGGGCTAAATGATCCCTCCATCCCTCAACTTCTTCAATTCTTCTTGCATCTTTAAAGAAAGGAGCGGATTGATCGGCCTCTATTTTTCCTGAAAGTCTTGGCATTAGATTCAAGAGGAATTTCATGTTGGAACAAATATTCCCTGTATGCCTTTAACTCAGAGTAAGACCAAGCTAGGCAGTCTTGACATTTCTTTAAAAGTTGAACATAGAGGTGAATTATTCTTAATTTTGTCGGAGGAGATGGCCTTGTTAGTATTTCAACATCATACTCGCGCTAAAATATATAGTATATTTTTTTGGGGGTCAAAAATTTGGCTCAAATCGCCTTCATTTGAAAACATCTCCTATAAAAACCTAGAAATTTTGAAAAGGTGATTCATTCGGGTAAGATACCTCAAGTAGTTTAACAAATTACCAATACGTGAAATTTGAACTCGCATACCCTGATTAAGGGCATCAAGTAGCTTAACAAATTACCAATACTGTGAAATTTGAACTCGCATACCCTTAAGGGCATTGTTGATGCGTGACAACAGCTGTACTGACGCGCGACAGAGAAAGTGTTGACGCGCGACTTGGGCAAAGAAGTTGACGCGCGACAAGGGCAGTGTTGACGCGCGACAGTATATTCAGACAGTGGACGCGTGACAGAAATGGGTTGTTGACGCGCGACAAGTGCAGAGTTGACACGTGACAAAGACCTCAGACAGGGGACGCGCGACAAGACCTCAGACACTGGACAGAGTCGCTACTTGGTTCTTTTGCTGACGCAGGACTCTTTTCAGAATAATGGAAGGTGCCAGCTCAAAGAATACGAATAACCTAAAAGTAAGTAAGAAATCTCATAAATCACTCTTCAAGTATTTTGGAAACTCATGGATACAGATATCAGTAAATACCAATCATATAGATGCCACCACAAAGAATCGAATACGATGTGTGGAAGGTATTATTGAGGTGGACATGCATTCTCACACAGATCAAAGTCAAACAAATGAAACCTACGATAATATGCCGATCTTGAAGATATTGTTCCTTGGTGCAACTGTAGTGTAGCTAGATATCACAGATACAAACACTCAAAGAAATGGAAGACAGAAATCAAAATCAAACTCCGGTCCAAGAAAGAGGAAACCAGTGATTGTGATATTGCTCAAAATTCTACTCAAAAAGTAAAGCATCAAAACGAACAAGAATATGTGGACCATCGCGCAGACATACAAGTTTGATTGGGCAGCTAAATTTCCATTTATCAACATGTACAATCATCTAATTTCTGAAGAAATCCCATCTCGAATGTACATGTACAATATGTACGTGGAAATTGGGAAAGCAACAAAGAATGCAATCAAGCTCGACACTATAGAAAAACATCATGGAAAACAATATTTAATCAGAATGGGGCGGATGGCCGTAAAATCAAAACACATAGGTGGAAAACTGAAAAAGAATGCATGCATGTTAGATATGCAGTGGAATATGAGGCAGAGTAGAAAAAACACAGACATCTGTTGGAAAAGGGAGGAACGATCACATCGCATATTGGTAAGATGAAAGAAACAAATCTACATGCAAAATTCATACAATTCTCTACTCTTTTTCAAATACTAAAAAAGGAAGAGCGATTTCGGATTTCCTCGATTTCAAAGTTTTGTATCAATTTAACGGAATGTTGAATGTACCTTAGTCTCATTGGTCTGAAAGTAGTGGATGGGAAATGGCAAAATGCCTCTCGATGATAGAGAAGGAAGATTTGAAAGAGAATGTAAAAAAAGCAAACTTTATCTCTCTTTCAATTGATGAAGTGACAAAGCATGACAACACCGCATGGGTATGTATCCACATCTATACTTTAGAAAATCATATAAGGACACCTCATCTGTTGGGTGTTATGAAAATGGTTGAAAACTGCAATGCCGAAAACCTATATAAAATAGTTGTTTCTCATTTGAAAGATGTTATTGGAATGACTGATTATGAAATTGCTACGAAGTTGGTATGCGTTGGAGCAGATGGTGCATCTATCATGCGGCAGGTCACCGAACAGGCTCTCGTGTTAGATTACAAACAAAAATGGCCCCATATATGCTACCAATTCACCGTATGGCTCACGTAATGAATTTAGCGTATAAAATGGTAAGTAAAACCATGAAAATGTTGCTAAATTAGAATACCTTATAAGAGAACTTCATGCCTATATGTCAAGCAGCCCAAAGCGTTTTTCTCGAGTTCCAAAATTTGCAATTGGAATTACAGATGGCAAAAACTTCAAGGATGTGGAGACTAGATGGATCTCTTTGTATGAACTCGCATGCAGAGTTCGTGAGGAGTATCCTTCATTGGTTGGTTTCATGCACAAATACCATCATGAAGTCGAGATAGGCAAGGGACTTGTTGTTCCGTTTAACTCGATTTGGAGACATTGCTTACATTGGTTGGTATTCTTCCAATGTTAAAGGAGATCAATACACGATGAAGCATGCACAGGTAGATTAATCTATATTGTGGATTTTATACGGATGAGAAAATGGTATGTCAAAGTCTTGATATATTGACTATTCCTGTGATAGTTTTGATGCACTGTTTTTGAAAATTGGAAAGATTTATTAGATCTTAAAATCCTAACACCTTTTTGAGATTTAATATCCACGATCACCTCTCGCATCACCGTTAATGGGAGGGAAATACCAATGCACATTTTGCAAAAACGTCAAGATATTACAGATCTAACGAGAAGATGTTCCCTGACACGTAATTTGTTTGAGTCTCATATAGTTGAAACAAGAATAAAGCTTAAAAATTTTCAAAACCTTGTCATCGTAAATTAGGAACGTTTTAAAGATAAAATTTGGAAGCCATGGGTGTGATGAATCCTAATTTTTGAATATCAAGGTGGCCATGCAGATTTTGTCAAAAGCATTTCCATAAATCAATGGGTACAATAATGGAACAATTTACAAAGACGCCGAGCTCAAGGGTATGGAAATCAAAGGTATATTGAATGCCGATTTATTAAAGTTTCACCAACAAATTTTGCAACAACAATGAGGAACCAATATAAGAATTTAGATCAACCTTCAAAGTGGTGCTATTACAAGGTCATGGCGAGGAATCTATCAAAGTTCTATCTTACAAGAAGATATCGTTGAATATTTTAGATTATATGAGTTATGCCAAACAATGATTTTGGGGTCTCTGTGGAGGATGAAAGGGTTTTAAATGCATTGTCATTTATAAAATCAAAACCGAGAAAAACAAGTTGGATAAAAATCTGGAAAGTTGCATGAGGTGTTATGTTTCTCGATACTCCATCGAAACCTTTCCGTTCGACAGAAATTGCGCACTGGAATTCCCTTTGCAAAAGAAGAGGTGTGAATAATACAGCTACAAGTACAAATATTCCCAACCTTGAGAGTGTAATTGGGTCTTCACACATTCTACAGAAGACAACATCGAGTTTGATGAAGCTATTGATAATGGATTGTTTCAACTTTAAATAGGTATCTTCTTTATCTATCTTTTATCTTTATCATTAAAGATGTTACAGGTCTATATACTAAAAATGTCAGGCAATTCACCCATCTATCTACTAATCCATTTCTCGTGTTGGGTTTTTTTAAAACACAGATCTAGCTCATTACCAGTGGTAGTGATGATTTCAACTTTAAGGAGGTATCTTTTTCCCCTTAATCTTATTGTTTGTTACTATTCATTTTTTTCAGCTCTAGTTATCATTAAAGATGTTACAGGTCTATGTATTTACATTTAGTTAAATACAATCTTTTTATTTTTTGAAAACGTGGGTTGACATCCGTCCGAGGAAGCTGTTACTTCTGGACTGACAATGTCAGGCAACTCACCCATCTATCTACTAATCCATTTTTTGTGTTGAATTTTTTTAAGACAAAGATCTAGCACATTACCGGTGATGATTTCAATTTTAAATAGGTATCTTCTTCAACATAATCTTATTGTTTGTTACTTTACATTTTTTCAGCTCTTGTTATCATTAAAGATGTTACAGGTCTAATTCTATATATTTACATTTATTTAAAGATATTGTTGGTCTCAGTTAGTTGTAAACCAAGTCAATGGTATATACCAGTGTCTTAATGAAATAATTCAAAAGTATAAGTATCATGTGGACATAATTTTGACTACCTTTAACCGTTATGAGCTTCAAACCACCCCACGTTCTACTAACAAATTTGCAGATACCATGGCCTACCTGGATTCTTAGATACCCACTTTTCTTGCCGACTCCAAAATATTTGTCACATACAAAGGTTACAATCAATGTAGGAAACATTCCGAGGGAATGGGCCCTTAGAGGTTAGCTCGGCCACTCTTTACCCTAATCAATCTTCCCCAATTTCTCCATTTTACATTTTTACTATTAGTCAGTTTCCATTTTTTACACTACATGGAAAGTGACACAAACATACAATCAACCAACATACATACCTACCATTTTTTTTACAACATCTTACCATACACGTTCATCATCATTTATTTTTCCATGTTATCAATAACTTGAAAATTAAATTAAGACCAACACACTTAAACTCAACCATGCCTAACTGACATAGACTACACCATGCCTAACTAGCCTAACTCAACCATGCCTAACTGACCTAACTCCACCATGCCTAACTGACCTAACTCAACCATGCCTAACTGACCTAACTACACCATGCCTACATGACCTAGACTCCACCATGCCTAACTGACCTAACTCCACCATGCCTCACTGACCTAACTCAATCATGCCTACATGACCTAGACTCCATCATGCCTAACTGACCTAACTCCACCATGCCTAATTCATCTAGTTTCCATCCATACACAAATAACAATGGAAATTAAAACACAAGTACATCATCTATATCATAAATCTCATCATCTATAACAATAAAAGTATTTGTATCAATACAAATATAGAGAATAATTATCTTAAAACAAGTTCACATACATCATCTATCATTAATTATCAATTATCATCATTCATCATCTACGTCCACATACAATTCATGACAATGCAAGTAAACAAGAAACATACATATAATTCATGATAATCACCATATAATGCAATTAAAATTAAAGATTGTATATAAATCCATATAATTAAATTCAAATACCATAGTACATACTCAATAGTAGAAGTTTTCAAATTCAATATTTAAAGTTTCCTCAATAATAAAAGTTTCTAGTTTTCAAAACCCTCTTTTTCTTTATCCAATTCTACTCCTTTGCTCTCTTCCCCAACGGCTTCTTCCACTGTGGTTGTACCTCTTTCCCCAACACCAGAAATAACCCCTGAACTTATAAGATCTTCCGCAAGACTCGCCCGCATTTTTAAAATTCTTTCTTCTTGATTTGTCGCATCTCCATGCGACAGCAAATTTGGATCAGCTGCTGCTTTAGCTTTGAATAATATGTCAGGGTCGAAACCATGCTCTTTAATTATCCGCTTTAGTGTATTGTTTTGTTTGTTAACCAAAACAATATTTTGCTTCAAATTTTTTGTCATGATAAACTTTTTTTTCATTGTTTCCAAGTGAACTTGCAAAACCTTCGCCTGACTCTTCAAATTTTCATATTTCAACTGCACAAAAAGAGTAATGTCAATTCAAAATATTACTAAAAAATGAAAATTTCAAATTAACAAGAATGATTGTTTGAATGTAATAGTACTTACAACCGCTCTATCTCTTTCGGCATTTGCGATTGCTACCAAATCCTTGTCCTTGGACCATTTGTTAAAATATGCCTGGGCCTCGGCACTAATATTTTCCAATTTGTTTAATGACTTATCTAAAATGTCATCTTTATAGTTGTTGTTATACGTGACAGTCCCACTTCTTACTTGGGTAAGTAAGGAATCCATCTTCGCAGGTTGATTCTGGACTGCAGCGTATAAACTATCTCGTTGCCAATAATTTTCATAACGACTAATAATTTCATTGATAAGAACTTTAGCCCTTCTCTCCCATTCTATAAGCTGATTGATATGAGGAAGAATAAACTCACTCACATGGGATTGACAATCATAACCAATTAAGTTCTCCAAAGGAAAAGGTGGCAACTGTTCACTATCTGAATCTGATGAAGACGATCTTGCTGGAGAAGTATGGGGGCTTTCAGCAAGATCAATTGCTACTTGTTTCTTCCTTTGGGTGGGCTGATCCTGTTTGTGAAAAAATTAATCAAGATTTAGATAAATAAATTTAAATCGAAATGTAATTCAAAATTGTAAAGCATATTTAAATTGAAATTTGAAGTATACCTGTTGGCCTTGAATCATCTCGCGGGTATTGAAAAAACTAGTTGGGTCATTGCTATCAATGCCCAAATAATCTTCATCTAAATTTATATTGTTCAAAACAGATATGCTCATTGGACTGGGCAAGCCACCAAGTGAGAGAGTTGGAATTCAAAGGAGGAGGCAATGTTTAGTGTCCCACTAGGGGCCGGAGCAAAAGGCATGCATTTACCAATGTTCTTTTTCACTGTTCCTCTGGTTGGCATTTTAAAAATTATTGGTTGAGTGGGTGTCGGTGCCACGGTTTGATCAGGACTGACATGTGCTGAAAAGTACAAGAAAAAATGAAAATAGGAAAACAATTCATAAAGTCAAAAATTTCAAATTAAACATACTATCGAAAAGTCAGACCTTGTTTCGAGGGGTTGTTTTTCTGTGCTACGGTGGCCTCAGAGGAGTTGTACTCAAATTGTCTTTCGTAAGATATGAATGCATGCGATCGTATGGAGTGAGTTGGGGAAGAAGGTTGAGTTTGTGAAACAGTGTATGTTCCAAAGTCCCCGCAATTCATCAATATTAAATGTTGTCAATTCATTTGGTTAAAATTTAAATTGAAAATAAATATGCAAATTTGGAATTTGTAAATAATATATGAGAAGGTATTACTTTCTCGGCGTTTAACGAGTTCAAACTGTTGAGGGTTTGGAGAGGAGTGAGCTTCCATTTCAGATTGTGAGTCCCCCGAAGCCTCAGCGTGTTGTTGGCCTCTTCCTCTCGATAACGCCTTTTTTCGGGGGAGGGCTTCAATAAATCTTCTCTGCAAAACATTAAAATTTAAGTTTTAATAATTGTGCACTGTAATTTCGAAAATTGAAATACAATTACAAACTAAATAGTTTATACCTGTTGTTCTTCAAATGGAATTGACAACTTCATCAACTCCTCATCAAAGCTGCAAGTAGGAATTTTTTTATCTTTTAAATTTAAAAGTGCCTCATAATAAAGGCCGAGGAGATAGTTTGTTGAATAAATGAAAGGTTTTTCTGAAAGTTTTGAATTTGTTAGGTCAGTTCTTATTTTTTGGATAGATATGTGCACCAATCGAATTTTTGTTTTGAGATAGTGGCAACAATGTATGCAATGGCCCAATTTGGTATATCTATTCGCGACCCCGCAAAACAATTCTAGATTGAAAAAATGAAATAAGTGCAGCAAGAAAGTGGTGTGCAATTGATTGTGTATCCACACCACGCCTGGATTTATTGACATGGGCTGCAAATGTGAAACAATGAAAATTACTATAAATTTATAACAGCAAATTGTATCAGAATAAAAAATAGAATAAAAAATATGAATTAAAACGAATTATACTTACAATCAACATGGAAACCGAACGTTGATTCGAGAAATTTCTTGTCTTCTTCCAGGAGTGTTGCCTTGGTCAGAATAATTGGTAAATTTTTGAACGGAAGGCCCGTAAACCGATGGATGTCATTTGCTTCGACATCAATTGGAACATTCGCCATCATTCGTAGTCACATAAAAAAGGCCATCCCTCGAATTGTAGGATGACAAGGTAATTCAAAATATCCGGATCTGTTTCAAAATGGGGCATATTAACGAGCCCTGTAAATTCACACGCATCCATCAAATCTTTATATTCTGAAGACATCTTTAAAACAATATGTATGTGAGGGCATAAGGGATTCCTGTAGTTGATCTTGGAAATCGATTGAATTGGATTCTCTTGATTTTTTTGCTGAACTTGCAGTTGGGAAGCATGTGAAGTCGACATTATAGTTGTACTTGCATCTTTGACAACGATTGAGACCTGCAAAAATTCAAGAGCGGGAAGGTGAAAATGAGAAAATGACCGGTTGAAGGGTATTTATAGGCTAAATCAGGTGTCAATGGCTTCAATTGATGCGCGTCAATGGTCTTAGCTGACGCGCGACAATAGTCTTAGCTGACACGCGTCAATAGGAGCCAGAGACGCGCGTCAATAGGAGCCAGTGATGACGCAAGTCAAAGGATCCAAATTGATGCGAGTCAATAGGATCCAGTGACACGCGTCAATAGATCAATGACGCGCCATCGCTAGGATCTTGACGCGTCAGATCCAATGACGCACGCCACAGATCCTGACGCATGCGCGTCATCAGATCCTATAGCGACGCGACGCCAATAGATGACGCTGCGCCGACGACGCGCGATAGTCAAGATCAATTGACGCATCGTTAGGAGTGATTACGACATCTTGTTGTTGCACGCTAATGATGGAGCCATGAAAAACTAGGTGAATTTTTTTTTGTTTTGGAATATCTGTCAAGATAGGAGCCGTCGACTAGCGCGCCATTCGCTGATTTTCCACCTACAATTTGATAGAGGTGTCTTAAAATGAACCCTGCATTAAGATTATGCAAGAGGATCTGATGTCCTTCCACGACAAATGCGCCAGAGTGATTATCGACGCTCTTGTTGTCGCACGTGTTAATGATGGAGCCATGAAAACCAGTGAAATTTTTGTTTTGGATGGGAGAACAATATGGATCACAATCTTCAGGTCATAATTTGATGAAAATTTTCATTTCGAGTTCATTAATCGGGATATTCTACATATCACCGTTTATTTTCCACCTACAATTTTATAGAGGTGTAATGGATTCATGTAACCGCAGTCAGTCCTCTTACTATGCTAGTGCCCTTCCTTATGGGACAAGTAGTCGAAGGGTGTGACATGATCTTAGGCCTCAATTGGATTTGTAGGTCTAAGTCTATCATCTCCATGAATCATTTATGTCTAAAATTTATTCACAACAATCAAGTCATTTCTATCAATTTTATGCCTCCATCTACTCCATGGTCATAATCTCCTCTCACATCACCTAGTCCATCTAGTATGTTACCGCTTCTAACACCTAAACCACACTCCAATCCTAGCTCCCTAGCTTGCACATGACCTTTATGGTCTCATCGATCTACTAGTCCAAGACATCACCTAGGCCCATTGTTAGCACAACTCCTACATCTAGACGCAAGTAACTCATCATGTGAAAAGTGACATACGAGCATGGGAATCTATAAGTACCTCTTCCTCGTGCCCGATTTCCCGAGGTCATGTCAAGACAAGGTGAATGTTGAATATGAATAGATACAAACAAGCTAATCGGGTAAACTTATATCCTCAATATGCAATAATGGCATTTGTGAATCTAAGGTGAAGAAGGCCCTCCTAACTTGAATTGGTGTAATGGTATGTTCGGATATAATGGTTGTTCAGAGGCTCCAATCAATTTCAAGCTCTTTCGAGATCATGTTACTTGGTTGTTGGATACATGGGAAGTGACTCCGTGGGAGCTTCATAAATATCTCCGTAAAAGGTAATGAAAAATGGTGATAGGTAGCTTAGTGGATTTGTAGTTAACTATGGGTGATTTTCGGTCTAGCCCATAAAATATTAGATTGATTGGCTTCTATATTTAATACAGAGAACTACGTTATGATATGTGGGGGAGTGGTGAGGATCTAAATACTAGCTTTCATAAGTGGTGTCAATACTTATTGATTTTCGGTGCCGGTTGGGTTGTGGGACTTGGGGATCACAACCGTGAGTTTATGGTTGTTGTGGACCTATTATGGTCATGTGAAGAATCAATCCCTTCTTCCAACTATAAATTAATCATAGGCCTTTTTAGCCTTTATATTTAGAACTAGAAGTTGTATGATTTTCTCATAATACCTTACAGTGTTCGAAACTTGAATGCGTAAGCTAGTATCTATGTCAACGAGGAGGTCTCATGCGTCAGGTTGTGGAACTAAAGGATCGCAACCAAATCCTTTCTCTCTTTCGAATCCTTATACGGTCATTCGGGGATGTTTTATTAAGGCAGTTTGTAGTTAGGATGGTTTGACCAAAATGTGTAAGCTTTGTCATCTTCGATATTTAACCTCTCGAGTTGTTCACTAATTGCTTGTAAGTTTTCTCGTTGCTCGAAAGACTTGTATCCTAAGGTCTTGATCTATATCAGCTAATATCGTGGGTAGAATTGGCCGAGGCACTATGGGTTCAAATATATATTCTCAAGGCTCTCTAGGTCCCTGTGATTGTCATGCAAAATGATTCAACTTTTAACTAAAATTAATAAAATGATTACGAAAGAAGTATTTACACTATGCAAGCATTCCTCTATTTTGTATTTTCAATGACGTATTTTAATGAAATTAAAGAGTAGCTATTCTATTATATTTAGAAAATGAACAACTAATCTAGCAACAAAATTTAAAACAAACAAAGTAGTCGGTGTGGCTATTTTTTGTGTAGTTGTGATTTTATCCTAAATATCTAAGAAACTAATTATATTAAATTGAAAGACTCTCGATCCTACCTCATAAGTGAGGAATGAATCATAGTTTCTTAGAAACTATCAATCCCCACAGCTTCCTTGGTGATATCGAGAGTGAAATTTTGACTTAAATAAAATAATTCACTACTCTATTTGATATGTTGTAACTAGAACTTTGATAGCTCAAACCCGGCGTTTACGGATGCAGTGGTAAATCCGGTTGTGTGTGATTTCATCCCTCAGTGTGATCTCCTCATTCCTTCATGTCCTCGTGAATCCAAAAAAGTGTGTATATGATAGTATCAACAGAAGATGGTATTTGAACAATGGTAGCTTTGGATATAGACCGAATACAATGCGAGTAGGAGAGGGATAGCGCAAGTGAACAGAGCTTGACTATGTAATTCCTAGCGGGATTTATTGTGGGAATACAACACAAATGTACCAAGAGTTTTAGAATCTATCCTTGTGACAAAACAAAACTTGCAACTTCAATGGATTCTAATCTAGAAATAAAACTATTCTATGCTAAGTTGATTGTATGGAACAACGATGGAGCAAGACTGAAGCAAGAAGATAAAATGACCTCTAAAAGACCAACAATGGAGGAAAAACATGAAACTAATAGAATTCTAAGCAAGAAATTCAAATAATAAATAATAGAATTGAAAATATGAGGGGCCATTTGTTTGAAAACAAGCTGGCTATTTATAACAAATGCATTTACCAGAGGGTAGCTCCCAATTGAACTCTTTTACTATAAACAAAGGAAAAAAATATTACCAGGGAACCAAAAATATTAATGCAAGCCAAAGTGGTTGAAGAAAGCGTGTAAAATTGAAGATTTACGTTTGACGTGATTGTCAAAAGAATCTGAAAATGCGTGTGTGTACATGGGACCGCCACCCCAGGCGGCGGTTTTCACATCAAGACAAAAATGCAAGAAAACAGGGGGCAAAGGGAAAACAAAGCATGGAGGCCGAGTGGGGCATGCGGGATACAAATGTATACTTGGCGAGATTTTTGGATTCGAACACCTTACAAGGAGACCTATATCATCATTGGGGCATATGTAACATCATTAGGTGGCACATACCCTACAATTTCAGGTATGTACATATTGCCCCCTCGGAGAAGTGTCTTAGCCATGAAGAGGCATAAAATGGTGGATCCAAGTATGGCAGTCCCGAAATGGGGAGTTAGGAGTTATACCTGACACGCCCGTGTGCTGGAAAGTCACCATCCAAGATCCCACTACCTGTAAAAATGAAAAAGGGGACTCAAGTGTAGATAGATAAAATAAATTGAGAAATAAAAAAAATTGATATGAAATGAGGACTTACCATCTACGCGGGGTTTAGAACTTACCTCCGTCGGCACTCCGACCTTGCGAAAGACATTCAAAATCAATTTTAGAAAGCTATATATATAAAATGAACTCATTTTACTATTCATTTACACGGATTGATTTGATAGTTTTGAGCTCTGGGACCCACGGTGATAGTTTTTCGACGAGAGTATAGTCAAAATGTTCATGGTGAGATAGTGATCATGCCTCCGAGAGCAGAACATCGACCCGCGAAGTCTCAGGTTAGTTCTTCTCGATTTATTGTTTTTGAACCTAAAATGTGGAAATGATGAAATCTTTGTCTTGGGGGGTATTTTTGAAAATACTAGTTTTAAATGTGTCTCTAGGGGGCGCCATAGGGTAGGTTTTTATTTTAGTTAAAATGGTGCATTTTCTTGTTTTTGGGCATTTTTAGGGCTTACGACCCGTTTGTGTTTACGAGAGAGACCGCCGCCTATGCAGTCGGCGATTGCACATGAGGACCACCGCCTTAGAAGGCGGTGGTTACAGAACCACCGCTCTACACAGGGTGGTGGTCTATGATAGAGAGCCAAAACAATACTATACTTAACTTATTTTTGCATGTTTAGCATTTTTACTTGTTCTTAATAGTCTTTCCAATTGGATTTTAGTACTAACTTACTCCTTTTTGTGTTTTTGGGTGTATGCAGAAGGAGGAGTATATTAGATGGATCCAAGAGAGGGAGTGTGATTGGCTCCCAGCAGTGTTAGAGGAACTCTCCGTGAAGAGCGAGATACTCTTCAGAGGGCTGGCATTTGGAGGATTGCACAGGTTCCTCACGTTACACCTACCAGTCACATACTATGTGACTTATTTTCATACTAGGATGCGGATTGGAACACCTTCCGATTGCCAGGAGTTAGGGGTGAGTGGACCATCACCCTGGAGGATGTTTACCAAATACCGGGGTTCCGATCTCTGGTGGCAACTGTCTCTTAAGACAAGATTCGAGATCCGGGTGGTTCGGGCTGGGCCACCTACATGGGGGATGTAGTTGTATCGATGGGATCGAAGAAGGGAGTGAGGATCCGCTCCATTATTGAGTCAGACATTCTTGTGCTCCGCAAGGCCATCATGGGCATCCTTGCATTGAGACTGATTGGGGACAAGGGAGGGGACACCTCTTATATTACATTGGGCCCCATTATTACACGAGATTGAGGGCCATGGACGTGTCTATGCTTGGGGAGAAGACATCCTCGGGACTACCTACCATGATTTATACAGGGTAGTCCAATTACAAGGACAGTCACTGAGCCACCCGACTCTTGTCATGAGTTGGGTGTATGAGCATATCACCCCATATGGGAGAGGTGTAGAGGTAGAGGATCCCGGGGGATGCCGTGGCAAAGGCAGCGAGGTGGACAGGATGACATTTCTCGTAGAGCACCCCACCACCCAGTGGCCTCCTGACCACTACAGACATGGAGGCTACTCCTTATCAAGCCATGGCGAGGGGTATGGGGAGAGAGCTATTACATTGATTGCTTGTCGATCACTACCAACAGTCAGCAGACAGGGAAGGAAGCCGAGATCCACCCCTTTGATAGAGTACACAGCCAGTTCGGCCTCCCTATAGTGACATGCTTCCTCCGACAGGCTAGTGTATAGATCTATTTGTGAGGCTCGGGAGGTCCTAGAGGCTGGGGTTGGACCATTGTTACTCCCGGTGTTCCCATCATGCGCCAAGAGGGTGGTATGTGCTCGAGGAGAGTCGGTGCTCCTTAGGCACCTTTGCTTCGATTTTCACCAGTCCTGCCCATAGCAGCGATGAGCCCATTGATGTGGACTCGAGTCTGAGGAGTTCACTGGGGGAGAGATAGAAGAGGAGATGGAGATCGGTGATATGGGTGGGGGGATGATAGTGATCCCCGGTGGCATGATACTCGGGGAGATCCTACGGGTCGAGAGGGCGGAGCGGAGCATACGAGAGGGTGATTCGATCTCATAGGAGTTTCTCTCTAAGGAATTAGGTGGAGATGGTGAGTCCATTGTAGGCTATCACATTTCCCTAGATGTGGGAGAGGGACACCAGGTCGGTGGTAGATTTAGTGGTAGGCGCGGATCCAAAGATCCTCTCGAGGCCCGGAGATCCGAGTGAGTTGTTATTCTTCTCTTGACTTTAGTTAGAATTTTCTTAGTTGTTATTTCTTTTTGTTTTGTTTACTCTTGGTATTATCTTTTGATCATTTTCTAACTTGTTTTCTCCTTTGTTTACAATGACCGCCGATGAGTGAGTGGCGAGACTTAATTCACCGAGTATGCACTCGATACCTTGTTTCTCTCCCCTCGGAGAAGATTTGTGTTGAGCTATCTGTGGATGTGGGGGAGCCTTCAAGCAGCTGTGGTATAGCATACGATGTTTTCGCCTCTGTCTGGCATGCGGTGAAGATCATGACTTCTCTCCATGTTGAGGTAGCTAGATATAGGACGACCGAGTGCTTGATGAGGAGGAGTCATTCTCATAGCGAGATGATAGCTACTGGTCATGGACTGCAAGCCCTCAAAGTGTATTCAGAGTGCGGTGTAGCCGGAGTCCTAGATGTGGTCGTGCGCCTTCTGAGGGATCCCATAGGGATTGAGAGGCCATTTTTGTAGCATTTTTTCAGATATCTATATGAGTGTTTTTGTACTTTTCGGGATCATTGAGTGTTTTGACCATGCCTAGTGCATGATGGCATTGTATATGAAACTTGATTTATATATATATATATATATATATATATATATATATATATATATTTGGATCTAGAATTTTGGTGCCTAGAATTTTGTGACTCGTTTCTACATGTTTACTAGATGTTTTTAGAATATTTGTTTTTCATGCTTTTCAGAATGTATGCGATGGATAACAAATGATAGTAAACAAAATGTTTTACTTTGTATGTTTTTGTAATGTTGATATGAGATGATACAAACATATGGTAGTACCAAACTTTTGAACTCTTTGGGAAATGTTTGTAATTTCTTCTTATATTGGCAAAACATGATGAATGTAAAGTGATAAAGAGATGAACTTGCCCCAATCCCAATTCCACGCAACTAGTAAGATGCAAGGGCTCAACACCAAGAGTTAGGAAGGGCACAAGTTGTATGAGTTTGACTGAATGGAACGATGAGAGAGACAAACCAGTAATATAAACCAAACTTAGACCTACACACCTATCCTACTCAGAGCTACCACCAAGCTTAGAAGGCCACTTACTTTCTAGTTTATCTAGACTTAGATTCATAAATGGAAACCTGGTTGACAAAATCTGGTTTTGAGGATTTGATCTCTTTGGAATTTGGATATTTGTTTTCTCTTAATAGAATTTGATTTGTGCTCTTAGCATACCAAGATTTGTTAACTTGTGTGAATGGACCC
Organism: Taxus wallichiana var. yunnanensis; assembly: GCA_018340775.1. Classification (NCBI taxonomy): domain Eukaryota; kingdom Viridiplantae; phylum Streptophyta; class Pinopsida; order Cupressales; family Taxaceae; genus Taxus; species Taxus wallichiana. The sequence goes on along the minus strand of CM031238.1, from coordinate 73,717,688 downwards.
CCCACACCTTGCCTCATGCCACTAGTAAGAAGCATGGGTTTGTCACCAAAGGCAAGATATAGGCGAGTAAGGGCACTCCTTTCCTTTCCCAACCTCACACCACCAGTAAGAGATGTGGGCTTATCACCGAAGATTGATGGGGCAAAGAAGTGTGTAAAATAAAATATTATGTTTTCTTGGCACTTTTGATTTCATTTGATTTTGACATTTTTGATCCATGACTTTGGGATATCCTTTCATTCAAAGAGATTTAAGAGGGATAGATGTGACACCAAGAAGCTTCTAGAACAAACCGTAGGAAAGGAAAACTTCACCTAGTAGAAAGAAAGAGCAAAACCAAGTATGCAGCCTCGGTATGGTTTTCGTCAATACTTATCTGTCAAACTTGATGAGAAGATTTGAAAATACTTGATGATGTTTCAAGAGATGTAATTTGAGTGCTTTTTCCAATACTTTCATAAATTTGTAATAAATTGCTTAAGAGTAAGTTCCTAGACTACCATTTTTACGAAATGAGTGGACAGAATGAAATAGCTAAATGACTAATGCAATGTAGGTAGCTATAATGTACAAGTGGTGATTCTGATGTTTTATGCGTAAAATCTTTTAAGATGCAAGGAATTGACAATTTCACCGAATTCCTCACCTTCTAGTGTGCACAAAAGATATGCACCATTTCGTAGTCCTTCATGACTCGGTATGGGCCCAACCACTTGGGCCGGAACTTCCTTCCTTCACCGGTTTTCTTATCGATCCATTGTCTAGCCTTAGAACTAGATCTCCCTCATATATTTCTCACTCATAGACTTTTTGTTTTCTGTAGGAACATCCGATTACCATAGGCTCTGTGCCATTGTTCGAGTGTTTAGCTTGGCCTCGTCAAGGCTTTCCATTGAGAGAGGCATGCCTCCTCGTAAGCTTCTTCATCCGTAATCCTTGTAATGAGATGCGAAGACCGGGTATTTCAACCTCAAGCTGGGAAAACCGTCTTCTACCTTCAATACCAGCCGAGAAATGGGTTGCCCTTGTTGGTGTTCTTATTGAGGTTCGATGGGCCCACAAGAGGCTGGATATAGTTTTAAATTCCAATCTCGCTTGTTATCCTCGAGGCTGTTTTGAGGAGAATAGCTTTCAACATTTTTTTGTCACTTGCCTGCCCATTGGATTCGGGGTAGTAAAGAGAGGCCGTGTGATGGTTTATTTTGAATTTTTGCAGTTCATGGACCTCGTCATTTTCAAAGGACGTGCCATTATCTAAGATAATGACTTGTGGGACACCGTACTGCAGATGATTTGGTTTAGAATGAACTTGGCAATTACCGAACCAGTGGCGGTGGTGAGAGGCATTGCCTCCACCCATTTGGTAAAATATTCCGTGGTTGTAATTATAAAATTATGGCCATTGATTGATGAGGGAGAGAATTTTCCTATCGAAGTCCAGACCCCATGTGGAGAAGGGCCACTGGGTCGCTTATTGGTTGTAGGGATTGTCTTTGGCATGTGAATCTCGTGGAGAGAATTCTTGGCATTTATGGCACTTACATACAAATTCCATTGCATCATGCTCGAGAGTGGGCCAAAAATATCCCATCCGATGTATTTTGTGAGTGGTGGCATGACCACCAAAGTGGCCTCCACATATCCCATCTGTGTGATTCATGAAGAATCTTCTTGGATTCTTCGTGTCGACGCTTAGAAGCATGTCATCAAAGGCTTTACGATATAGTACTTGTTCTAAAACAACATATTTAGCAATGATAATGTGTAACCGCCTTCTTTGTTGTGATGTGGCACTTTTCGGTATGTATGGTCTATGATAAAATTGATGATATCAATGTAACAGGGACATGTATAGATGGGGGGCCTAGTTTCAAATAAGTATACACACTCATCAGGAAATTCTAGATTTACCAGATCACCTCCATCTAGTGGATTGTCAGCTAACCAATCTGCACTAATTTGTCCCTTAATGATTTTTGGTTTATGAATGTCAACTCAAATTCTCCCATTAAGGTTATGAAACGTCCAACCTTTTTAGATAAAGATCCTTGCGTGAGAAATGTTCGTAAATGATATGTCTTTACAATGACCCTTGTTTCTTGGTTTAACATGTAATGTCTTAAATGTTTTGTTGCAAAGACTATGGCAAGGCATTCTCTCTCTACCTGTGTATAACATGTCTCATAATCAAGCAACGTTCGGTTGATGAAATAGACCGCACATTCTCGTTTATCATTTTCTTCTTGAGCCAGCATGTAGGCTAGCGAGACATGAGTGGCTTGTGAGTATAGGATAAGAGGGTGATCTAGTTTGGGAGGAATTAGCATGGGTAGAGACAATAAGAAGCGTTTAACTACTTCGAAGGCCTCGTTGCATTCTTTAGTCCAATTAATGCTATAATCTTTCTTTAATAGATTGTTGATTGGATGAATGGAAAAACTTAAATATGGGATGAACCTTCGGATTGCACCGAGTTTCCCAAGAAATGACCTGATTCCAAACTCATCCGATGGTGGGATCATTTCGAGAATAGCCCGTATTTTGGCTGGATCAACATCAATCCCTCGTGAAGATATAATGTAGCCCAGAATTTTGCCTCCTATCACACCAAACACGCACTTCTCTGGGTTTAATGTGACACCATATTCAATTAATCATGAGAGGATGATACGGAGCACTTCTAGATGATCACAACGTTTCTTGGCCTTGGCTAACAAGTCATCCAAAATTTTATGGATAAGATCGTGGAATATATATGTCATTGCCCACCGATATGTGGCGTCGGGCGTTCTTAAGACCAAATGGCATGACAACGTAGCAATATGTTCCCCAAGGAGTTATGAATGTAGTTTTGGCTTGATCCTATTCAAATATTTTAACTGATTATACCCTCGAGAATCCATCCATGATGGACAACAGTTCAAATCTAGTTGTTGCATCAACGATAATGTTAATGGATGGTATAGGAAGTCATCCTTGGGACAAGCTTTGTTAATATCTGAAAATCTATGCAAATGTGTATCTTCCCATTATTTTTTAGAACAGGACGATATTAGATACCCATTATGAATAGTCAACGAGCTTGATGAATCCCACTTGAAGAAGCTTTATTATTTCCTCTTTTACCATGAGAGCCACTTTTGTCTTCATTGGTCTTGACTTCATTTAAGTGGTTTTGCATCTGGTGTGACAAGATTATGTACGCGACTTGTGGTGTAATGCCCATCATTTCTTTATAATTAAATGCAAAATCCTTTTTGATGATCTTTGAGAATTGGGTGTGTATTTCTATCTCCTCCAGGAGTTAATGAGGATCCCAACTTAAAAAAATTTGGTTCTTCCTCTATTCCAATGTTTATGTCAATGGTTTCTTCTATTAAAGAAGCTTACCTCTTCAAATTCAGTGGGGGTGGAGGTAATTCCAAATTTTCTCTATTTTCTATCTCGTAGATATCGAGATCCTTCATGGAGGAGACTCTACCATGGGATTTCCAAAATAGGAAGAGGAATGTGGTATTAGGGAAAGATCAACTATATGATGAGCAAGTGTAGCTCCGCATAGGCATTTAGATATTCAAGAGTGACTCTATCATCGTCAAAGTGATCCATGATAGAAAAATCATCCTCGTTTCCCCATGAGTGAGGAGTGAGTTTGTTGGTATTTTACGCACTAAAGGTTCGGTATGAAGTGATCGTGAAATTTGTATCTTCCAACTCATTTGTTTGGAGTGAAACATAAAGCCGAGGTTCTTTCGAGTCTGCGAGAAGGTTCGCTCTCATGGGATTGCTTCAATTGATATTAAGTTAAATCCCTTGCTTAGATCTAATCTTTGTTGTTTTATAGAGTTGTAAATGCTCACTCTAGTTTCATATACCTCCGAGACTTGGTTTCAACTAGTCATGAGTCTCCTAGCACTCTAATGTTACCGACACCCATTCTTTTGGCTAGGATGAGACCAAGGAGGAGAGATTTATACTCAGCCCCGTTGTTTGTACATTCAAAGTTTAATTTAAAGGCAAAAGGTAGGATCTTTCCCTTAGGTGAAGAAAATATCACTCCCCCCCCACTCCAAAGTGACATCTAGCTTCATCGAAGTGGAGAGTCCAATACTTGCTTGGAAAAATGGATGTTGGGATATCTTTTGTATCTATTTCCTTTTCTTCGGTTACTTCTACTATAAAAATTTTGTCTGATGGAAGAGAAGCAATTCCCTGTGGTGTGTCCCATACCCATAGAATCAAATGGTAGGAGAATAGGTAAGTCTTTCTCTAAAGAACTTGACAATTTTTACAGTAGTCCCTAGTGACACTATTTTTATAATATTGGTCTCACTTTTGAGTGCCTGGAATGTCTTCGGTGGATTTGTAATTTCTAATTCTGTGGTGGGTATCAACTCTTCTTTTGGTTTTGAATTAATTGGTTTGATGAGTTGATTTGTTAGGAGTTGAAAATCGGAGTGAATGCCGGTATTTTCTTCAAATCAGCTAGGTGTATATCGAAGGGTTTTGGGTCACCTTGGCCACAAATATTTTCCCTAAGTGTAGGAATCTTATTTCTTGGCATAACGTGGAAGGGATTGCCTTCACGCAAAGTGTATCCATGGCTCGACCAAGGATCATATTATAGTTGAATTCTCGATCTATAATATAAAACTCGGTGAGGACCGTCTTGGGTCCTAAAGTGACTGGTAAAACTATGATTCCAATCGAAGTGGCCTTGAGGCTATCATATCCTCTTAGCATATTTTGGTCGTGTTGTGGAACAGTTTGTCTCTCCATATCCTAACTTTTGAAGAAAAGTGAAGGGGACTATGTTAATTAAGCTTGTTGCCCCATCACAACTATTGCATGTTTAACATAATTATTGTAAATCCATACTTGTAGATGTAAGGCCGAGGTCACCTCTTCGTAATTTCAGCATCTGTTGGTATTTTGCTTATATCAAATATAAATTTAGTATCCCTATCTGGCTGCCCCAGAGGATAAATGTCAAAGTCTAAATGGTTTACTTGTGTTTCTGGAGGAGGAGTGATGTTGATTAAATGACCAAGGCCTAATGCTTCTAAGAGGGCAGCCCTGTGGGTGGGAGAGTTTTTAACAAATCCAAAAAGGAGATGTGAGAGAAGGTTTTAGTTAAATCATTAATTAAATCATAGGTGCCTATGGGTTTTACCAACGTTTGTTGAATGTTGTCTGGTTCCAATGGATAACTTGGAGTAGGTTGAGAAGAATAATCCCATGTTCTTGTTATGGTTTCTACGGGTAGCTTGGTGTCTAACTCTACCAAACCAACTATCTTGGTTTGGGGTTGAGTTCCTAGTCAAAAGCGATGGTGGATTTAATGAAGTGAAGCTTCATGATCATTATTTCTTGTTATGACACCCTTGTTTGTTCTGTTAGGATCTAGCCTATTATTGTTATAATGGTTGGGGAGCGAGATCATTAAAGATCTTGAGGGTGCATTTTAAGGGAAAACTACCCCCGCATAAGTGTTTGGCGTGGGTCTATAGATTTTGCTAAAAACATATCTATAAAGAGTTACTTTTGATCTTCTAGCAAAATGTTGCATGAATTTATTGTATTCATGACAAGTCCTAAGTATCGTGGCCTTGAATCTTATGGAAGCCGCAATATAAATTGAGATTATAATTTGAGGTGTTGATTTATAATTTGTGTAGCCCAAAATTTCGATAAGGTTCAGCTTTGGTTGTTAGAGTTAAAATTTTGAGGTTTTTACCTTTGGTTTTGACTACGATATCCAATTGGTTTCGATTTGGACCTTGTGTTTGGATTTTTCGTCTTCGTCGCTTTTGTTGTTGTTGTTATCATGGCGAGATGATTAAAATCCACCACATTAATTATGGAGTAAAATTGTTATTTTGTTGATTATTAACAGTGGCAAAATTTTTACAACGTTTTCCCTTTTAACTTGATCGATTACTCCATGTATCGTCACTCCACGGTTCTTGTTAAGGATCTTAGGTCCTTTATTAGCGTTCCCAATATTAGGATAGGCCGCGGTGTTTTGATTGGGAGTGGTTAATTTCCCATTTGTTCCATATGTCTTACGACCACTATCTATCACTGCTTGGTTGATTCAGAGAGCACTCTCGAGTACTTCATCGTAAGTTCTTAGTGGGAACTTCTGGACTTCTTCCTTTATCTCTCTATTGAGAGAATTAAGGAATAAATCACATAGTTCCATTTGATCCATGTTTGGAGCACTTGTTGATGAGTAGAGAACCATACGCCATCTTTGAATAAAATGAGTAGTGGATTCATTATGTTCTTGTTTAATATGCAAGAAATCTCGATTCTGTTCTTAATAATTTTTCATGTCGAAAGCTTTGATAAAATCGGACACAAGTTGTTTGAATGAGTGTATTGAGACTTCGGTGTATTCTCGTAATACCAATCAAGGGCAATACCTTCTAAGGTTTTAGGGAATATTTTAGCAACAACCCCGTCCCAAGGGAGTAATTCCCGTATGGTTGTGGCATAGGCCTTAATGTGTGCATTTGGATCACCTTCCCCTTTATATTTGGGTAAATTAGGAAGAGGTCTTGGAAGCATAACACTTCATATGGTGAAGTCTAGGGGCTCTTTTAAATATTCTAAATAAGTCCCTACCGCATAGGCCTCAACCATCGATGGCGCTTGTTGAGGGGGTGGAGGTGGAATGGGTTGTTGATATGGCATAGCATATGCGTTTGTAGGGACATAAGGGGATCCCTGTGGTTGAACGAACATCCGGGAGAAGAGAACATGTCTTCTTGTGGTGACTTTGAATAAATGTTTAAGTAAGTAAGAACATTGTTACGGTATGGGTTGTTTGGTGCCAAGCCGGGAGGTGTCATGTTTTCATTCGGGGCGGCATTTGAAAATGCGGTCCTAGTTGGTGTTTTGTTGTGGATAATTATAAGGATTTTGAGGAGGCATGCTTAACATGCCTGTTCTGTAAGGAGGTCAACCCGATTGGGATGATGTGGAGGGTTGGGTACTCCTACTTGCCCCAAATATGAATTTTGGTTTTCTTGAGAAAATTCTAGTCCTCTAACCTTTTCAACTAAGGATGAAATGACCTCTATTGGTGAAGACAGCATGTGTTTTTTGCCTTAATGGAATTTTTGTATACCTTGGGGTTGTAAAGGGGTGTGATACCCGCTATGAATTGATCATTACCCCTGCCAAGCTTCACCAAGGTTATTTCCCATAGGTGGAGGAATGGGGGTGTTTTTCTGGAATGGGGTATCGAGTTGTATTTGTAAACTCCCCTATAGGTGGATACATATTTTGGAAGTGTTGTTCACTTTTAGAAAAGCGTGCTAAGTACTCCTCATCCAAAAAGGGATGGATCACTGTCTATTGATCCGTGGTCCGAACAAGAGCCGTGGAGATGAAGTGGATTCTCCAAAGATGGCGTCATATTATTAGAGCCGATGGCTCACTGGGCCGTTGTGTTTGTGCAAGCCCGATCTAACTTCTCAATTCGGAACGAAGAACTAGAACTAGTTCGCGTGAGGGGAGTTTGAGATGACAAGTAATTACTTGAATAGTTATCAGCCCATGCAGAAAGTGAGGGTGATGGTTGTCTATTTGTTTGACTATAGCTTGCTTCAAGACCTGAGAGAGGTCTACCATATGCATCGTATCCTGACATATTTGGGGGTATATGAATACCCGCAGAATAATGGGAAAGAGCGAAGGTGGATGAAAGAAATGAAAAATAAAAGAGGAAGAATCTGTTTGTTCACGTCGGGTTCACCAATTTTGTTGGTGAAGCTGATGTGAAGGTTAATGAGGTAGATAAGATGAAAGTTGTTTGATTCATGTTGGGTTCACCAATTTTGTACGATGGAAAAGTGACATGCGAGCATGGGAATCTACAAGTACCTCTTCCTCATACCTCGACTTCCCAAAGTCATCTCAAGACACCGGTGAATGTTGAATATGAATAGATACGGAAAAGCTAATTGGGTAATCTTATATCCTCAATACGCAATAATGGAATCTACGAATCTAAGGCTTAAGAAGGCCCTCCTAACTCAATTGGAGTAATGGTTTGTTCGGATATAATGGCTTCGGAGGCTCCAATCAATGTCGAGCTCTTTCGAGATCCTGTTTCTTGGTTGTTGGATACATGGGAAGTGACACGTGGGAGCTTCGTATATATCTCGTGAAAAGGTCATGAAAAATGGTGATAAAGCTGAGGTTTAGTGGATTTGTAGTTAACTATGGGTGATTTTTGGTCTAGCCCAAAAAAATATTAGATTGATGGCTTCATATTTAATACAAAGAACTACATTATGATATCTCTGGCGGGAGTGGTGAGGATCTAAATACCAACGCTCGTAATAAGCTGGTGTCAATACTTAATTGATTTTCGAGGCCCGTTGGGTTGTGGGACTTGGGGGATCACAACCGTGAGTTCATGGTTGTTGTGGACTCTGTTATGGTCATGTGAAGAATCAATCCCTTATTCCAACTATCAAGTAATTATAGGCCTTTTCAGCCTCTATATTTAGAACTAGAAGTTGTATGATTTTCTCGAAATACCTCGTAACTTCAATGCGTAAGCTAGTATCATGTCAACGAGGAGGTATCCTATGTCAAAGTTGTGGAACTAAAGGATCGCAACCAAATGCTTTCTCTCTTTTGAATCCTTGTATGGTCATTCGGATGTTTTATCAAGGTAGTCTATAGTTAGGATGGTTTGACCAAAATGTGTAAGCTTTGTCGTCTTCGATATTTAACCCTCTCAGTTGTTCACTAATTGCTTGTAAGTTTGTTGTTGCTCGAAAGACTTGTATCCTAAGGTCTTGATCTATATCAGCTAATGTTGTGGGTAGATTTGGCCGAGGCACTATGGGTTGAAATATATATTCTCGAGGCTCTCTAGGTCCTATGATTGTCATGCAAAATGATTCAACTTTTAACTAAAATTAATAAACCGATTACGAAAGAAGTATTTCACTACGCAAAGCATTCCTCTATTTTTGTATTTTTCAATGACGTATTTTAATGAATTTAAAGAGTAGCTATTCTATTATATTTATAAAATGAACAACTAATCTAGTAACAGAATTTAAAACAAACAAAGTAGCTTTGGTGTGGCTATTTTCTGTGCAATTGTGATTTTATCCTAAATATCTAAGAAACTATATTAAATTGAAAGACTCTCAATCCTACCTCGAAGTGAGGAATGAATCATAGTTTCTCGAAACTATCAATCCCCACTTCCCGGTGATATCGAGAGCGAACTTTTGACCGAAATAAAATAATTCACTACTCTATTTGATATGTTGTAACTAGAACTTTGATAGCTCAAACCTCGGCGTTCTGCGTTAACAAATGTGGCTGGTAAATCCAACAGGTGTGATTTTGTCCCCTCTAGTGTGATCTCCTCGTTCCTTCGTGTCCTCGTGAATCCAGAAAAGCATGTATATGATAGTATCAACAGAAGATGGTATTCGAACAATGGCAGCTTTGGATATAGACCGAATACAATGCAAGTAGGAGAGGGATAACGCAAGTGAATAGAGCTTGACTATGCAATTCCTAGCGGGATTTATTGCAGGAATACAATGCAAATGTACCGAGAGTTTTAGAATCTATCCTTGTGACAAAACAAAACCTACAACTTTAATGGATTCTAATCTAGAAATGAAACTATTCTATGCTAAGTTGATTGTATGGAACAACAATGGAGCAAGACTGAAACAAGAAGATCAAATGACCTCTAAAAGACCAACAATGGAGGCAAAACATGAAACTAATAGAATTCTAAGCAAGAAATTCAAAGACTGAATAATAGAATTGAGAAGGTGAGGGGCCATTTGTTTGAAAACAAGCTAGCTATTTATAACAAATGCATTTACCAGAGGGTAACTCCCAATTGAACTCTTTTACTATAAACAAAGGGAAAACACTATTACCAGGGAACCAAAAACATTAATGCAAGCCAAAGTGGTTGAAGAAAGCATGTAAAATTGAAGATTTACGTTTGACGTGATCGTCAGAAGAATCTGGAAAATGCGTACAGGACCGCCGCCATGCATGTGGATCAGAAGTTCTGGATCAATTGTTCTGCGTCCCGGGCGGTGGGTCATAGGACCGCCGCCAGCAGGCGGCGCTTTCACATCCTTGAAGACAAAAATTTAAGAAAACAGGGGGAAAAGGGCAAAAAAAAAAGCATGCAGAGGCTGAGCGGGGCATGCGGGATACAAACGTATACTTGGCGAGCTTTTATGGATTCTGAACACCTTGCAAGGAGACTTGTATCATCATTGGGGCATATGTAACATCGTTCGGTGACGCAGCCTACAATTTCGAATGCACGATACAAGAACCACCTCATTTTATTCCATGTAAGTTTCCATCACCACCACGTTATGCTTCACATAGATATCCATCACCTACACATTTTGTTACCTCAATATTCCCACAATATACTCATCATTCGCATACATATATACTTCACTCACTTGCACAAAGTCTATCTCATATACCACCACTCATCGAGAATAACCACATTCCTTCGTCTCTGCCACCATCGGGCGGAGGGTCTCCATATTTCACTTTTATTGGATAGTGTACTCACCATCACATGTTTGGGGACCATCACGCTTATTATCTCCCCCATCTATCATCAACATGAATCTTATACTCTCATCACATCACACATAGATATTTACACACAACATATACACAAGTATCGCCATTTCCCTATGACCCACTCTTGTGCTTTGGTTCACAGTATTGATCAAGTGTATGTATACTATACACATGAACCTCACACATTGTATCGTTGATAATATACATCACCTCATCACACCTACATAATTCTATGCTTTGATATTAACAATTAATCAACCTTCTTTATCACACTATGTGACATTTTTATCCGTCACATTCTCCACACATATCGTGATATATGCTTTTAGGCCAAATCATCACACCTTTTTCTTAGTATTCCATCCATAAATTTTTGTGATATACAATTTTGATACATCATCACGTTTATACCATCTTATTCATACATTTCCGATATACGATTTGTCTTTACATTATCATGTTTTTTCTAACATCCTATTCATATATTTTGTGATATACGCCTTGTGTTAAATCATCATGATTTCTCGCATTCTTCCTCACACATTTAGTGATATGTGCTTTAGGATAAATCATTTTATATTCCATATTTCACATTCAATATCATTTATACATCATCATTATATGATCAATATTCCACGATCTATTCATCAAATGCATATAACACACAACGATACATTGCTTGAACCATTACCCAATGATGCACTCTAGTCTTGTGGTCCATAATTGACAATCGAGGGTATACATATCAAATGAAACTCATTGCAATCAAACGTTCAATCATTCAATCCTCTTATCATGGGACATTCCTAACTCGTGCCTCCTTCACTCATATCTTGATATACGCTTTATGTTAAATCATCACCCCTTTTTGAATTTCTCATTCATTCATCTCTTGATATACACATTAGGCTAAATGATCACACATTCAAAATCCTTCATCCCTATGTCACATACAATATCAACAATTCATTACAATTCCACAATCATCAATCCTTTCTACATACTGACACATCGTTCAAACCATTTCCTAATGACGCACTCTTGTTTATAGTTCATTCTTGATCACAAGGTGGCATAAATAAATGAACCTCATTATATACATACACATATACTCAAGGGAATGTTTCTCCTATCATTCACGGTGCATTGCATTACGCCTTATCCACACCATATCGCATATCTTCATTTGACTTACTTTTCTTACATTTAATTGTTACATGTTCATCTTATTACACATGTTAGATAGATATATTGTATGTCATTATAGTTATCATACACACATTCATGATCACTTTATTTCTAGTTGTGATGGCATATTTTACTGAGATCCATTACATAGAACATGGATGCTTGAGTACCATTCCCACAAATGCTCTGGGGAATCCACTTTCGCACAACCGTAGGTGTTATTGTTTCATTTGTTTCATAACACACTAGTTTCTCAAATTATACATGTTCTAACATACTTTATCTTTTTAACATACCAATAGGTGTTTCATGTGTAGCATTTTTAATGCAGCCTATTTTCTTCCATGGTAGTCTGTTACATTGTCTTCCATTGTATGGTATTGTTTTCGGGCTTTACCCTTTGTCTTTTGTGCACACTTTCTGCTTTCGGCCACTACGGCCTTCGATCATCTTATGAAATTGTGAGTGATATTGTACCATGTTTACAACTCACTTTTTTGGTCTACATTGTCTTCTCCGCTAGCACTTTAGCTTATACATTGTATGTGTAGCTTACATTTTGTCTTATAAATGAGTGTTTTTGTTTTTGCACTAACAATTGTTTTCATAGACACTTGTTTGTGTGTGCCTTGGTTTCTACCAAGCACATTTCCTTTGTGATTCCCAAAAATTCGACGTTCTAAAACAACACTAATCCTTGAATAATTATCTCGGAAAGTTACGGAAGTTTTTTCTTTTGTTTTAAAAAGGTTAAAAAGGATGTCAACCCTATAATACATTTAATTAATTCCTACCAACAATTTACTATATTACAATGAATGGATCAAGTCTAGGTTAATACTTAAAAATTCTTAATCCATTTCTAATGTCAATTTAATTACCATCCACTAGATAAGTGTCCATTAATTTCTTTTACTAGGTAAAATAGTTTCCCTCTTAGAAAATTAACATTCAACCCACATTTAATAAACCCTTATCCTTAGTTACCTTAGTCCTCTTAAATTATTTTCTTTAATGTCCATTGAATCATTTACTAAAACACACTAAAAGGGTTACATAATTAACTTAACATACAAGGGTATTAAGTGGCCCCATTCACCCATTTACACATACCTTTAAATTATTTAATAGCCCAAAATATTCATTCTTACCTAACAATTGTAGGGTTGATTCTCAACCCTTAGATCAAATCAATTGTGGCCACTAGATCTTAGGGTTCCATACTAACCCTAACTATCCTTATGGAATTTTATAAATCCCTTTTCTTTCCCTATCCTCCTCATTTCGTCTCTTTTTTATTTTCTTTAATTTACAGGTTGGAGAAATGGAAGCCATGAGAGCAAGGAAGGAATCCATGGAGGGATTCATATGGATCAAGATTATCTTAGTTTAGTTTATAGATTTATTGTAGAAATGTATTCTATTTGTTGATTGTAGAGGTTTCCATTCTAAATCTGGAGTACTTATTTAGTCATTTCCATTTTGAGTTATCTATTTGGGAAAACCCCTCTTTCCAATTAATCTATGAGATTGGATACATTTAAATGCCCATTCAAGGATTTACTTGCTTCAAACAATGATTTGGTTCCCCTATAACATGCTGGTAGTTTTTTTTTACATTTTAAAGACTCAGATTTTGGTCTAATCAAGTTTAAAATTACATTTTCACAGCATTTTAATTTTTCCATTTGAAAGTGATGAAACCGCCGCCAAAGTAGGTGGCGGCTTTTGGGACCGCCGCCCTACCGGGTGATGATTCACAAATAGCCACCTTGCCCAGGTGGTGGTTGAGATACCACCGCTCTACATAGGGTGACGGTCCTGTTCTTCGAAAACAGAACCATCAATTCTACAAATTTTCTAAAAACAAGTTTTACAAGGGTACTTTATAGTTATCCTTAGCTTAAGTTATGTGCACTAAAGTCTCCAATTGAAAGGTTATACCATTTATTCATCCCATGCTTAAAATTGCTAAACTTAAAGATTTTTTATTTCTATAGTAACAAGAAACACAACTATAAGATCATTTTTATTTTCATCCAACAAAATTTCCTTCAAGTTCAAAAGTAGGAATGAAGCTTATTCTATTCCTAAGTATACTATTTTCCTTTCCACAACAAAATGCAATTTTTCAACAAAATAACTCATTATAATTTATTGCATCTTTCCATTACAACTACAACCATTTGTTCAAGTAACTACAAACAACTCTATTTCACATTAAGATTTTCTAAGAATACATTGTTAATACCTTACAACTTCTATGTTCTTCCTTCATTCTTACAATGATGCGAAACACCTACAATAAACAATGAACTTTCCTTTTCTTTTGAGCATAACTCATTTCCTTACAATGTAAGGAGATTCCTTTTCCACAATACATTTCAAATTGATAAACAATTATGCAATGCATCTCTTCTTTTAAATACACATCATGCTAGTCTTCACTGTTATCCAATTTTGCACACTGCAAGATGGACAACGGGTCCTATCACGATCAAGTTGATAAAGAACCCGTGTCAAATTGATAATCATCTCAGTAAATCATCTGCAAAGGGAGACTCTGGATTGTAAGAGCTCAGACGAGGTCTTGTTAATGCAAAATATAGCTCGTTGAAAATTGATGAATGAAAGGCTGTCATACAATGATCTCGGTGGAGATCGATGCAAAATATCTCGAAGAAGGCCGAGTCGAGGAAAGCTAAGTTAACATGAGGCCGTGTCTAATCCATTAGATAGTGCTCGACCAACCACTTGGGAAAATTATCTTGTTTGACCAAGATGATATGATATTATGCGAGATATGATGATGAGGTCATCTCGGTAGTGTTTGAATGAAAAAATGTTTGCAACCAAGCAACCGAATACATCTCAATCAAAATCTCAGAAGCACTCTATGGAGAGGGTCAGCTTGAAGGAGGCACTACACGCTCTTCTTACAACACATAATCCATCTCATAAATTCTTTAACATATCTTCATCTACTACAGGTTGCATTACTAAGAAAGCCCTCATGGAGGCCAAGAAATCCACTCTCACATCAATAATAGGGGACACACATTTGGAAGACTCACGCTATTACCAAATAAACTTATCTACTACGTATGAAAAGTGTGGAAGTTTGATGGATGCTCGTAAAGTCTTCAACTGCATGACTGATCCAGATCTCTTCTCATGGAATATGGTAATTGTAGCTTACAGAAGGCATGGACATCCTATACATGCATTCAAACTATTTCATGAAATGCAACGAACACCTGACCACCCCGATCACCTGAACATTCGTGTATAGCTTGGCCAATGGAAAAGAATCGATCATTTGAGGATGGAGCTCAGACGTGGTAGCATTGGCTCACTCAGTCGAGCCTGACAAGGTCGTGAGCATCCAGAGTTTTGTTTGGTTCGATTGTAAGTCGAGAAGGAAAAGTTGGGGTTCAAATCCGTGCTAAGGCATTGGCTTGGGAGATTTTCATCCCTTTTGTCGGGTTGGACTTTGATGATGGCAAGCCATTGTAAGATTCCCACATGGGAAATATTTCAGTATATTGCCAAGGTCATAAATTTGATGATGGCAAGCCAAATCAGTATTTCCCCACATAGGATATCTTCATCCCGATTTACATGGTGGAAAATTTGCAGTGGAAAGCCAACACAAGGTTTTCGCGTAAAGGGGGTCAGAAGTTTCATCTTGCCAGGGCGTGCGAAATAAGGCAAGCAATGCCAAGGGAAATGACGTGATGTCTCAAAGAAGAAATCCCAGGCGTGGGAGAAGTTTAAGTCTACCGCCAAAAATGGGAGAAATCTGGTCAAATCTGCAAAGGTGGAGATATTGGTTTGGCAAACCATGACCAAAACTTCCGTGAAGGGGAGATTTGGGCAAACACTGCCAAGCGCGGAAATATTAAGATGGAAAACCATGATCGGAATTCCGCACCGGGCCGTGTAAATAGGATCGAGCACGCGTTGTGCGTAGTCGGCAGTGACGCCAGAGTTGGAGGAGGCGAGTCAAACGTGAGCGGCGAGTGCATGGAGACTGGAGATCAAAGGATCGATGTTGCAATACTGAAGATTTCTTTTGAGCGCTTCCACAGAACCACAGTTTTCCTCACGAGGCGTTCATACTTGTTCCTCACGGCTAAAGCAGTACAAATCTCCCGGCTCACCCTATTCGCCTTTGCGCTACAACAGACAGATTCGAACATTGAAGGTGGTCGCGGAAAAATCCACGCATTCACGCACAGCAAGCAAGGCGGCGTGGCAATACAGTGCCGAAGCCTTCTTAGCGCTTCCAGTAGCGATTGCCGGAAAACACATATTCTTTGCCGTACGATGGATTGGAGTCACGACCTTCAGGATTCATAGAATTTCCATGAACGGGAGAGATGAAGGTTTAAAGCGGTGCAGAATGAAACGATTCATATTGCTCGGCATTCCTTCTCCTGAAAGCGAATTGAATGCGAAGGTCAACTCTGCCACGAAATACCCGTCGGCCGTTTTGCATGTTGCATCCTTGTTACTAAAAATGGTCTCTTGGAGAAACTCCGAGGGCAAAGATCTGTAATATTTATACCCTTCCATTATGCTATACGTCCAATCGATAATAAAAGTATTCTTTTACTGCATTGAGAAACTGTGTTTTTTCAATGGATGATTATCATAGCTTTCAAGCTAGTTTTATCTAGCTTTATTTCTATTAGTTTTGATCACGACTAAGGAAGAATTCATATGGTTGTTCTTTTGTACATTTTTTTAAGGTCCTCTTGGCATTTGCCTGGTTGTTCAATGTATTTTTGAAGAGCTTATTTTATGTGTTGCAAATTGTAACATAAAATATCTTTTTAGTTTCGGAAAAATGAGTATATTGTGTAGCTCATGTGCTACCTATGCCATACTAAGATCCCAATAGTGGCATAATTGTTGATTGGAGCCAAGATTGCGAGAATGCACCACAAAATACCCGAACGGTTCTTTGGCCAAAAATCAATCTCAAAGGTGTCTATCGACATGTTATGGGCATAAGCCTAGGTCATCATCATGGCAGCATTAGGTCTTTATGATAATGGCATTTTCTCATCTTTTGGAGGGTAAAATTGTGCTTATTATGGCAAAGCTAAACATTCTTACTACAAGCGTTATATGATAAGGAAGAACCGTGAGCATTGTGGTAAAACCATTCTTTTCAGAAATGTTGGGTTAAGCTCGGTATTCAAGTGAGTTTGAGCCCAGGAAAGGTAAGATCGTTTGCTGGATGAAGAACTCGGTGACTTCGCAAGGAGCTCGTGGTGATGTTTCATGAAGTTTGAACGAGGAATGCGTAAATGGCCTCGAGTTAACAGAGGAAAATGATAAGAATCGAGTTTGATAGCTCACCATTCGAAGGACTCAATGCAAAAGAGCGCGATTACCAAAGCAAGGAAAGAGTTAATGCAGGGTCAAAAATCGAGTGCAACACCGAGTTAGAGGATTCGAAGCTCATCAAATTTGGCTATGTGCAGATTCTATCCACATGGACCCCCCTCCTCTTCAAGTCAAACGGGTCAACGGGGGTCCCAACATTATGTTAATCAAATTAATATTTTTATTTAAATATTTTAATAATAATATTTATTATTATTATTTAAATATTTTATTTAAATATTCTTTTAATTAATTGAGAAGACTTGGTCATCAGCAATTAATGACCCATGATGGAACCTTCTCGGGTAGTTCAACTAAGCTCGTAATAAATACATCATGGGCCTTCATTTTAGGAATGTAATTATGACCATTTCCTCTTCTTTCTCACATATTCTTCTATAAATGTAAGATGGAAGATCATTTCAAAGGTTCCAACATTCGAACAAGTTGGACAGTTAGATATCTCGAGGAAAAGAGTGTATACTTTTCAAGGGTCCTCTCTCTTCTGCGAGTTGTTCTTGTGTGCGAGAGAACTTTCAAGCCTCCTCTTCAAGACATGTAATGGCAACTATTGCCTCTTCTAAATGTATGATGCATTGTGCATGCTATCGGGCACAATAAAGTGTGTGTTTTGTGACTAATCTGGTCCTTTCATCCTTTTATGCTTCTTTGTGCCTTTCGCGTTCTTGCAGTACACCATGCAAGTTTAAGTTTCTATTGCGGAGTTCTTGGAGTTTACAGGCTTATCGAGTGGTGGAGTATCGTGCATGCGTTGAGTTGTGGTGTCCGTTCACCCTTCTTGAGTTCATCCTTCTTCAACTGGGAAACTTGGTATATTTCTCGGTCGATAAAGTTTAACAAAAGGAACGCGTGTCTCTTAGCATGTGGTATCTTGTACCCTCTTTAAGATTCAGTAGGTGAAGTTGACTGTGGTGCACACACCTCTTCAAATTAACCCTTCCTAAATCTGAAGACACCCTTTATTCTAGGTGCATCACCATCCCTAGTATAGTTTCATTTACGTAAAACTCTTTCCTAAAACCCCATGAAAATGTTAGCATAGGACTAGATAATCGTTTTTTTGTTACACTAGGAGTAGTAAAGCACTTAGTTTAGGAAGAGGAAGCCGGCCTTCTCCAGGAGGTTCACCTCGAGCCCAAGTCCTGACAAACTGAGAGGTGATCCCATGTGTCCCAATCACACCGAACGTCCTATTCACATCTGGCCATTCGGAGGGTGCGTTGATTTGGCGGCAACACCACCTAAGTGGGAATCACAAGAAATGATTCTACAAGGAAGGATTTCTTTTGACTTCAACAAATGCTATAAGTCCCAATTATTCAACAAGAGCTCCACCATTTCTTCACTTTAATCACAACAACAAAATGGGGGATAGAAACACTCTCCACCTGACAATAATCCAATGAGGACAAGAAGTTATTCTCCTCATTGGCCCTCGAGCCCAAATCAAAATGCAATAAAGGATGGATCCAACTCACGGAAACTATCACAAATCTTTCACATCACAATACAAATTTTCAAAACCGTTTCAAAACACATTCAACACAAAGATACAATCACAAGAAGGAAAACAAATAAAATGCCTGAGGCTTGAAAATGCAAAGCCAATGAAGCAAGGATCTATGGGGAGATCACTTATGCCTCCTAATGGGATTTGGTGCCCACCATAAAACCCTCAAAAATACATCTCAAACCCCTACAACACTTATTCCTCCCTCAAGATCCTCTACATCTCCCACATTTTCTTATGCCTCCCTACAATCTCTTAAGTCTCTCTCAAAATAACCCAAAGAAGAAATGCAAGCATTCTCTTATCCAAGTGGGTAACCCAACCCAACTCCCTCCCAGAAACATGAAATAAAATCTTATGCCTCCTACATATAAAATCCCCATATCCTTCTCCTACACCATACTTAGAATTCTACCCAAGATCCCAACAAGCATGCAAACCATTCACTTGAATACAAATATACACATATAAAAGAAAACAATTAAAACAAGGGTGTAATTACTTACCTCTCCATGATAGAATTTGATCAAAGAGTCACACACAAAGCTCCTTCAAGCTCAATACTGACTCCAAGAAGCTCCAAAATTCAACAAGCACTCCAAAACTCTCCAACTCCAAAATACAAGACCACAAATGAAATGAAGTAACCCTCAAACAAACAAATAAACTTGCATAAATAGAAAAAGGGAAGAGGAGGGTGAGGTGGCTCCATGTAGGATGCCACATCAGTTATCCTCAACTCCACATCACAAGTCAAACCTCAAACCAATGCACAATAAATTGGTGGTTGGGAGAAATGACAAGCCTCTTACACACACAATCCAAACCCACACCCCTAAGGACATAATTTAAAACCCATGTAAGAAAAGTGCAATAAATGTCACTTGTTTGTCTTACAAAAACATAATGTGGTCTATTTTTTGACCCCCAATCCATAGGTAGTGGTTGGTATAAGAAATTAAGAGGTGTGAAACAAGCTTAACTTGTCCCACAAGCCTCCAAAATGGCGCTTAAGCTCAAACTGAATTTCCCAAGTAAAGTAAAGTGTACTGACACTCAAAGTCACTTACACGCAATCAAAATCACAAAATCCAAATGACCAACTAATCTAATAAATGTCCCCTTTGTCACATACCCAATTAACTTAATAAATATGATTAAATTACTTAATAAAGGCAAATTAATCAACAATGATTAAATAAATTACATACCCTAAAACTAAATAAAAGAAAAGGAAAAGAATTGCACACTGAAAGCCCATAGTCACAGATTGAAGTCATCCCCCGCATGGGACCCCTAACAAAATAAAACAAAACAACAACATTACACAAGTTGCCATTGTGACCTTCGTTGCACAGATACATCTAGTATTCCATTGTGGCTCGCCTCTCAATCCCCTTTTGATGTAGTGATATAATTACATGCAAAATCACACACATACCTCATTTGGCCTCATGGCCGCATCAAATACATCGAGGATAAAATATACACATATCAATCAATTAAAATCCTCATATAACTAAGTCATCATCTCAACTAAACAATGCTATCATTGGTCTAAAATTTCAACAATATCTAAATCTATCTTTTTATCAATATCAACAATATCATGAGATTAGTTCAAAAGCTAAATCCTAATCAACACAATGAGAAATTTGAATTTCGTAATATATGCTTAACAACACATCATCTTCATCGATATAAAAATGTTTCTCTATGACTCTAGAATCCACAAAATCATACATGAATCAAAATCCATCGATAGTGAGATTATCTCTGTCATCTAACATCATGATAAACCGAAATGAGATTCATAATAATATCCATGTCTATCAATAATAATACGTTGAAATAAAAAATATAATAAGTTTCCAAAGAGAATGGGCACTACACCTTCCCCCTAGAGGGCACATTTTCATTACAACCCACATGGAGTCCTATTTTGGGCTGCATACTTCTTCAGCCGACGACCTCGCATGCACTCCAAAACAAGTAGGGGCATCATATGGGTGAATATGTCACCCCATACATCATTATACACATCACGGTACTAAGTACAACACGTTTTTTTTGTGGCTCTGAGTCGGTCTTGTGTCCTCAAAGCACAAAATCCTTTCTGGATGCCTAAGACTATGGGGAAATACATCACTCCCTTTCCTAGATACGAGACGAGAGAGGGTAATTACACAATAATTGGTGGTTAAAACAATCTACATAAATCTATACAAAATGGATTTTAGAGGTAAGATAGTCCTTAGCATGCATTTATACACACCATCTGCAATGGTGTTCTTACACATCGGGAAGTAGTTAAAGGTTTGCAGATGACACTAGATAGTTCTCCCTACACTTCTTTTATTTGATGGGGTGAGATCACCTGAAAAATTCAAGCGTCGACATCATCTACAAGATCATTTCTACACTATTTTCCTCATCATGGATCAGGTGCACATTTTCCTTTTTCACATTTTTCATTTTACATACTCCTTTACATAATTTTTACACATATACATGCATATTTGACTACTTTTCGAGTCTCTTTTGCAGATCTTCCCATATGGAAAGTAGTAGTCAACATCATCCACATCACACCAATAACAACATCGACTTTGTGTGATACATTGTGACATCTACACATATGTTTCATAGCCTAGGTTCATTTTTATCATCACTTTTGCACATTTTCCTCCTTAGCAATCACACTTCACATTTTATCACTCCATGCTTTGTGCAGTCCTCGGCATGCTTTCTACATTGATATACATGGTTATCGATACGTATCTCTATCTAATTTATATTCTGAGCTTTCCGCTCCACCAACATAAATTAAGGGGAAAATCTAGACACAAAATCACACACATTGAAAGTACTTATCTAGTCCTGATTAAATACTACTATTCATATGATTCCTAAGTAAGAGCAGACTAGTGTAAATCCATGTCTTTGGCCACCTTTCTTTTCTTTATATTTCTTCTTTCACTCTTCCACCCTTACTTATCAATTTGCATTTTTACTTCCAGAATTTGTCATCCTGACA